>JARHVA010000495.1:2627500-3227500 GCA_037957365.1 Torreya grandis
TCACTCCTCTCGACACTGTAATCAATCAAGATTCACACAAATTTCATTTAGTCAATCAGTAGAATAGTCAAGACATAAAACACCTACCTAATGATCCAGGCCCTCTTTGAATATTCTCTTAAACTTTTCTACTAACTGAGGCTCTCCCTCTCTTGGATCTCTTCTTATTTTTCCTTCTTATTTTAGGTTGGCCCAAAGTTATGTCATGAATCTAGAACAACAAACATGCTCTGATACCAACTTGTCAGGATCTTGCTCCTCAATTAGATCACAATATGATTACCTCTGTATAAGCAACTAAACACGGAATTTAACCAGAATGATAAGTAACCAGAAATATGAAATAACACAGGATATCAGAGACAATACCCAATTGTATTAATACTCAATCAGAAGAAAATAGAATAAAGAATATGCCACACTTCTTCTTACCACACCTCTAGAGCTCCCACACTTCTAGGGTTCACCTGTAATTCTCCTTCTTCACTTCACTCTCTCATCACGATCACAACAATCAACTCCAATACAGAGTTGTTGTTCACCTCCACCAGTCAGTAACAACGCTGCCAGTACACCAAGTACACAACTGTACTCCAAGTAGATCTTCCCTTCTCTTGCTGCCACCTGCAAATCAACAAACCTTACTTATCATGTAGATATATCTACACCCTGAAGAACCCTTGTCCTTGCCTCACCAAGTCCTCATGATTCTTCACCAGTACCCCAGTGGATCTCCTAGTAGAACTTGCACAACTTGTAACTCTCCCTGATCATACACACTCAGCACCCCTTTGGAACTAGGAGGAGCTACTCTTGCTCTCTCTTCAAGCACAATGGCTTTCTAGCACACTTTTACAATACAGCCCATGAGTCTATTATATAGATCTCATGCATAAAATAATTAGACTTTCTTAATTATAATAATTAGACACGCAACTCAAGACTATAATTAGCCTTTAACATGCAAACACTCAGTTCGTTAATACACTGTTCATCAACTCACAGTTCTGGAACCGTACAGGTGACTGACATCAATCCTTGTCTGCTTGGAGGTGATCGACGTCAGTCGATCCTGACCGATGTCGACAGCTTCTTGTCTGTCCCCTGACTGACGTTGATTGGCCTGACCAACATCGGTGTCTGTGACACTTCAGTAACTCCACCTGTTCGCATCTTGGTGAAGCTTTTAGCTCCACAACCTAACAATCTCCCACTTAGAGATAAATAGTTTCAACTATACCTGTACCTATACACCATTTAATTCATTTCCTAGCTTGTATCCCTCTTCAAGCTCAATCTTGAAGACCAACCACCACACACCCTGTGGTGCACTACCTGTCATCCAAGTAACCTACCACATCTGAACCTACATATCCATGTAGTGAAGTCCTTGACCCTGCATAACATGTTAACCTGCTGCTAGTCCCTCTCAGATACTTGAGAATCCACTGAACTACCCTCCAGTACTTCTTTCCTAAATTGGCTCTAAACTTTCTGACAACTCCCACTGCTTGGGAAAACTCAGGTCTACACCAGACCTCATGTGATTTTGAACACTGTTCTAAGCTCAGCTTGAACTATCCAGCCTTTGGTGTGCTTATCGGTTCTGCACCCTGCATCTTGAACCTCACCAACACCTTCTTCACATCAGCTCCCACTAGAGACCAACATGTGATCTTCCATGTCTCTTATGCCAAAGAATTTCGCTACTCCAAATTCTTCATGACATACCTCTGAACTAACTTTACCTTTAGCTCAATAAAGTCCCTGCATGTGTAACCCTGCAACAAGCAACCACACCACATACAATAACAAGATAATGTCGCGACTCATCATCCACCTGGTAAAGACAAACACAATGGTTACACTGACATTGACTGAAGCCCTGCTTTGTCATCCACCTGTCAAAACCTGTACCACTGTCCTAGAACTTACTCAAGACCATATACCCTGGCCTTCTGTCTCAAGTGTCCATTCACTCTCTTCTCTAACCTGGGAATCCATCTGTCTGTTAGTGTTGGCAACTCTACCAAATCTCCTGTTTGGTTCTCTTCCAAAAAATTCATGCCATGCTCCCATTGTTTCCTGGATTCTACTTGCATTGCCTCTTCACATCTTCCTGGTTCTTGACCATTAGTAAGCAACAAGTAAGAAGGTGAACAACGAAGATGAGGTCCACTTACCTTTTTAGTCCTCTATATGGGCGTTTGAGACTCTTTGACAGCTCACTGTCTGCCCAACATCCATTTCAATGACCGATATCAGCCATCTCTCAATTTGCACCCGACCGACATCGGTTCCCTGCAACTGACCCTTACTACCGACGTCAGTTCCCATTGATCAATGCCGATGTCCCTGTTGTTGATGTTGGTTTTTGTATGATCGATGTCAGTCTTCATCTGCCCGACACCACTGGCTATACTGATTTGCACATGACCGATGTCGGTGCCTGTCTGTTTGACGTTGGTTCATCCTGATCGACGCCGGTACCTGTGTTCACCTGTGAGTGATGACTTTTTATCTATGAGCTCCTTTCTGATCAAACCCTTGTCCATATTAACACAGCCCTACTCAGAATAATCTAGCCTTCTCCACTGATCTCTGTCCGTCATCTCCTCCATGAACACCAAGGCTTTCCAGTTCTTAAGTTTATCAAAAACATGTGTCTTCCGCTTAAGAACATGCATTCCCTTCTTACATATGTAACCAAGCCTACAAAGCCACATCTCTGCAATAGAAGGTGAATCAATAATATAAGTAGATAGATAAAGGATACCTACTTTCTTACCACCGTCTAATTCAAGTGCATCCGCTGTGAGAGTTACTGTGCATCTCATATCACCCAACTTTTCTGAAGAAATCAGACTCATCTCCAAGACTGGAACCTGCATGACCTTCTTCAAGACCTGTGTGTTATCTGTCTGCAATTTTAGCTTCACTTCCCCTTTGCCAACCATTTGACAAGGCTCACCACCTCCTAAATAAATCTCTCCAAAGTCTCCAAAGACATACCCATGAAAAGATGCTCTATTTCAGGCTGCATGGAAAGAGGCAACAGAATCTATAGACCAAGATTCTACTTTATCCAGAGCAATCTGTGCAACAACACCTGCAACATCTACTTCTACACGCTAATCTTCTATCGACCAACAATCTTCCTTTATCTGCTCTTTCTTTCCATCAATCTGACCATTCGTGCTATTCAGTTTCTCCATTCGTAGCTTACTTTCTTCTGCCATTGCTATACTCCCACTCAATCTGAAACCCCCGAGAGTGACTTGTAATCAAACAAACACTAACCAAATCTGAACCACCTATTAGTCAACCCAACCAAAAGCTCTGATACCACTTGTCAGAAATTTAGAACAACAAACATGCTCTGATACCAACTTGTCAGGATCTTGCTCCTCAATTAGAGCACAATATGATTACCTCTGTATAAGCAACTAAACACAGAATTTAACCAGAATGATAAGTAACTAGAAATATGAAACAACACAAGATATGAGAGACAATACCCAATTGTATTAATACTCAATCAGAAGAAAATACAATAAAGAAGATGCCACACTTCTTCTTCCCACACCTCTAGAGCTCCCACACTTCTAGGGTTCACCTGTAATTCTCCTTCTTCACTTCACTCTCTCATCACGGTCACAACAATCAACTCTAATACAGAGTTATTGTTCACCTCCACCAGTCAGTAACAATGCTGCCAGTACACCAAGTACACAACCGTACTCCAAATAGATCTTCCCTTCTCTTGCTGCCACCTGCAAATCAACAGACCTTACTTACCATGTAGATATCTCTACACCTTGAAGAACCCTTGTCCTTGCCTCCCCAAGTCCTCATGATTCTTCAACCAGTTCCCTGGTGGATCTCCTAGTAGAACTTGCACAACCTGTAACTCTCCTTGATTATACACACTCAGCACCCCTTTGGAACTAGGAGGAGCTACTCTTCTCTCTCTTTAAGCACAATGGCTTTCTAGCACACTTTTACAATATAGCCCATGAGTCTATTATATAGATCTCATGCATAAAATAATTAGACTTTCTTAATTACAATAATTAGACACACAACTCAAGACTATAATTAGCCTTTAACATGCAAACACTCGGTTCGTTAACAAACTGTTTGTCAACTCGCAGTTTTGGAACCGCACAGGCGACCGACATCGGTCCCTGTCTGCTTGGAGGTGACAGACGTCGGTCGATCTTGACCGATGTTGGTAGCTTCCTGTCTCTCCCCTAACCGATGTCGGTTGGCCTGACTGACGCTGGTGTCTGTGACACTTCAGCAACTCCACCTGTTCGCATCCTGGTGAAGCTTTTAGCTCCACAACCTAACAAGTTATTAAATTTATACTCTAGAAACTAAAACCCTTTTTCAAGAGATCTACCTTCTTCAAATAGGTGTTCTCTCCCTATTGTAACCTAATCAGGACATGACACATGTATGTTATTTCCTTGGATCAATCAACCACTCTACTTGCTAGCCCATGCCTTCATAAATGGATGTTCTCTTTTCTAGTCCATAATGGCACATGGCAACTCTAGTAGAGTCTTATCATTGCTTATAAGAGAACCCACCTCCCTGCATAGGCCTTAAGGCAAAGGCAATTAATGGACAAGTCTGTAATTCTATCATAAGGCTTTCTAGACATTGGTCTACTTTGTCTTCATGCATTGAAGATGACCAACCAAAGGTGTTTCAACCAACCCAACAATGATTATAATCCATTAAGACACACCAAGACTAAAGAAAGGGTCAAATGGCATATAAGGCACTCCATTAGGATCAAATAAGGTTCAAGATATGATTTGGGTTAGATGTAGGATCACACACAATGTAATGATGCCAGGTGTAGTCCTTGTTCTTTCATTGATAATGACTTATTATTGCACACTTAGTTCACCCATGAAATCTACTATCCTAATTGTTGAGGCTTACAATCATAATCATGCTAGACCATTTATTTAAACCAATGTAATTAGCTTACCAATCAAATCACAAAGTCATGAAGTGATATTCTTATATCACCTTAATGCATATGTAACTCAATTACAAATTAACATAATAATTTGTGCATTATTAAACCAACATTTACCAAATCCTCTTACCTTTGTAGTCAGCACCACCAAGGGAATATAACCATTGGTTTAACATAGTCACATTGTTTTCTCATGAGGGTCCTTACATTCTCTCCCCATTAAAAGGGCATCGTCCTGAATGTTGGACTGCTTTATTCATCCATTAAGGCTTCCAACAACCATTGATCCCCAATCTTTTGAAACCAATTCACTTACTATCTTTATAAAAATGTGACAAAATCACATCATACTTGTAGCATAAGTCATGAATTCCATTTTTAGGATGCAATCATTTGTTCCACTTTCTCAAAGTTTTCATTTCCCACAATTTTCTTGTAAGACTCCCATCTCGTTAATTATATAGAAGAAGAATACATACAAGGGACTATCTACCTTTTTCTATATGCCATACCATTCATAAAAGATTTTAAGCAACCCAATGCCATGCCATTTAATATATGAGGGCTTTGAGGATCTCAGTCTACCAACCAAGATATCATGTGCAACTCAATATGTAGGAGGTTCTTAGGACATCGGTCAACTAGCTAGTGGAATTATGTATAAATCAATATATATGTGGCCCTCAGGAGATCGGTCCACCAACCAATAATCAATGTGCCAATCAATATGTATGTGGCCTTCAAGACATCAATCCACTAACCAATATAGTTAATACATTAGAAGTCATCAAGATATCAGTCCACTAGCCAATATAATCGATATGTCGAAGGCCCTCAAGACATTAGTCCACCAGCAAATATCTAGGTACAGAGTGAAGAGACAAAATGGTTGATACATTGAGGGCCCTTGGGATATCAGTCCACTAACCACTCTAATATGTAGACTGAAAGAGATAATCAATACGTTGGGGCCCCTTAGGACATCAGTCCTCCAACCATTCTAATGCGTAAAGTGAAGAGACACCTCAAAGCTCTTGAGACACCTTAGTGTCTAAGACCACCATATCTAGTGGGTGAGGAAGGATGGGATCTTAGACATGTGTGATAGGTCCCCACCATGAACCACTTAGCTATCATTTTCATTATTCTCCCCTATACTCGCTTAAAGTGGCATTTAAACATATACTAACACATGAAACCAACACCAACAAGCATCATAATCACTTGAAGAAACATTAACTGATCAATCACTTGAAGAAACATTAACTGATCATGTAGGTGTAAAATCAATAAAAGGATAGTAAGTAGTCTCAATAAAGAAATTAAATCCAAAAAAAAAATCATCGACAAATTCCATGATCAGTCTTTAGATTGAAGCATTCAAAATTAATTAAAAAAGAATGTTGATTTCCAAATAATATAAACAAAAGCTCAGACAAATTAAAATAAGTTTGACAAGCACATTAGTAAAAATCAAATCACTATACAATCATTAGGTGAATTAGAGAGTCACTTAAGGGGAGAAGGAATAAGTTAAGATGGCATCAGTAATCCACTAGCCATCCAAAGAATCAAACTACATCACAACATAGGTGATATGTTCCACCAACCATTACTTGAGAAAAATTCTTATGGTGCCAATTACCACTTTATCATGTTGAATTAATTATTGTTCAATTATGAGTAATAATATGGAGGGCACTACACTGCTATCACTACACAAAATGATACAATCAATTAATTGTTACCCTATGCATCTTTAGAGGATGTACTTACAAATTTTATGTAATCACCACCCACCAAGGTGTGATATGTCATGGAAATTAGGCCTCATCGACCTTCACATGAGAATTCAAATTAGTTTTACCTGCTATTAGGTCCCACTTGTATGCATAGACATAATATTCCTGGTAAGAAAGATTCAGAGCTATTATTTAAAGATAAGGGCAACTCCACAGTCACCTCCTTCTAATTCTTACTACTACACAAGTGCTCAAGGCAATTAATAATTTAAGATGTTAAATAAGTTCTTGTCATGAAAGAAAATAATAATACCAAATATATTCATTCAAGTTATTGCCACATAGATTCTCAAGAATTCAACATGATTATCAGCTCTTCTATGCTCTCAATCATTATTATAAGTGTAGATTTATCATTATAATATCAAGAATGTGCAAGGTTACCTTAATCCATTCCATATGTTTCATAGTCAGTAATATACCCTTATAACCATTTGACATGCACCTATAAACAACATCATAAGTTAGGCTATGCTCATATATATACAGCAAGGTAATTAGCAGCCTAAAGTTATTCAAATATAACATGTTATTTTTATGAAAGAATAATTATGCGAAGACATACTTGCTCCGATTATTTCCAAGGAGATTCATCCTACCTCTTAATTCAAAATGTAATATTACCATTCAACTGGTTAATATAAGCAATATTAGATTTATTCAAGTCATAACCTTAATACTAAAGTTTTACCATATCATGGTTCATTGAATGGTCCTAATGCTCTAAACATCAAGAGACAATTTCTATAATATTCCCACAATTTAAGTTTAATAAGGTCAATAAGATACATACACAACCTTTAGTAATTCAACAAACATTAGAATGTTGATGAACTAAAATAGATCATTCCCAAAGCTACCAGAGTTTAACCCAGGTTCTGATACCAAAATGTCATGTCCATTTTTCCTCTCTAAAACACAAGCAAAACACAATCTACTACAAATAAACACCCAAAAACATAAAAACACACAACATAATTCATTCAGATCGAACATAATAAATAATCCCTACAATCACCATCACTTAATGATCATACATAATCTACTATTTGAGTTCTAAGTTCACTTGATCAAGCATCCATAAACATGAACTCAAGCTTGTGCCCAAGGATGCTATGCAGTGATGTTGAGATGGTCATCAAAAGTGGCCTCAACCACTATTAATGAGTCAGGTTCCATGTAGTCATCTTGGTAGGTAACAAGGCCACACTAACTTCTCTTCAGGTTCTTAGAGCCACTCTTTCCACCCATAGTGTAATGAAATTACTTAGATATTCACACAGAATGATTTTATATTGTGCAAAATAAGAAAATATGAGAGATTGCATAGGGATCATTGACAACAAAATAGAATACTGGATAATATAGCAAAGCCACTTCAAGGGGGAAACCTCCACAATAATGCACTAATAGCAGAGTACTTCACATGATGATTAAATACTAATGACTACATCCTATATATAGTCTACTTAGCCAAGGTTATTCCATAGGCTAACCTATCTAAGAACATAGAGTAATGTAACAAGTAAATAAAAGAGGTATGTAAGCCACAAGTCGGCCACACATATCCTTAGACACATCAATGGTTAAAGGTGTAAGAAGCCCTTCCCCTTTAAAAACAGTGTTGTCCTCAACATTATGGCAACTCTAGATGTTGTTGCACAAATGCTTCATCCTCCCAAGTGGCATCTTTACAAGGCAGATTCTTCCATTTGATCAGGTATTTTGTAATTGCTCTAGAATGTAATTGCTTGGTGCACCTTTGAAGGATCATCTCATGATCAAGAACAACTCTAACTTCCTCATCCAATTCTGGTGATTTTGTTTGAATGATAACTCTATGTCCAATGACTTTATTTAGGCATGATAGATGAAATACTAGTTGGATGCGAGTGGATGAAGGAAAATCTAACTTGTAGGCCACACTGCGAATTTTCTACAAGATCTGATAAGGCCCATAATACTTAAGGGACAACTTATTGTCCTTTTTTTGTTGCTTTAATGACATCTATTTGTATGGCTATAAGTGAACAAAGACCCAATCATCAATGTCAAAATGCCTCTCACTTTTGTGTAGATCTGCTTGTTGCTTCATGCGATTTTGGGCCATAGCTAAATTTTCATCCAAACTTGCAAGGACCTCCTGTTGATGGTGAATATATTATTCAACTACATGAACCTTAGGATGGACCTTCAAGGTTGAAGTGATGGATGGAGGGTGCTATCTATATAGTGCCACAAAAATAGACATTTTGGAAGAACTATGAACATAAGTATTATACCACCATTCAGCAACTGGCAGCCAATGAACCCATTTATCCTATTTATCAGAAACAAAACAACAAAGATATCCTTCCTGACATTTGTTGACTACCTTAGTTTATCCATCAAATTGAGGATGAGAGGATGAACTATGAGCCAATTTGGTGCCTAAACATGTAAATAAGTCAGTCCAAAAATTACTAGTAAAAATGGGATCTCTATCACTGACAATGATCTTAGGGGTCCCATGCAGTTTTTGAACTGTATTGAGAAAAGTAGAAGCTATTGTACTATCAACAAATGGTTGGGATAATGAACAAAAATGAGTATACTTACTGAGATGATCTAAATAACCATGATAACATTTTGACCATCAGATTTTGGTAACCCTATAATGAAATCCTTAGATACCTCTTCCCAACACTGGCCAGGGACAGATAAACGTTGTAAAAGACCTAGAGTTTTGATCATTTTGCCTTTATTTTGTTGACAGATCATACATTCAACCACGTATTTTTGGACATCCCCCTTGAGACCTTCCCAAAAAAAATCCTACTTGATTATGTGATAGGTTTTCAAAAAATTTGAATGACCCCCAATTGGAGTTGCATGAAGTTCTTGAAGGATTTTTTATTTAAGAAGATAATTCTTACATAGGTACAATCTATCTTTATACCATAATGCACTACCTTTCCATGTGAATTTTTCAAATCCACCCAAACCTTGTAGAAGATTTTGAATCAAATCATGAGTAGTACTATCATGTTCCCATTCTGATCGTGCTTCCTCTAGCCAATCTACCTGTAAAATGGTTATGGCACATAGCAATGCCTCAACTAATTCATCTTTTTTGGATAGTGCATCTACCACCACATTATGCTTACCTTTTTTGTAGACTATTTCAAAATCATAGCCTAACATCTTAGTTACCCATTTTTTTTGTTCTTCAGATGACAACCTTTATTCTAAATAATATTTAAGACTATCATGATTAGTCTTTACCTAAAAGTGATGAACCATCAAATAAGGTCTCCATTGTTTGACTGTATGCAAAATGGCCATAATTTCCTTCTCATAGATGGGCCTGTGTTGATTTTACCCTTGAGTTGATGACTTTCAAATGCCAGTGGTTTGCCTTCTTGCACGAGTACAACACTCATACCATACCCAGAAACATCACATTAAACCAAAAAAATATTAAAAAAATCAAGAGTGGCCAATACTGGAGTAGTGCACATACCCAATTTCAATTGTTCAAATGCCCAGGTAGCTACATCAATCTAGTAAAAGGATTGTTTATTTAATAAAGAGGTAAGTGGGGCTGCAATACTACCATAATTTTTTACAAATATGCGATAGTAACTAGTAAGCCCCAAAAATCCCTAAAGTTGATTGAGTGTCTTAGGAATTGGCCAGTCCATCATTGCTTGGATCTTTTTAGTATCCACTTTCACTCCTTCATAAAACACCAAATGACCTAAATATTCAACCTCACCATCCCCAAAAGTACATTTGGAAGTTTTGGCATATAATTGATTTTACTCCAAAATAGAGAGTACCTGTTTCACATGTTGCAAATGGTCTTCCCAATTTTTACTATAAATGAGGATATAGTCAAAGAATACTAAAACAAATTTCCTCAAAAATGGCTTAAAAATAGTATTCATCAAACTCTGAAAAGTAGATGGTGCATTTGTTAGGCCAAAAGGCATAACTAAAAACTCATAATGGCCCTCATGAGTCTTGAAAGTGGTTTTGGGTATGTCTTCATCACAGGTCTCGATTTGATGATACCTAGAACACATATCTAACTTGGTAAAGTAAAGATCACAATTCAATTCATCTAGGAAATCATCAATGACATGAATTGGAAACTTATCTTTGATAGTGTACTTGTTGAGTTCTATGTAGTCAGAGCACATCCTCCAAATGTCATCTTTCTTTCTCATCATGACAACTGGTGAAGAGTATTCACTTTGGATATGGTGAATGATTCCTGCACCCAACATTTATTGTGCCAACTTTTCAATTTCATTTTTTGGGGCATAGGGATACTTGTATGGCCAGATGTTGGGTGGTGCACTACAAAGAATAAGTGTGATAGCATGATCATGCATGTGGATAGGTGGTCTTTTTGGCATGTCTCTAAAGATAACTGAATGAGCATCAATTTTTTGTTGTAGATCAAGAGGTAGAGATGGCTGAGTTGGTTGTACTTGCATAGAAAATAAGAGAGCTACAAATCCCTCAACACCCTTATAGAGAATCTTTGTCATTTGATGGGAGCTAAAAAGTTGGGGAGATTTAGCCTTTAATCCTCTTAGCTCAAATGTCCTTTCTTCAGAATGAAAATTCATGAATAATTCTTGAAATTTCATCTCAATAGTGCCCAAAGTGGTGAGCCACTGGACTCCTAGAACAATATCAACTCCACCCATCAGAATAACAAGCATAGGAGAATCCAATAAGTAGTCTCCCATGACAACTGACAGTACCATCATCTATAATCATAACCTAAAATTTTAGAGATAGATAAATGAAACAGTTTAAATGAGTAGCCAAAATGCTGTGGATGAAGTTGTGTGCTCCCAGAATCAATCAAGATAGTGACCTTCTATTTCTTAAGGAAACCCATCACCTTAATAGTTTGGGGAGTACTAATACTTGATAGAGCATGACATGAAATAGTACGCTGAGAGTCTTCAAATTCCTCCTCAGGAACTTTTGCATCTTCATCATGTACTTTTGCATCATATTCATCAACATTGGCACCTTTAATAGAAAACAACTTCTTTTCAACACAATGATGATCTTTGATCCATTTGCTGTCACAACCATAACACAACCCTTTGGCTTGCTTCTCCTCAATTTATCTTTGTGTTAATCTAGTGGACTATGGAAATGATGGTGCTAGAAAGTTACAATCATGACCAATAGTGAAAGTTTTCCTTTTGACCATCTCATTTTCTTATATCATGCGTGCCTTAGGGATAACTTTTGATATAGATGTTGGGTTAAACATTCAAACCTTGTATTGGATGCTATCTTTGAGGCCACTGAAAAATAAATCCATCAAATTTTTCTCAATGATATTTTTCACCTATAAAGAGAGATTCTAAAATTGATGAATATAATCCTTCACAGTTCCTGTTTGCCGTAACTTAGCTAATTGGCCGAAATAGTTCTTAGAGACATTATTATTATAATGGGTTATCAAATCCTCAATAAAAATAGTCTATGTAATAGGAACACCATTCTTTTTCTTTTGAGCACATAATCAGTGATACCAAATAAATTGCTTAGGTTCTATATATAAGGATGCCACCATCACCTTCTGAGAACTAGGGGTTTGATGTTGCTCAAATAAACTCTCAATTTAGTTAATCCAAGTGAGAGGATCCTTACCATCAAACTTACATATGTCCACATTTAGCAACATCGGTTTCATACCAGTATTAGAGCTATTAAGAGGAAGATTTAAATGCTGAAGTGGAGCGTTGTTAGGCTAAAACTGAGATGTGATGGTAGCCAATTGCATAGTGATATGCTACAATTTATTATGAACCCCATTAATCTCTCAGTGTATATTTAAAACATCAGCTTAGACTAAAACAAAGTCATCATGCCTCACCAAGTTTTTTATGTCCTTTTGAAGTTGAGAAATCATTGAATCTGAAGTTCCAGATTCCATGTCATCGATAGGAGTCTTAGGAGTTTTTGGTACCCTTTTTCTTCCTCGAGTTGAAGGACATACCATAAATAAACCCTAGGAGGGTTTTGACCCCAAAAATAAGTGTATCAAAAAATGGTACCATTATGATCACCTTGTCAAGATAAATCCAATGATTACCTTTATGCATTAGAGTAAAATTTTTAGTACTAAAAAAATGTATCAAAAAAATATACCGTTGTGATCGTCTCACCAAGATGAATCTAACGATTGCAAGTGTGCAAGGGGAAAAAAAATTTAGACCTCTTTTTTAAATATTTTTTTCAAAAAAGTGTTTCGAGCAATACTGCACTGATAGAAAAAATTAATTCTTCCCGGATTGCAAGTTATGTTTTTTCGCTTTTACTTCTCCCAAAAGTCACGCCTTGCTAGATCCAAAAAAAATGCCTTAGAAAACTTGCCCAAATCGAAGCTCTGAAACCACTTGTAATAAAATTATTTAGATATTCTCACATAATGATTTTATATTGCACATAATATGAAAATATTAGAGATTACATAATAATAATTGATAGAAAAATAGAATACTGTATAATATAGCAAAACTACTTCAAGGGGGTAACCTCCACAAAAATGCACTAATAACATAATACTTCACATGATGATTAAAGACTAACCACTACCTCCTATATATAGTCTACTTAGCAAAGATTATTCCATAGGCTGACCTATCTAAGAACATAGAGAAATGTAAGAAGTAAATAAAAAAGGTATGTAAGCCACAAGTCGGCCACACATATCCCTAGACATGTCAGGATCCTACTCCTCAATAAGAGTATATATGATTACCTCTTGTATAAGCAACTAAACACGGAATTAAACCAGAAGGAATAAGTAACCAAAAATATGAAACAACACAGGATATGAGAGACAATACACAACTTGTATTAATAATCATCCAGAAGAAAATACAATAAAGAAGATGCCACACTTCTTCTTCCCACTCCTCTAGAGCTCCCACACATCTAGAGTTCACCTTTAATTCTCCTCCAACACTTCACTCTCTCAATCACGGTCACAACAACCAACTCAAACACAGAGTTGTTGTTCACCTCCACCAGTCAGTAACAACGCTGCCAGTACACCAAATACACAACCATACTCCAAGTAGATCTCCCTTTCCTTGTTGCCACCTAAAAATCAATAGACCTTACTTACCATGTAGATATCTCTACACCCTTGAAGAACCCTTGTCCTTGCCTCGCCAAGTCCTCATGATTCTTCAACTAGTACCCCAGTGGATCTCCTAGTAGAAATTCACAACCTACAACTCTCCCTGATCATACACACTCAGCACCCCTTTGGAACTAGGAGGAGCTACTCTAGCTCTCTCTTCAAGCTCAATGGCTTTCTAGCACACTTTTACAATACAGCCCATGAGTCTATTATATAGATCTCATGCATACAATAATTAGACTTTCTTAATTACAATAATTAGACTCGCAACTCTAAGACCAAAAATAGTCTTTACATGCAAACTGACTGTCCAAAAATAGACCAGTCTGGAACCCGCATGCAAATTGCATGCACACACAGGTTGTCGACATCGGCTCCTTCCTGACCGATGTCGACCGACTCATAACCGACATCGGTTGCTTCTGCACTGTAATATGATCGATGTTGGTTGATCAGACCGACGTCGGTTTCCCTGCAACTTGTCCTGCAACTCAGTAACCTCCACAACTTGAACAACCTCCTTCCCTGTTTGCATCAGTGAAGCTTTTAGCTCCACAACCTAACAAGACACACTAATTGTTAAGGGCATAACACATAGATTCCTATGTGACTTTGTGAGAAGCTCCATGTGGTGATAATTTACTAACCTACTATTCTATCACTCTATAGGATTAACATGGATTCCCTAGGATTGCAGATCAATAAGATTGTTGCACATGATAATATCTTACTAACTCACTAGCCCATATGCTTCACACTCAATACAAATGTCTCTATAATTTTAGAGTAGTAGGATTGTGCCACGTGGTAATATTTCACTCACCCACTTGCCCATAGGCTTTACATATAATATGGCCATCCCTAAGACTACAGATCATTGGGATTATGTCATATGGCAATAACTTACTCACCCATTATCGTATAGGCTTTGTGTTATGTACGAACCTCTTTGAGATTGCAGCTCATCGGGGTGATACCATGTGGTAACATCTAATAATCCTATTAGTATGGAGACATTGATTGTACAATCCTCTTAGGGATCATGGTTCATTGGGATGATGCCACATGGTAACATCCTGCTATATTGCTAGCTTGACATCGATGATGACATGTGGCTTCTTCTGAACCACTCTCAAAATGTCATAAAATTAATGAAGGTAAATGGTCGTGAAAAGACCCATCTATGAGGCATCTAAGGAAAAGTACAAGTAGATGAATTTATTCAACAAGATAAATCCTACTAAGGTAAAAAACAATATTAGACTAAGTTAAAGTCCATGATCAGTTTAAAAAGTGACTAAGGCAATAAAGGTTGGTTAAACTAAAACCTACGTAGGACAATCCAATAATACTAGAATCAAATGCTTAAGAGAAATATAAAAACATCTAAGGCAAGAATACGAAGTTGATCGGTCAATAAAACCAACCTAAGTCAAATTTGAAGAATCAAAACTATTCCAATACTCTAACTAGTTTAAGCAAAACCTTAGAACAATGTTTTAGGACCAAACATAGAAAAATCAATAATTTACTCAACATTCAAAAGAACTAACCTTCGCATTGATGTTTTTTTTAAAGGGAGGCCTTGAGGCTCAAATGATCTCTCGACACAAAATTGATATTCTCATTAGTTTATTCAATTAACAAAATACGTAAAGGCAACTTAATCTATCTAAAATACCCTATAAAATACTACTCAAATTGTGAGTCGTCTTCTCCTTTCATTAGAAGTTATAACTTCTAGCTTCAACACACAAGCCTAACCTGTTAAACCATAAGCAAGGGATTCAGGTAACGGATGTTCAGAAGTGAAAAGACAAATAAGATAAGGAAATGATTCCCTTTATGTTACCCATAAAAGGGCTAAAATCACCAAAGTTAAACCTAACAAGGCATGTTTATCATTTTATCAAAAGAGTTATATAGACCTAAGAGTTACTCCTCATTTGGCATATTCTTTCTAGGAAGATCCATAGTCAAAACTCATTGAGGTTCTTATTAACATAACTCAATAGTTATTTAAGATTTTATCTTACCTAGGTTATGCTTATATCATACTAGGGAACCATATTCAAATTAGTAGAAAATAAAGTTATCCCTATCATCCATAGCATAGAAAGTCTAACTCGCTTGCCTTTAAGACAATATGTCCTTCATATAAAGGTCATATAAAGAAACACCATTACAAGTAACCCAAGATGCAATGAACAAGAATTCATAGGATACTCAACTAAATATTTATATATATTTAATAATGCCTTTAACTTGGCCAAGTTCAAGCATGAATATACAACATTCATATAGATTCCATTTAAGATGTTGAATTTATGGTAAGGAGATCCAGGATCATATAAAAATAAGAATACTATTCAATAGTTCTTTGAAGTAATAACCAAAACATTCACTTGGTAAACTTCACAATGATATTGGCTCACAACTCGACCCAAATCAATTAGTAACATATAAATATAATAGGTTCAACTGAGAATAAATTATCCGTAGCTTATAGCCAATTATAGAAAGCAACAAAACAAGAATATCAATAGCTGAAGATGAGCTCCTCCTTTCTCCATGTGCAAATTCGATGAACAAAAGGTGGGCTCACCTCCCAAACTTTTTGCCATCATCAAATGACTGCTCTAGGCTCCCCCGAGCAGGACTCCCAACTCTAGGCATGTTCTTATCATGATGCAAGGTAAGTAAAGGAAAAAAATCAAGAAGTCTCGGGGTCAAGGAAATAACTAATCATAAGATGAAAATCCAATCATCTCTTTGTTAAGAGGCTACTAACCTTGGATCTATTTACATATGCATAAGAGCATATAAAAAAAACACATAAGGGTAGTAAACTATTGGGCAAATCGAGCACAACCATAGAGAAATAAGTAAGGAGAATAAGTAAGCCAAGTGGCCTTACTCCTCTCGACACTATATTCAATCAAGAATCACACAAACTTCATTTAGTCAATCAACAAAATAATCAAGTCATAAAACACCTACCCAATGATCTAGGCCCTCCTTGGATCTTGTCTTAAAATTTTATACTAGATATGACTCTCCCTCTCCTAGTTATCTTCTTATTTTCCTTCATCTTTTAGGTTGGCCCAAAGTTCTTAAATCTAAAGTTCAAAGAATAGAATCCTTTTCCAAGATATCCGCCTTCCTTAAATAGGCATTCTCTCCTTCTTGCAAGCCAATCAAAACATGAGATGTGTATGTTCTTTCCTCAGATCGACCAACCACTCTACTTGAAAGCCCATGCCTTCATAAATGGATGTTATTTTTACCATTCCATAATGATGCATGATGGCTCTAGCAGAGTCATACAGTTGATTCTAAGACAACCCACCTCCTTACATAGGGCTCAAGGCAAAGACAATAAATGGACAAGTCTACAAAATTTCCACAAAGCATTTTAGATGTTGGTCTACTTCATACTCATGCATTGAATATGACTAACCAAAGGTGTTTTGACCAATCCAACAATGATTATAATCCATTAAGACATGTCAAGACTAAAGAAAGGGTCTAATGACATACACGACATTCAATTAGGATCAAGCAAGGTTCAAGATACACATGATACAATTATTCCTAATGTAGTCCTTGTTCCTTTATTGGTAATGACCTATTCTTGCACACTTATTACACCCATGAAATTCATTATCCTAATAGTTAAGGCTTACACAATAATAACCATGCTAGATCATCTACTTAAACCAACATAATTAGCTTACCAAATAATTCACAAGGTTATGAAGTGATATTCTTATAACACGTTAATGTAATTTCAATTGCAGTCTAACATAATAATTAAAGCATTACTAAACCAATATTTAACATGTGCATAATCCTCTTACCTTCATAATCATCACCACCAAGGGAGTATAATAATTGGTTTAGCATAGTCACATTGTCTTCTCATGAGGGTCCTTAAATTCATCCTCCCTAATCACTCCTTCATTGTCCCTCACCATCCATCATCATCCCTAATGACTCTATCATCATCCCTCATCATCTCTACTCACTCTCTCCATGTCCATCCTCATCTTTAATCACTTCATCCTATACCTTTATGGTGGGTGTTGTAGGTTCTTTTTTGTGCTCGATTGTCTCATTTTCCAATTCCAAATTTTACTCACTCAAATAAGGCCCAAATAAACTCTTATTTCCGTCATCCTCTTTCACTCAAATAAGGAACTTAGAGATATCATCTAATTTTCTGGTGGGATTCAAAGATCTATACAGTAATCCATGCCTAGACCATGGAGAGAATGTGTATCCAGAGCCCTGGACTAGAATAAATAGGCAAGAAATCAAGCAAAGGGTGGGATGAAATTATATTACTTATATATATAGATTGGGTTTAGGTATCTAGGAATCCCAATCCTAGAGTTGTGAGTCTGAATTTATATCTATATAGATAGGGGTGATTAGAGACTAGTTTAGGATTCTAATCCAAACCCCATAGTTGATCATCTATTGATAGTAGACTAGATTGTCAGATAGATAGATATATAGATAGGTGGTCACCAATCCCATAGAGTGTGTTCCAATTTAGTAGTTGATAGAGTGTGTTTCCAAACCAAACTCAATATACACCCAACTTGGTATATAAAGGGAATGAAGGGCATATGACTTAATCTTGTGTATTCAGGAGGGGCCACTTAGAGCTTGGGCATGACCTGATGGGCCCTAAAGGCCAAATTGGGGCCTTGTCATACTCTGAGTATTCCCCAGTTCCTAATATAATATATCAAAATATAGCTTAAGAATGGGGGCCCCACAATAGATATATAAGGGGCACCATTTTGAAGAGCATACCCTGATCTCAAACTTTCCTTACTCATTAAGTCAATGAAACTTTTCCCTACCTTGTTGATATATGTCAAGGAATAAAGAAAGGTAAGCTTGCCTTTTGGATATCTAAGTTTGTTGCACCTAATAACATATCAAGGGAAGATTTCCTTCTCTATGGATAACAAGGAGTAAGGCATAACTATCTTTAAAATTTTATCTTTCTAGTATCTAGGTTTTCTTTGATTCTATATTAAGGCATGGCTATTAAGGGAAACTTACTTTCTGATAGATAGCTTTATTCTTACCCTACCTACTTAGCTATGCCCTTCCTGATAAGGTAAAGGAAGCTTCCTTCCCAATATATAACTTTATTCTTTTCATATCTATGTTCCCTTTATAGAATAGATCCTTAGCTCTTAAGGGAAGCTTAAGTCCTAATCTATAGATTGCATATATTATTTTCCTACCTACTTAGTTAAGCCCTACCTACGTAGATTTTGTTGTTGGTAAGGGAAACTTGCTTCCTAATAGATAGAGTTAGAAATGAAGTTTTGAATCATGTTACATATGAGATATATTTAAATACCATTGAGTATTCCCTACCTACTTTACCTGCTTGAGTATGCCTCATCCATTTGAATACTTGAGCCATATCTTGATCTTGAGAATGCCTACCTAAATACGCAGGCCATATCTTGATCTTGACTATGCCCTACCTACATTTTTATACTTGAGTATGTACTCCCTACCTATCCTTGTTGCCCTACTTATTGAGTATTCCCTACTCGATAAAATACTCAAGCCATACAATTATCTTGAATACTCATATCTAATCTTGACTATATATATCTTACCTGACCATGCCTTTAATACTTGATAGCTAATTAAATACTTGATTGAATAACCAAGGCATAGCTTGAAAGGAGTGGGGGAATTCTAACCTATTTAGAGAAAGGAGTGATTGGGGATGATTGGTCAGTCTCATCTATTGTGTCTAAATCAGGAGGATCCCCATCCTCATCCACATCTAGATAAAGGAAAGGAAAGGGAGGGTAAAGGAGAGACCCAATTGAGAATATTCTATTATATAAGTCACAAGATTACATGCTCCCCCTATTTACATATGGGTATATTAAAAGGAAAGGCATTCGATAACATTTACCTCCACTGTTAGGGAATTTTTATTCTAGGACTATGTGCTCCATATATAAATCATATGTGCCTTAGGGTTCACTCCATGAAATGAATGGAGACCACCAAATAAGAGATCCTAGGATTCCTTGATCCTCTAATTCCAAAACCTTGCCCCAAACTCCAACCAATTTTTATCAATCTCAGACCTGAAATGGCACTGGGATAATAATTGGCTAGGTTCTCGGCACTAGTAGAGGACCAAAGGAACACTATCAACCCTGAACTCAAAGGAACTATGGGTTAATCAACCATACACATTAAACCCAATAATGGAAGTAATTACCTGAGGGGCTCGAGGGGAAGAGGGGGAGGAGGAAGGGCCTACCATAATGACTAGATTGACATGCCCCCCTCTCCCTTTTAGTGAAGGAGGGACATATAGAGTTGAGTTTAATCAACTCTATCCTGAGGGAGGAGGGCCTAGTCCCATATACCCCTCTCTTAATATATTACCCAATACCCTAGTCACCTCCTATCTATAGATATGGACCAACAATCTAGATATAAGTTGTGCAGGCACTATCCCTTATAAATTATTGTTGTCAATAAACCATAGCGTTACCCTACCCATGTCATTTAAGTTAGATTGACTAGGCAAAGTGATGTACATAAGGTCTGATAGATAGGCATGGTTGTATAGATGGCCATGGTTGGGTTGAACAAATATATACCATATATGGATTGGATGGGGAGTTAGAAAATAAAATTAGACTGCTATTAAATTAGAGATAGAGTTATCATGTATATAATAGAATATGAGATTCTATATGGAAGAGTAGGTCACTACTAGTATAGGGATATAGATAGTTAGATGATCAATTACCCTCCTTAGTATTTCATATAGTCTTATTCTCATAGCTGTTCAATTCCACTCTATCCTATCCCAATCTAAAATTCTATCTTCTCATCTTGTCTATTTTGTTTTATAATTGAATATATATATATTCTCCTAGCCAGTCAATCCAAATCGATAATAGCCAATTATCTATTTTAATTATAATCGAACAAATCTATCTGTATCTATCTCAATCAATTGATAGGCTTGGTCAACCATATATAGCCTCATATTTAGTCGAATCGTTATTTATCAATCTAATTTGGTAGGATCCCCATTCCCATTTAGATAAATGAAAGTAAAGGAAAGGGGAAGGAGAGGGCCCAATCAAGAATAACAAGTCAAATATGAGGGACTATCTATATGCTCAATTTATCCTAGATGCACATAGTCAATATTGTCTCTAATGAGCATCTCATATTTTAATCAAGTATAACAGATCAAATCTAAGGGACTATCTATATGATTAATCCCATCTAGATAAAGGGCCCAATATAATTGGTTAATCCCCCTCTATCAGTAATTTCCCCATCCAAATAAATAGAGAGGGCCTAATCAACCATACAGTGGTCTCCCTATCTAGATATAAGGCCCACATGTTGATTTCAATCAATCAACAAGCTCCTCATACCATATAGATAGAGGTCCAATCAATAATAATCGAGTTATATAGTTTTATATATAGTATAATTCTTTCTATCAATATATTCATTTTAATTGAAATAAATCTAGAGATAATGAATTGCCTCAGGAAGAACTTTCATCTAATTTGGTATATTCCCTCTCGATTAGAAATCTTGATGGTCATGAAATAATGGGCATGGATATGGGATATGGTTTACTCATCCTAAGCAAAATCAAACATAACACAACGTCTTCAAGTCAATAGATCTACGACACACCCCCCTAAAGGGGAATAAATATGGCTATTGATCTAATCTATAGATACTACCACTAATTCATAAAATACCAACCCCCATATATATATATCTACCTACTTTTAACCCCTATCTCTCTAAACACTCACATTTTTCATCTTTCCCTTCCCCTCTCGATCGATAACAATAAGGGGAACAATAACCACCCATATATTTGAAATCCTGTTAATCACTTAAAATGACCTCATTATGAGATATATGGGCATATGACACACTATATAGCCACTATTCCCACCAAAACATTATTAGAATAATGGAATGGCCTTTAACGCAACCCTACATTATAGTGTAGTCAGAATCACCACCCATGAACTACATCTTTGGTCCTCCTCCCCTAGGGAACCCCCTATTTATATATGGGCCCAATGGAGTGCATCCTACCTATCAAACAATAGATCAAGAATTAAAGCATAAGATGAAGTGAAATTAACCGCTCTACATAGAGGCCTTTTCCTTTAGGACCTCTAGTTTATCCCCCAACATATATATGTCTATATATATAGATAGATAACATATAATTATCTAGATATAAAGATATCTCTATCTCTGTAGGAGGCTTATATCCTAGATAGATAGATAGGACCTTTGGAGTTCAAGGGGGGAATCGATAATGATCCACAAGGAAAGGAGGGACCTAAGGCTCAAACCTTAAGAAAGGTCAATCTATCGTATGAGGGGAGACAAAAAACCCATATACGCTTGGTCATGTAGGCCCGAGGAAGAGGCCCCAACGACCATAGATAGGAGGAAGGCCCCACGTCCTTTAGAACCTCAAACCCCCACCCACTATAAATAGGGTTGGGTATCTTAACTAGACATTCTATTTATCTATATAGATATTATGCCAAGAACATTTATAGTTATAGTTAACACTCAACCAATGACCAACCTCTCCAGTATAACTGGGCTCAAACAAACCAGTTGAGAAATGACCCAAACACTTGAGGATGGGATGTAGGGAATTGATCGACAAAAGAAATCAAGTCAAAGAATGAGCCCTAAACTCATGTTATGTATATATAGTATATAAAAATTCACATATATCATATCTAGTTACTCATAGTTCCCATCCTATATAGTCATGTTAAGTATATAGTTAAGTTAATTATGTTATCCCATCCCATAAAATCACCCCTATAATGACTCTGTTACCCATACCATAGAGTCATGTCACTAGTAAATCTATAGTGAAAATATATCTATATGCATTTAGTCAAATTATGTTACATGAAAAGGGACACCTGAAGGGCAAGGTGAACTAGAAAATAGAATTAAGTTAGATCGAAGTGTTAGGTGTTGAGAAGGATAGAGAGAAAACACCTTATGCCCAGTTAGACTTTACTACCCCAGGGACAAAGAAGATGGACAATTAATTTAAACTCTAATTAAATTAAATATAATCATCTCGATGAATTAGGGATGATGAAATAGTGATTAGGGATGATGAGGAATGATGAGGGTCAATGAGGGAGTGATTAGAGATGATGAGGGATAGTGAGAGACAATGAGGGAGAGATTATGGACAATGAGGGATAAAGAGGGAGTGATTAGGGATGATGATGGATGATGAAGTAGTGATATTAGGGATGATGAGGGTCAATGAGGGAGTGATTATATATTATGAAGGATGAGGGGGGAAGTGATTAGGGATGGTGAGGGTCAATGAGGGAGTGATTAGGGATAATGATGGAGTGATTAGAGATGATGAGGGATGGTGAGGGTCAACTCAAGAGTGATGAATGATAATGAGGGAGTGATTAAGGATGGTGAAGGTTAATCAGGGAGTGATTAGGGACAATGATGGAGTGATTAGATATGATGAGGGATGGTGAGGGTCAATGAGGGAGTGATCAAGGATAATGAGGGAATGATTAGGGATGATTAGGGATGGTGAAGGTCAATGAGGGAGTGATTATAAATGATGAGGGATGGTGAGAGTCAATGAGGAAGTGATTAGGGACATTAAGGGAGTGATTAGGGATGATTAGGGATGGTGAGGGTCAATGTGGGAGTGATCAAAGATAATGATGGAGTGATTAGAGATGATAAGGGATGATAAGGGTCAATGAGGGAGTGATTAAAGATAATGAGGGAGTGATTAGGGATAATGAGGGAGTGATTAGGGATGATTAGGGATGGTGAGGGTTAATGAGGGAGTTATTAGGGACAATGAGGGAGTGATTAGGGATGATTAGGAATGGTGAGGGTCAATGAAGGAGTGATCAAGGACAATGATGGAGTGATTAGAGATGATGAGGGATGATGAGGGTTAATGAGAGAGTGATTAGGGATAATGAGGGAGTGATTAGGGATGGTGAGGATCAATGACAGAGTGATTGTGATTAGAGATGATGAGAGATGGTGAGGGTGAATGAGGGAGTGATTAGGGATAATGAGGGAGTGATTTGGGATGGTGAGGGTCAATTAGGGAGTGATTAGGGATAATGATGGATGAGGATGAAGTGATTAGGTATTATTAGGAATGAAGAGAGAGTGATTAGGGATTATGAGGGATGATGAGGGTCAATGAGGGAGTAATTAGGGATAATGAGGGACTAATTATAGATGATGATGAATGGTGAGGGTCAATGAGGGAGTGAATAGGGATAATAAGGAATGAAGAGAGGGTGATTAGGGGTGATGAAGGATGAGGAGGAAGTGATTAGGGACGAGGTAAGGATGATAAACAAGTGAAATTAACAAAAAGTGGTTGTTTGATGTGTGCAAGTCATCAATATGACCTATGGTTTGCCAAGCACACCACTTTGTCTTGAGTTCAAAGTGATAGATTTGAAAATTATAATTTTTAATTTTGACAAACTTGAGACTCTTAAAAATGCCAGGAAATAATCTATAAGGCACACAAACCTAACAAATGACTATATGCTTAACAAAAATGGACATAAATTGTAAAATTTATGCCCTAAAATTCTTATGTTCAATAATGAGACCCTAAAAATACCTAAGTATTGACCATATTGGATTTTAAAAAACTATCTTCTACATCGTAAGGTGTTTAAATATGAGACCAACTCTATTAGATGCAGATTGACCCTAATTTTTTATATATATTAAAATAAATTAAAAGATATACTTAACATTAAATTTTAGTAAACCATCTGCTAGTAGACCATCTACCTTTCCAATAGATCTTATATGGTTTTTTGTGCAATGTCAAAGGAATGCATACACGTTCATTTCACATTGCTTGAAATAAAATAAATAACCCTTCAAATAGACAATTCTTTATTTTTTGTGTAATTTCAAAGAAACGCATACACATTATGTTCAATTTGAATTTAAAAACTAACCTTTTTTCTTGGGAATGGATAGGATTCCTGAGCCAAAGACTTGAACATGTCAACACACAGTCAAATCTGAGAGTGTCGACAAAAAATAACAAAATTTAACTTCCATTACCAAATACACCAATAATTTCAATGAGAAAATTCATAAAATTATTATGACCATAATGAACATGCTCTCCTATTTCTAAATATATGATTTTTATAAATTTTTGATTATTTTAAGGTTATAATCTATGTTGATTTTTTATTGTAGCTTTTTTAGGCCACTACATGCTACAAATATACATGCCTATATATGTTTGCTTATCTTTTTTTCATTGATCCAAATGCAAAAAAAATTATATGGTTACAAACTAGGCCTATTTTACACACATTATAAAAAAACTAGTTTTCATTTTTTTGGGTGTAGTTAGGGGGTCACACGGCCGACTATCCACGTTTTTGTAAGTTTTTAGTATCTATTTACTCAAAAAATTAATTAAAAAAACTATTCATTGAAAAATTATAATTTATAGACTAGATGATATTATCTAAAGTTTCACCAAATGGTTTAAAACAATATTAAATGATGCTCCAAAGATGAGGGATCACATGATCGACTATCTACTCTATTTTCTTAAAAAAATAGGAGTTTATGTTGACATTTTTGATGTTTGAACTAGTTATACTTAATCATTTTTAACAAAAAATAGTTTTTTATAAACTAGACTCAAAAAATTTACAATTCATGTTCTTACACCATCTTCAAATTTTGAGTGTATTCATCTCAAATTATCAAAAAAAATTTAGATTTCTCAATTTTTAGGAAAAACATGTCCACGAGTAAGCCCCTTTTTGTCCCCCAACTTTTTGAACTTACGCATAAAAATATCATTGACGTATGAACATTGTGATCACACCAAATCTTAAGATGCATGATGTGAATCATGGGATTGTCTAGATAGTAATAGTAAAAGCTCAATAAGCAATCTAGCACACACACAAGAACACTGAAAAGTAAGTCAACAGACAATGATTTAAGGAAACCGCAAATAAGGGGAATGCTAAAATGTCACACATTTGGATGAACATGAATTACTCAAATGTCCATAAAAGAAACAATGACATATTCAAATGTTTGCACAACAAAAAATGACATATTAAATGTCAAAGAAGCAAACAAAGGCATGAGGACTGCAAACAATGGAGTATATTCAAATGCTCAAAAAAATAATACAATAGCAAGGTAAGAAACTCAATGAAGTGCATAGATGAAAACATAAACAACCAACATAAACATAATATACTAGCCCATGGATCAAATATGTTAGCAAAAAATGTCAAGTACATAGCATATCAAATACACTGCAAAAGATGTAAGCATGGATAAAGGCATGTGTAAGTACATAAACTCAAACATGATAATGTAAAGTGACCATATAATGATATAAAACTAGTGTTCACTTATTAGCATAGAGGATGTTCTTACTCGGCTTATGGGCTATAGAGACTCTGATTAATGGATTCTCCATCTTGGCAACACTTCTCTAATACCACATGTGGCTTTTCTTGGCTTGGCTTGGTGTGAAGATTATTGAATTAATTTGGCATTATAACATTGTTTTGAGGGTTTTTTGAAGGCATCCCTACAAAATAACCTTACACACAAAACCTTGTTGGATGAGAGTGATGGAACTTGTATTTATAGGTCTTAAAACTAACTTTAACCCTAGTGTAGATAGGTTTAGTTTTAACCTTGGTCGATTATAAAGTAACCCTAGTTAAGTTTAGGTTAACCCTAAGTTGGGTCAAAGCAATTATGAAGGCTTGACAACTCATAAAGATATTTATTTCCATTAAAACTCATAAAAGATATTTATGAGGTCGTGACTCACCTTTCCTTTGAATTTTAGGAATTAATAAAAGATATTATTAATTCCTTTGACTTTTATCTCATCTTTATTGAAAAAATATTTTTTTTAGAAAATGCAGTTCCCTATTTCAACTTAGAATTTTTAATTAAGAAACTTAATTGAATTTTTCTTGTTAATTAATCATGCTTAAGGTTTTTGGCATTTATGAATTGTTTTTAATTGTTTTGCATTAATGGCTCAACAGGCCAAAAATATCAATTTACTAGGTCATAATTTGAATAGGGCTAAATCCAACCTAGGTTATTGGTGTATATAGGGTAATACCCTATATAATTAGGCTTAGACATGTTTTTGGGCAATTATATCCCTTACCCAAATGAAATTAAGAAATCAAATGGTTTCTAGGCTTAAATTATGTTGTTTTTTAAAATTCAAACTAGTACTTGATTTGGACATGAAAGTGGCCAAAAATGAGTGTCATATTTTCAAAGAATGCAAAAAATGTTAAGATGAAAGGTTCATGCACCAAAATGTGATTGATTAGCCCTAGATGCCCCCTCGAGGGATCACGTAATAAAAAAAGTCATCGAACGTACCCTTGAAATGAAGAAAATGACATGATCTATTATAAATAGGGGTGGAACTACTAATTTTATCAAAGGTAGTTATAATCATTAAAAATGATTGAGACATTTATTTTTCCAAAGGTGATTATAATCAGTAATAAAGGTTAAGACACTTATTTTCTCAAAGACGGTTATAATCAGTGGGACAGATATTTGCCCCACTAGGGAAGGTAGAGAAAGAAAATAATGATTTGTCCCAAGGCAGTTATAATCATTCATATGGCTAATTATGAAAAAAAATGATTTGCCCAAAGGTGATTATAATCATTAGCATGTGTGGATCACGTGATTGACAACGAGTTTGCCCCAAGAAGGGAAAATAGATTATTGATCAGTCAAAAAAGGAATTTGCCACATCTAGGCAAACTAACAAAAGGAGTTTATGAAAAAAACCCACAAAATTGATCTCTAATGAGATGGCCAAGAATAACAACATGATTCTAGCCTACGTGTGAATACGAAGATGCACATTTGAACTTGTTGTCCCCAAAAATATCACTCATTTTTGGGACAACCTATGAACTATTTTGGTTCAACAGACCAAAATCCTCTCTCCCCTTTTCAAAAATTGTTTTGAGCATTCAAGTTCTTCATTTTTTAAAGCTTTTCCAGAAATCTATGGACTCTACAGGGTTAAATCTATGGACTTTGCAGGCTTAAATCTATGGACTCTGTAGATATGTTTCTATGGACTCAACATAATTGAAATTAGCAGGTTCAATAGGTTCAAAGGCTTTTACAGGTGAGTTCAATCAAAAGAACAAGTTTCCAACACTTAGTCATTTTCAGGATTGGTTCAACGACTTGGTTCAACCAAAAATGTTCATCAGCAAGCTTCTAAGCAAGAATTGAACCGTTGAACCTTGAACCAAAAAGGTTCAAGGGTTCAATGGGTTCAAGGTTCAATGTCGTCAATAAGAGTTAAGAGCATTTGTCAAAGTTCAAAGTTCAACCGTTCCACGACTTCAAACACTTAGTGAAAAAAATAAAGGCTTGAACCGTTGAACCATTGAACCTTGAACCATTTTGGTTTGATAGTTCAACGGGTTCAATGACCAATTGGTCCAACGTGCTTGGTTCAAAAGATCAAAATACTTAGCCAAATAATGAAGAATGAACCATTTGAACCATTGAACCAAAGTTGGTTCAATCGGTTGGTTTAATCGCTAGGTTCAAGGGGCTGCCCCAAAGCTAAAGGAAGAAGTGCCCTTGCGAAGGGTAGTGGACCGAGGCTAAGTACCCTTGCGGACGGTAGTGAGCAAAAGCGGACAAAGTTGGAAATCTTTCGAGAAAATGACTAAGTAAAAGAGGCTGAAAGAATTCCTTCAAAAAAGTTTTTCCACGGGAAAATGACCAAGGCAAAATTCCTTCAGACGTTTTGTCCAAAGGAATTCACTCGGGAAGAAAGCCTGAAGAAATTGAAATGATTGAAATGGCTAAGGAAAAGAAGCAAAGCTTTCCTTTGGACATTTTGTCCAAAGGAATTCCTTTAGACTTTTTGTCTGAAAGAAAACCCTGACGAAAAAAGCAAGAATCCTCCAGGAAAGATCAAACCTCAAAGTGCAGCAAACGCTGCCACATGTCCCTTATAGAATCCTGTAGAAAGTGCCAAGGGGAAATAGTGAAAAGTTTGTAATTTGTTTCTAAGAAGCTATGGAAGTTGCCACGTGTCCCTGGTAAAACTCAGCAGAAGCTGCCAAGTGTCGACATCCGTAGTTATTGAGTAAGGACTTTGGTGGGCCCTGAGTGAGTTGCTAAGGTTAAGTAAAGCGTGACAAGTGTCATCATCTGCATGAATCCAAAATGAGTCCCGAATGTTTCTATAGTGTTTCTAGGAGCTCGGTGGAAGCTGCCACATATCATCTTCTGTAAGACTCTCAAAGCAAAAAATGCCACGTGTGACTTGCTAAGATCATCGAAAAGCGACCAAAGCAAGTGGGAAAGACATAAAAGAATTGCTGAGGATGATGGACCTGAATGCGTTTAAAGACCTTCAATGCCAAAGGGAAGAACAACTTATGAAAGAGTGTAAAGAGCAACCAAAGCCGAGGATATAGCCTTGAGAGCTCAAATGCCAGGAAAAGACAAAACCAGAAAGGGAAAAGATAGCCCGAGGGCTCAAATCGTAGCAAAAAGAGGGAAAGGGCAAAATATCTTAAAGGGAGTTATTTCTAGTAGGTGAAACAATGGATCAAGTAGACTTCTGAGCACGCTAAGTCAAGGATGCAACCTATTTTTCTTCCATGAAGTAAAGGCATAGGAACAGCTGTGCAGACACCAGGAAAAGGACCAGACAGTCCATACTAAGGAAGAGACATATTAGAGGAATAGACACGCCATAATTATGGCAATGCACTATTCCCAGCATGGTCCCTCCAAATAGAATTGAAGGCACATTGAAGGCATTCAATTCAGTATGGGCCTTTTTCATGAAAATAAGTGCCCTAGTCTTTCTTGGAGTGCTATATATTGTAATCTCTCATTTGATATGAGGGAGATCTCTTTGATCACATAAGAAAAACTCTACCCAAATTGAAAGGCGAATACTGAGACTTTGAGCTCAGATTGTTGTTCATATTATTTTATCTGAATGAGAAAGCAAGTTAGTTGCAGACTTTGTGTTGTTATAGCTTATGCCATTTTAAGAGATTGTTCTTATGTCTGTCTTCTACATGCATTCTTGTTTATTTAATCTAACAAGCAGAATTAGTGGAAGTGATAAGGAAGATGTCCTGAAGTCAGTTACTTTTAAACTTTGTGCTATTATAGTTGTCTTCAGTGTGTGTTTATTTTCTATTTCTATGTTGAGGATTTTGGGATGACTTTGTGTGCCCATTATCCTTTGTATCTCACTCTTTGGGTAGCTGAAGTGGAGACTTTGTGCTACACTTCATTCTGCCAATTATTGCACTCTATTACCAGTCACTTATCATAAATGAAAGAACTCTTGTTGTCCCCTGCAAGAACACTTCTAAAAGAAGAGAAGTGCCTTCAGTGCTTTCACCAAGATTTTCTCCTCTATTTATGAAAATCATCTCTAAAAAAAGATAGATGGATGGTGTTATTCTACCCCTGAGTGTTATTTTCTGCATATATATATATATATATATATATATATATTGCTCTTGCATACTTATAGGGAACCTCCCCTTGATGAGAGGAGAGATTTGTCCCTTATTGATGTAGTAAACCTGCACATTAGGCCAACCGATCTCCCTATGTTGTGGATGATAAGACCTATTTTGCTTAATCAGACAACTGATTGACAAAATATTCACCCAACAGTTTTTGGTGACTCCACTGGGGACAGTAATTTTATGCAATTTGAAGCCTAAAGCTTCAGATTGAAACATCACCTATGTCTTACCCATTATCCATTTATAGCCCTATCTATTCCCATTATAATCTAATCTACAAACCAGATCTACTAGAGAAGAACAACAGTTTGAAGTCTCAAGCTTCAAGCTGAAGTAGGACCAGTTCTTTCTCATTTTTGTCTTACAATCTGGTAGCTCCATGCTATACAAGAAGCCAAAAATCTCAAGGTGTTGTTGACCCTATTTTTGAGTTGGTGTAGCAGAGCAATTTTGATTTATTTCCTCCATAGCCTCACCTTCAATGGACCAGGAGTCTTTCTCCTACCCCTACCAAGTCACCAATACAAGGCAGAGCTTCTTTTTTTGCTGTTAGCAGAGCTTTGCCTATCCATACACCACCCAGATTTGTTATCCCTCTTTTTTACAATAAAATCGTGGCTCAAGGCCCCTGGGATAACTCTTTTGGTCCACTAAATTTGACCCCACCTCTACATGAGCTTCCATGCAGTTCAAGGAAGAATTTCCCCAATTTTTTTGGTGATGGGAAAGTTCACCCTGATGAACAAATTATAGCCTTCTGCATAGCCTGTGGTGTGATAAGAGTGGAATTTGAAGACGTGGCGGTCAGGATTTTCATGGAAACACCACAAGGTGCTGTTGCAGATTGGTTCTACCATCTGTAGGCTAGGTCAGTGACTGACTGGGACACACTTAAAGCTAAATTTGAAGCCAGGTTCAAGCCTGAAGAAGATGTACATGCCTTGCTGGCCTAGATCACACAGATGAAGAAGGAACCTCATGAACCTACGAGGGATTTCACAGTAAAGTTTGACAAGTTGAGGAACATGATTCCTATAATTGCTCAGCGTACGCCTGAGAACCTAAAATGTTTCTTCATCAACTCACAACTATTTAAAGTGTGTTTTCTGCTGAGAAATGCTGGCCACATAAACCTTGAGGCTACTCAAGACTTAGCTACTGAGGTGGAAGATGACCTTATCTTGGTAGGAAAGATAAGGAGAGATCCTAACAGAGGTAAATCCTCTTCATCTTCTGAGTATCCATCTACAGGCACCATTGATCAAATGGTGCAAAAGCTGGCAAATGAACTGCTAGCCTTGAAAAAACAAATGGCCCAAGGTATGTCTACTCCTCTTAATCAAGATATGCAGAGGAGGACATTTCAGAATCAGGTATACCAAGGCAATGCTACTAGGAATCAAGGGCAACCAAATCGTCTTCCTCTCCCATAGAGGAACCTTGCCCTTGAAGCACCTCCAACCAACTCAGTAGTTGGATATCTGGAAACTGAACATGATTTCTCTTTCCAACCTAAGTTTAATCAAAAAAATGATGCTAGTCTCTTCACGAAGGGTCAAGAAGAGTCAGTTGGTGACTCCCACATTGGTTTCTTGAATTACCAGGATGAACCTAAAAGTAAAGGTGAAGCAATCGAAGGATCATACATAATGTTCACCCAGTCCAAGAACTAGTCAGCCCAGCAAGCTAATAAAGAAAAGACAGAGGAGCGACCTCAACCAACAATTTCAATTACTAAACCTGGGACCACTCTACCTTTCCAACCAAAGGACCCAGTGATTGCTAAAAAGGTAAGTACATCAAACATCCCTACACCTTCTACTTTAAATTTGCAGATCAGTCCTTTCCCCCTAAAAACCAAAAGGATGAACTCCCATCCTCTCTTCCTAGTCCATTTCAGTCATTTCACATAATTGACCATGTCAAGAAAACTAAAATCCAAATGACTGAATTTGAATTCTTACAAGCCAATCCTGAGCAGTTAGACAGATTGGTAGAGTGTGTGAAGAATGAAGATGTCCTTATAGGACAAGAGATTAGAAAGGCAACTAATGATCCCCCTAGGAACATGCCCATACCAAACAACCTTGTCATTACTCCTCTTGTTTCCCCTGAGAAAATAAAGCATTTCTATGTTTTCCTGTTGATAAATGGTCACAAGTTGAGCAATTGCATCATTAAATCTGGAGCTTCAGACAATGTCATGCCTGCCAAAGTGGCTAAATCACTTGGCCTCACACTGACCAAGACATTTGGGATATGTTTCTCTTTGGAAAACAAACAAGTGCCATTGTTGGGATAGATCAAGGAAGCCCAATTTGCATTTGCAGCATTCCTAGAAAAGAGAATCAAGATGACAGTCTTGGTGGCTGATGTCCCAGCCTCATACGACATTCTGCTGGGACAAAATTTTTGCAAGGATGTGGGAGGAGAGTTGAGCATGGATCTATCTGAGGCAAGGATCCCTGTCAAAGGTGTCATGAAGAGGCTACTCCCTGAAAAGGAAGAAAAATATGTTATCACTCAGACATCAGCACCTAAAGCTCAGATTCTATTTAATTCTTCAGGTAGGGGTTATTATTTTTTGTCTGTCAAGGATGTTCATGTGTCAATAGATGAAAGTCCTATAGGTGGCAAGCTGAAAATCAATTCAAATGAGACATCATAAGAATTAGTAGGGTGTAGTATAGATAAAAAAATATCTTTCATCTCTAATAAAGAAGAATCTGATAGAAGATCAGTTTCTGATGATGTTTAGGTCTAGCAATTCGATGGCAGTAATACCTCTATCGATGTTGGAGCCAAGATGGTGTTGATATCTCCTCAAGGAGATATTATTCATCCTTCACACGAGTTGCAGTTTAGCAACACTAATAACACTGCTGAGTACGAATCTCTGTTACTCGGGTTGAAGGCTGCTCAAGACAAAGGTGTCAAACTCCTTCACTATAAAGGAGATGCTAAACTGATGGTTTATCAAGAGTTTGATGTTGACAATCAAATCATGTGCTGGACTAAACCAGAAGAACAACAAGTTACGGTAGTGGACCATACTGTTGCGCACCAAAGTAAGAAAGAGGAACCCTTCGCTGAGAGAACAAAGATTTATGGTTTTTGGATTAGAGACCATGTCTTGCCATGGTTCAAGAAGAGAGAACCAAAAGGAGTGCACAAGAAATGTGATTTCTGGTGGAGAGTTCCATTCTCCCATCGCCGATTCTGGGGACAAAATGTTTTTTTGCTAGTTTATCAAGATGAAATGCCATTTTCATTATCTCACAATGGGCAGCGTCTGAATCACTTCAATTCTTGAAGTATTAGATAAGTTCACCTATACATATGTACATTTGTATAGTCTTTAGTTCTATTTTGTGCTTTTTATTTTCATTTTTGGCACCTTTATTTTTGGGTAACATGACTCCATAGCCCAATGGCATACTTCAAGGCACTAGAGATTCTAGTTTCTACTCCCCTCAGCTGTTCCAAGTTTTCAACTGAAGGAAGTTCCCCAACTGGAGCCAGCTGTTGTCCCCAAAAATATCACTCATTTTTGGGACATCCTATGAACTATTTTGGTTCAACAGACCAAAATCCGCTCTCCCCTTTTCAAAAATTATTTTGAGCATTCAAGTTCTTCATTTTTCAAATCTTTTCCAAAATCTACGGACTCTACAGGGTTAAATCTATGGACTTTGCAGGCTTAAATCCATGAACTTTGCAGATATGTTTCTACGGACTCAACATGCTTGAAATTAGCAGGTTCAATAGGTTCAAAGGCTTCTGTAGGCGAGTTCAATAAAAAGAACAAGTTTCCAACACTTAGTCATTTTTAGGATTGGTTCAACGACTTGGTTCAACCAAAAGTGTTCATCGGCAAGCTTCTAAGCAAGGATTGAACCATTGAACTATTAAACCTTGAACCAAAAATGTTTAAGGGTTTAATGGGATCAAAGTTCAATGTCATTAGCAAGAGTTAAGCGCATTTGTCAAGGTTCAAAGTTCAACCGTTCCACGGCTTCAAACACTTGGCAAAAAAAATAAAGGCTTGAACCGTTGAACCTTGAACCATTTTGGTTCAACAGGTTCAACGACCAATTGGTTCAACACGCTTGGTTCAAAAGATCAAAAAGACTTAGCTAAATAACGAAGAATAAACTATTTAAACCATTGAATAGTTGAACAAAAGTTGGTTCAATCAGTTGGTTCAATCGATAGGTTCAAGGGGCTGCCCCAAAGCCAAAGGAACAAGTGCCCTTACGGAGGGCAGTGGACCGAGGCCAAGTACTAAGTGACTAAGTGAAAGAGGCTAAAAGAATTCCTTCAAAAAAGTTTTTATATGAGAAAATGACCATGGCAAAATTCCTTCAGACATTTTGTCCTAAGGAATTCACTCGAGAAGAAATCCCAAAGAAATTGAAATGATTCAAATGGCTAAGGAAAAGAAGTGAACCTTTCCTTTGGACATTTTGTCTGAAGGAATTCCTTCAGACTTTTTATCTGGAAGAAAATATTGAGATAAAAATCAAGAACCCTCTGAGAAAGATCAAACCTTAAAGTACAGCGGAAGTCACCACGTGTCCCTTATAGAATACCATAGAAAGCACCAAATGGCAACAATAAAAAGTTTGTAATTTGTTTCTAAGAAGCTATGAAAGTGTCGACATTTGCAGCTATTGAGTAAGGACTGTGGTGGGCCTTGAGTGTGTTGCTAAGGTTAAGTAGAGCACGATAAGTGTCATCATCTGCATGAATCCAAAATGAGTCCTAAATGTTTCTACAATGTTTCTAGGAGCTCAGTGGAAGCAGCCACATGTGATCTTCTGTAGGACTCTCAAAAGCAAAAAATGCCATGTGTCACTTACTGAGATTAGTGGAAAGAGGCCAAAGCAAGCTGGAAAGACACAAATGAATTGCTAAGGAGGATGACAGACGTGAATGCGTTCAAAGACCTTCAATGCCAAAGGGAAGAACTGCTGATGGAAGAGCGTAAAGAGCCAACAAAGCCGAGGATATAGCCCTGAGAGCTCAAATGCTAGGAAAAGACAAAACCATAAAGGAAAAAGATAGCCTGAGGGCTCAAATTGTAGAAGAAAGAGGGAAAGGCCAAAATAGCTTCAAGGGAGTTATTTCCAATAGGTGAAACAATGGATCAAGCAGACTTTTAAGCACACCAAATCAAGGACGCGGCTTGTTTTTCTTCCATAAAATAAAGGCAAAGGGACAGCTATGCAGACACCAGGAAAAGGACCAGACAATCCATACTAAGGAAAAGACATATTAGAGGAATGGACATGCCATAGTTATGGCAATGCACTATTCCCAGCATGGTCCCTCCAGATGGAACTGAAGGCGCATTGAAGGCATTTAATTCAGCATGGGCCTTTTTCATGAAAACAAGCACCCAAGTCTTTCTTGGAGCGCTATATATTGTAATCTCTCATTTGATACGAGGGAGATCTCTTTGATCACAAAAGCAAAACTCTGCCCAAATTGAAAGGTGAATACTGAGACTTTGAGCTCAGATTTTTGTTCATATTATTTTATCTGAATGAAAAAGTAAGTTACTTGCAGACTTTGTGCTGTTATAGCTTGTGCCATTTTAAGAGATTGTTCTTATGTCTGTCTTCTAGACGCATTCTTGTTTATTTAATCTAACAAGCATAATTAGTGGAAGTGATAAGGAAGATGTCCTAAAGTCAGTTACTTTCAGACTTTGTGCTGTTATAATTGTCTTCAGTGTGTGTTTATTTTCTATTTCTGTGTTGAGGATTCTGGGATGACTTTGTGCCCCCATTATCCTTTATATCTCACTCTTTGGGCAGCTAAAGTGGAGACTTTGTGCTACACTTCATTCTACCAGTTATTGCACCCTGTTACCAGTCACTTATCATACCTGAAAGAACTCCTGCTGTCCCCTGCAAGAACACTTCTAAAAGAAGAGAAGTGCCTTCAATGTTTTCACCAGGATTTTCTCCTCTATTTATGAACATCATCTCTGAAAAGAGAGAGATGGATGGTGTTATTCTACCCCTGAGTGTTATTTTTTGCATATATATATATAGTATATAGCTCCTACATACTTATAGGGAACCTCCCTGTGATGAAAGGAGAGATTTTTCCCCTGTTGATGTAGTAAACTTGCACATCTAGCTGACCAATCTCCCTATGTTGTGGATGATAAGACCTATTTTGCTCAATCAGACAGCTGACTAACAAAATATTCACCCAACAGAACTAACACATGGTATAGGTAAAAAAATAATATTGTTAAATGAGTCTTGAAAGAGGCCCAGAAGATAGTCTAGTTGTAAAATGGCCAAGAAATAATGAACATAGGACCAAACAACTTAGAAAATGGACCATAGAGGTGAAAAATAACCCTCTTGGAGCAAGTATAATGAGATTTAGGCACCAGGGGGTAAAATTCAAAATTTTAGACTATATATTCACCCCATGGGGTGAAAATTTATTCATTTTCACTTTAGCCCTTTGAAAACTTAAGATTTGATTTTGTGCGACAACTTGCGAGAGAAAGGGCATGCGAAGGAAGATGATGACATGTCAACGATAAAATGGGGGAGCATGAATGACCTCCACATGTTGGGCCATTGGTATGTGATATCAACCCTACCATTTATTACATTTATGTCACATTTAATGCTAGGTTTAGGCTAAAAAGTTACAAAGTCACTATTTATATTTTAGCAAAAATGATAACTTTATAAATAAAATCGACAACTTTGTACAAAATCACCATTTCTAAAAATGGTGATGTCACCAAAAATTAATGGAAATTACCAAATCAGTGACTTTACCCATTTTTAAGTGAAGTCATCATTTTTTTGAAAAATGAAAAATGTTGATTTCACCTAAAAAAGCTCAAAAAATGCCAAAATTATGACTTTGTTATTTGGGACAATGATGACTTTACCCAAAAAGGCAAAATAGCTAGCTTATGGGACCCAAAAAGGGGTATAACCTCTAGAAGATAGGGGTAAATAAAAATAGTAGGGTAGGCATTGGCTAGATAGTTGATAGATATAGCCTAACACTAATCTATTTATAATTGTAGTAGTGGTTCGCAATACTGACAACACAAGAGTGATGTTCTCATTATTTACGCACACCATAGATTTGGATGGTGGAAATGAATAGATTCCTATAGGCATTGGATTTGTATGATGTGTCATGAATGTTAATGATTCATGTGAATTGAGCATACATGAGTGCCTTGGCAGAGTGATGGCATTCAAAGATGTTGATATTTCATCTATCAACTGGAGAGGCCACTGTTACTCTTGAGGATACCTTACAAATCCTTAACCTATCAATGAGAGGTCATAAGTTATTCTAGATAGATCCAACATGACAATAGGATTTGTAGATGATTTGGTTAGATTTCATGATATGCCCATGGTGCATGGGAAGGTTGATATCAATTTTTTATAGACTTATACAAACTTGAGACCTGATGACCTTGCCCCTAAGGACCCTTCACCACCAACATTGATTTCTAAAGAGGTCATGGTTTTGATGGCTACTATTAGTGACATTGTGCTTCCTTATAAGAGTAACCAATTCATCCACATGGGATTAGGAGGTGTGATATAGAGCATGATGGATGAGGCCACAATATTTGTATGGTGGCAATAGTATCAACTTAGCTATATAGGGACTTGTATATGGTGGCATGTCGAGGAGGCCAAAACATTAGAGCATCAACTCTACTAATGGTTCAGGGCTGGGAACACATTTTAATAGAGCATCTTATGGGTTAGAGATGGGTCAATGACCCATAGGATCCATTGGCATATGGTTGGGTACAGACAGTCACAAGACACTGAAGACACCACAAAGAGATATACTTAAACTGATGCAGGTTTGATGTACTCATACCAATGTTCCTTATCTGGAGGTTATATCTTCTTTATCAGCTTTAGTGGCCTAAGGATGTTTTGTACACTACGTATATGACATATAGATGTTTTATCATAGGGAAGCAATCACATATTATCGATAAGTATCATCTTGATAGGGTACTGTGATAGTTAGACATGGTTCAAGATGTTCAAGAGGATTCTAGGTGGTTTACACATGTGACTACAGAAATCAACTGTACCACCCTGGTCATTTAGAGGAGTGTTGTCATGGCTAGTTATCTGAGTATTATGTGGATGGCATGGGCTTATGCATGAGGTGTAATAGATGTAGGGTTTACACCTGAGTATGTACACTGGTGGGTACATGTGTGCCTATTGAGATTGACTATTCTTGGATAGGTAGGTGGTCAGGCAGGTGGACAGATTCTAATGGATATTGATGAGGTAGAGGTTGAGACTAGTAATGGGGCCAATGATAGCAATAATAGTTAACACAGTAGTGGAGGTGGGGAGGATGATGATGATAATGATGATTTTAATGAAGGGGATGGTGTTAAATCCCAATATAATAGGTTTAGCAGGTTCATTTATTAATCCAGGCCAGATAGGGCCATTGGGTATGGTTAAGGTAGGTAGGGATACTGCTATGCTAGAGGATGATATCATCATTTGAGTAGGAGAGATTATGAGTTTGGAGAGGAGGGTGGTATATTTATAGACCACACTATATATCCAAGATGAGGACATGACTCACCTTCAGTTAGAGATTACTTAGCTAAAGGTAGAGGTGGTTCAGATGGTCCAAATATAGGCACAATTATAGGTTGAGAGAGATTAGGCTATATCAGTTAGAGATTAGGCTTTATTAGACGTTCGAAGGCTCTGGTGTGAGCAAGATGAGGCTTGTAAAGCCATCACATAGGCATGTTTATTCAATATGATACTTGAGAGCCTTCAGGCTAAAGATGAGGCATATTATTATCATCGAGTATATGAGAACCATCCCCCAAGATCAATAAATTGCTACATTCGAGCTATGGGATGCACAAAGGGCTGGTGGTATATCAAGTTAGTCTAGGACTAGGACTCATGGTATAACAACCTTGTGTCTGTCTGTGCAACAACCATGAACACCTACACCATTAGGATCACTAGGGCCACCTCCTACTATAGGGCTTATGGATACATAAATTTAGAGCTGATTTGTGATAGCTCTTTTGCATATTTGTATTTTTGAGACCATGATATGTATATATTCTCGATATATATGATAGTTTTACGAGATACATCAACATTCATATTAGGTCTTTAGAGGCCTGTGTACATGGATTATTATTCTTTTGATATATGCAATGATCTATTTATTATCATGTTGATCTCATGTTTATCATTATGGATGTTTATTTTCATTTAAACATGTATTCTCTTTCATTTACTATATTGCTATGTATATGAGATTCTGCACTATTTTTATCTACTTATGCTGTATGATGTATATATATATGCTTATTCAAAGATGAACTTCTGTATTAGCACATAATATAATCATATTATTATGGTTATTCATTGGTTTTGGACTGTGTTTGGGATTTGGCTGGGTTTGATCTCAAAGAAATACTACCCACTACATTGATCGATAGTTTTATTGGGCTGATGTTTGTTGTAGTTTGTGACATTATGCATCATAGTTAGGAATAAATATAATTAAAATATATATCCCAAGCATATAAAAATTAGTTTAAATGAAACTATAAACAACCTAGGGATAATATATGAACAATCAAATCCCAAGTGTAAATATAAAACAAATAAACCAAGTGCAGGACTATATACAAATATTCACAACTTAAGTACAAGATATGGCTAATCAAGACTCAAGTGTAAATAAAATGTAATAGACCTAGGACAACTGAGAAAGGCAAAAAAAGGCAAAAAAGGTAACAATAAACTAAAACAAACAAATAAATAATAATTAAACAAACAAACAAAACTAACTAAATAAACAAAATAAATGAACAAATTAAATAAACAAACTAACGCACAAGCAATAAAAAATCAGGTTTAAGTAAGAGCAATAGACAACCTAAGTCAATCAAAATGAATAAACAAAAAAAATGAAGGCAAATAAAAGTTTAATAAACAAAATATTCTATGACACACAAAGGTATATAAACAAACTTAACTAAAACAAACAACAATATACAAACAAGTTAGTTACAATGTTACAAACAAATAGAATACAAGAAACAAATTATTTGTGCATGTGTAATATAGGTGTTATGCTTGGGTACAAGGTTATTCCTAGGCTATATGTAGCAACGACATAGGTAAAACAACACAAGAACAAATATCACAAGGTTTCCCCTAGGGTACATGAAACAACAACAAAGGGTATGATGATAAAAGGTTTCTCCTAGGCTATAGGGTACAATGACACAAAGACAATGACAAAAAATTTCCCTTAGGCTATTTAGGATAATGAAACATAAATAAATAGGGGGAATAGAATAAATAGGAAGGTATAGTTGAGCTGAATCCAGATGCACAAGGCAAGTGGATGATACCTACATAGTCCCATGAACACAAGGTCCAACATGAACTTCAGGCTAAATGTAGTTCTCCTAAGATATGGGATAGAATAAAAGAGATAATAACAAAAAGAGGATGATTATAGATGAATATAAGAATGGTATCATAAAATGGTTAGTGCGTACAAAAATAGGGGGGTGATGCTCATAATCATGAAAATGTCAAGCACTAAAAACTGATGAAGCTACGAGAGCATGTCTTAGGATAAAACTGCACTAAAAGATAAGGGATGAGTATCCACCAATGAACTAAATTGGTAATTCATAGTGTTTATTTCATCTATATCTTATAATGATAATTAACTCATAAAATAGCAAGAGCATTAGCTTAGATTGCTCATAAAATGATAAGAGTGTTGGTTGAGGTTGCTCATAAAATGGTGAAAGCATTGGTTGATGCTACTCAGAAAATGACAAGAACGTTGGTTGAGGTTGATTATAAAATGGCAAGAGAATTGGTTGAGGTTGCTCATAAAATGATGAGAGTGTTGGCTGAAGTTGCTCATAAAATAGAAAGAACATTGGCTGAGGTTGCTCGTAAAATGGCGAGAGCATTGGCTAAGGCTGTTTGTAAAATGGTGATAACATTAACGGAAAATAAGAATGGGGAAACTAAAGGACAACTAATTACTTATGAAATAATTATAAGACCCATAATCCTTATGGTACATGAGATGAAAAGAAGCACAAAAATGAAACAAAGTGACTAAAAAAATGATAGTCGAGCTAACCTTATATACCTCATGTATCCAAATGCTTCCTACATAGTCTGTGTCAACCTCGGGCCATCTTAATAAATGGTAGGAAAATGGTATATAAATTAAACTAGATAGGTAAGATAGTCCATCCCAAAAAAAATTGAAGGCTTTATATCTCGCATGGAAATTTTAAGCCAATTTTCATTATTTTGTGATTTTTAGGATTTTCCTAGGTCTTTTCAAATGTTTAGTTTTTTTTTGGTATCTAAACTCAATGGATAATTACAAGATATAACATGGCCTAACTCGTAAAATTATGAGAAAATTCAAACTTAAATTGCTTTTAAAATGGTAAGAGCGTTCAAATAAGGGTGGCTAAACTAACCTCATAAAACACTAAGCGCTACTTACATGGTCCAAACGGACCTTAAGCCATTGTAGTTCTCCTTACAATGGTGAAAGTTGGGAAATATTTCCAATGTTTTGGGGTTTTTGGTATCTCAACTCAATGGAGGATTATGAGATAAAGAATGGTCTAAATTGTAAAATGATAAGAACATGGCTTATGATTCTCATAAAATGGTGAGAGTGTGGCAAAAGGGATGACTAACCTGACCTCAATGTAATTTAAACGTTGCTTACATAGTCTCAAAGGACCTGAAGTCAATGTACTTATACCTTCAACGAGGTATCTGACTAACTAAAAGCAAGTTCATGAATAGGCAAATGGCAAGGCATGGCACAATGATGGCAAGGTGTTGTGATAATGCATGGTAAATGGGTTGTTCTTAATTTACTCAAAGCTAGTTATAATTAGGAAACAATGACAAGGATTGGTGATACTAATTTACCCAAAGGTGGTTATAATTGGTAGCACGAGTAATGAAATAAAATGTAACAACAAATGAAGGATGTAACTACCAGGACCATTGCCATACTACTTTCATATACTGCCATTCAAAAGTTTGAATCTGAACTAACTATTGAAATTGCATTTGATATCGACCATTGAAGTTATTGGAGTACAAATGAATCAGAACCAAGGCTAAAAGTGATAGGGTTAGGTAAAAAGAACTAGTTGGTAATAATCTAAGGCATGGTGTGAAATGTATAAGCTATGGTACAAAGAATGGGTATATTATGGCATAACTTAAACAATACTTTTAAACAATAATTGAAGTCCCTCAAGCATAAAAATGTTTGAGCTACATTATGTTCATCGGTTCATGAAATTCATCTCCTTCTAGCATGGTGAGCCTGTATGCTCAAGAACTATAGTTAGCATCACCACATAAGGCCCTAACCAGTTAGGTTGAAACTTTACTCTCTTTTTTTGTCTTAGAATTGATGTTCTTTTGATTTTCTTTTAATACAAGGTCACCAAGATCAAATTCTCTATGCTGGATGTGTTTATGGTATTGGCCATGTAATCTATTCTAGTAAGCTTGAAGGTTATTTAAGGCAACCATGTACTTTCCATCTACCAAATGTATCTTTAAATGAGATACTCTGTAGTCCTCATCATCAATGATATGCTGTAGTGAAATCCAAAGAGAAGGCAACTCAACCTCCATAGGAAAAATGGCCTCAGTGCTGTAAACAAGGGAATAAGGGGTACCTACTATTAGAGTACGAAAAATGGTACGATAGTTCCAAAGGGTATTAAACAACTGCAAGTGCCAATTATGACGAACATCATTGACAATATTTTTTAGAATATTGATAATGGTTTTGTTAGATGCCTTAGCTTGGTCATTGCCTTGCAAGAAATAGGTAGTGGAAAAGTATTGTTTGATATGGTATTGGGCACAAAATGTTTTGACATCTTTGTTTTTAAATGAACTGCCATTATTACATATAATGTCAAAGGGGATACCATAGAAAAAAATGACATGGTTAAACATGAATTTAGAAATATGCTTACTAGTTATGTAAGTGAGGGGAATGGCTGGAGCATAGATCAAATTATCATGCTTCTAACACTTCACACACTTCTTCACATAGGCATCTATGTCTATTTTCATAGTCATCTAATAATAACCAACACACAATATTTTTTGGGAAGGGATAACCCTCCTAATGTGTGACCCACACACTCCTTTATGAACTTCCCTCAATGTTAATCTTGATTATGTCGAAGATAAACAATGAAGCAAGGTTCCATCATAGCTTCTATGATACAAATTAGGTCTAAGTAGGGTATATCAGGAGGATTTATGGATGAAGGCTTTTTGTTTCTTACGTGAAAGGTTTAGGGGAATAATTTGGTCTTGAAAGTAGGCATATATGTCAAAATACCAAGTATATGTGGGACCAACAATATCACAAACCATCTCGATGGATACTTATTCATGCACTGATGATAGGAGATGTTCCACAATAAACTAATAGTCCTCGACTCTATACGTGATTTGAATCATAGAACCAATGGTAGCTATGACATCAAATGTTCTATTATTGGCTCTAGGTATCCATTCAAATTGAGGATTGGAAATTTATTGCTTAAGAGTATCAACCATACCCTTATAAGGTACCAACTTCTCATCCTTCATTTGGTATTGGTCTGTAACCTGATTGATTATAAGTTGTGAATCACTGTGAACCATTAAATGTTGGATATTCCATTGTATTACTTGGCAAAGCCCTACAATGAGTGCTTCACATTCAGCCATATTGTTAATACATGAAAAACCAATGCAAATGGACTTAATAATAAGTTCCCATTATGATAAATAATATGCTGATACTTGATTCACATGTTGTGAAGGAACCATCAAAGTACATTGTCCATTGTTCTACTTCAAGAGGTGCTTATATTGCGGTCATGATGGATTCATCTAGAAACCCAAATATAAGAGGTTGAGTATCAAGAAGAGGAGATTATACAAGATGATCTATGAGTACCTATCCCTTAATGGCTTTCTAGTTGGCATAATTTATGTCAAATTTACTCAAGGGCATGATCCACTTTGCCATATAACCTTATAAAGTTGATTTAGAAAGTAGATACTTGATCAGATCTACTTTGGTAATTACAATGGTCTTGTTATTCAATATGTAGTGACACAACTTCTGGATGCAAAAACCATAACTAAACAGGCTTTTCAATCAATGTATAATTGTGCTCATACACAACCAATGTTTGCCTTAGATAGTAGATGACATACTCTTTGCCTTATTCATCGTATTGTGCCAAAAGTGCCCCCAAGGAATTTTTAGTAGCTAAAAGGTAAAGTAATAATGGCTTGTTTGGCATTGGTGGCAATAAAATAAGTGGGTTGGCCATGTATTCTTTGAGATGGTCAAATGTTTTATGGCAATCCTCATTTCATGAGAAAGTGGTGCCCTTCTTCGGCAAGTGTGTAAAAGGATGGCATTTATTGACCAACTATGAGATGAAAAATTGTATTGACTATATCTTGCCTTTCAAACTATGAAGTTATTTCAAGGTAGATGGTGACAAAATTTTAGTAATGGTTTGAACTTTGGTTGGATCAATTTCAATGCCCTTGTAACAGACAATAAAGCCTAAAAATTTGCCAAAAGTTACACCAAATACACATTTTTTAGGGTTAAACCTAACTTTCTTCTCTTAAAGTCTCTCAAAGATTCTTTGAAGTCTAGATGGATGGTTATCTCAGGTCTTATATTTACCCAGGATGTCATCGACATAGTCCTCAACAATGTCATGTATTATATCATGTAAAATCACTATCATGGATCGTTAATAAGTGGCTCTTGAAATATTGAGTCTAAATGCAATCACCTAATAACAAAACATTCCCTATAAAGTGGTGAATGTTGTCTTGTGTTGGTATTTTGGTGAAATTCTGATTTGGTTATATCCTGAAAAACCATCCATAAAGGGAAGCATTTCATATCCGGACATTGAGTCAATAATAATGTCAATATTTGGTAGAGGAAAGTCATCTTTTGGTTAGGCTTTGTTAATATCTCCAAAATCAGTGTACATTTTGATACATTTTGGCTTCTTACTGACCGGTACTATGTTATAAATCCATTATGAATAATCAATCAGTCAAATGTACCTTGCATCTAGAAGTTTCTCCAACTCTTTCTTAACTAATATTACAATATGAGGATGCATTTTTCTTAGCTTTTGCTTAACTAGTTTGTAATCAGGGTGTATAACAAGATGGTGTACAACCAAGGTAGGGTCCAAACCTAGCATAATCAAATATGCCCATGCAAATATAACAATAAATACCCTCAAAAGAGCTGTAAAGACTTCATGTTCCTCCTTAGTGAGGGACGTGCCTAGTTTAATCCATTTTGGGTCTTCTAGACTCCCAATGTTGACCTTAAAAGTGTCCTCTAAAGGAGTGTAGAACCATCTTCTAAAAGAGTTATCAAAGAGGTAAATTGGTTGGCAATGCTATAGTCTTTTGGATGGATTGTTTATCTAACTTTCCCAAACAAGATGAATCAGAATCACCCAATGGTGGTTAAGGGCATGTAACAAATACCTCTGGGCACTCATGTATAATCTACTCAAAAGCTTGTCACACTTTAGTGCTGATTTTGGATCCATATATAAGCCTTGAACTAATGGTCTCTTATAATTCATGTGAAGAGGGGTGAACATCCCCGTCTAATGGTGCCTGAAATAGGTTTTCACCAAGAGACTCTCCTTTTTCTTTGCTTTTTCCCTGTCTGAAAGTGCCTCAAGGAGGTTTTCACTTTTAGACCTCAATGTTTGATTTAATTTTTGCTTTAGGCCAATTAAGTTTACCCATTCTCTGAAATAAGCATCAAGATCCAATTTGATAGAGAAACCATGTTTGTGATCTCCTAGAGGAATATGATCCCTCAAACCTAGAATTTTGTAAATGGCCTCATAATTATTGAACTTGTCTAGTGGTATTGTTGACTCTTGTTGGTCTCAGTCTATCAATTGGGGATGATAAAGGGTAAGTGATGAAGGGAAAAAGACAAAATTAATGGTATAAATGATATAGGGGTTAAGTAACTTAGTGTTGGCAAGGTCATCATAGATGCTACAATCAGACCCTACATCATTGTCTACATCATCTTTGCTAGTCAATGGTGTAAGAACTCAAATAAGGTATGCGGGGTCACCCTTAGGCAATTAAAATTGAATACCATGCATTCCTTTGTACTTAGTCATGGAAAATAGTTCAATTGTTCCTTGCTATAGTATCTCTAGGCCTCTATCTTCATAAGCTTGGTTATCCATAATCCAATTAGGGATAGGATACTTGGTGCTTTGGTAACAATCAGTTAAACCATCATTATAAAGCCATGAATCATCTTCAATAAAAGGGTCCAATTATAGGCTAAAAGATGGTTTGAAAACAATAGGTTTGGTAAGATGAGATTTTCCCTTAGCATGCCATTCCATGCAAGTAGTCTTGGCTTTGGGTCTCCTATAGGCTTTTGGGTTCTACGGTAATTTGGCAATGTGAAAGGAATCATGAGTACTATACTCTCCTATACCTTATATATATGTGTGTGTGTGTGTGTGTGTGTGTGTGTATAAATGGTTGGTTATCTCTGGTGGAAGTGTAGATGAAATTAAATCTAGGCTTTTATGGTCAATGTAATTGGCTTCAAGTTTTAATTCAATGGCTTTGGATTTATCAGCTTTTCCTCCATTAATTTTAGGCATAAGATTCAGGAAAAAATGGTAATTGTAGCTTTTATACTCTATCTCAAGATTTTTGAAATATTAGTAAGGTTGGAGATCGACTAGTATGGTTACTTCCATCCCTGAATGGGGAAATTTAATACATTGATACAATGTGGAAGGTAGGGCCCTAATTTTTTGAATCTAGGGTCAGCCCAAGAGTAAGCTATATGATAACTCTAGGTTGAGAACATCATAAATATTATCATGGGTCAAAATCCTAATGACCATTAGCAAATTGGTGGTTCTTTGTGATTCTCATTCCTTGTTGTCATACACTTTGATGATAATGGTATCTGGCTAAAGATTGACCACTGTGTATCCAATATGATTCACTCACTTCAGAGACATAATGTTTAGATGTCTACAAGGATGCATTTAATGGTATGCCTAGTTATACCAACCTCGATGTACCAAGAGTTATTATAAAATGGGCCTAAAGATGAAATATCACTTTGGTCAAAGGTAAGTCACTGGCTAAGGGCTAAATGTCCTACCATAACTTGAAATTTATTAGGCATGATGTCATTAGGTATAAGGGTTTGGATTAGGTACACATTAAGTATGTTTTTTTAAACTCTAGATATACACAAAAAATCCATGATAAATATTTTCACAGGTGTCTTTTATAGCTAATCCACAATGTCATAGGTTTTCCTTTTATTTTTAGAAATTGGATTATTTTTTATTGGCATGGGGGTCTGAATGGGTTCATTCATGGAATTTAGCTATGGTCCTTTAATGGTAATCTTGGTTCATCAAGTTATGATTGTGCAATATAAATCAAGTACTGGGACTTTGTAAATGGATGAAGAGGTAATAGGGCCTAGAATGGTAATTCTTAGGTGATGTTGAGCTTGGTTACTAACATAGTTCAAAGAAAGATTATTGGTATAAGGGGTTGGTAGGCATTATTTGGATGATACACAATTTTAGGTAAAGGTCTTGGTCTATTCAAATTTGGTCAAGGGTTAATGGTAAAAGTGGCAACATGACCACCTATAACATGTCCTACAACATTGTTGTAGGTATATGCAATAACATGATGACCTCCATGGTTGGGTTGATTAGTTTGACCTTGGTTTTGACCATTTTATTGTTGTTGTTATTACTAACATTATTGATATTGTGGTGGTGTTCTTTGCCACTATTGTTATTGATATTGATGCTACTGTTGGTTGTTGTTATGTTGAGGAAATGGGTTTTGATAAATACCCAAATTATGATTAGTCATAGGAGTATGGGTATCATGTTGTATCTATCCATTCATAAGCATATTCTCAATTAGATGCCTTAACTATATACACTGGCATATATAGTGTCCCTTGATGTGATGGTCATAAAACTTGTGTCATTTGTACCAGTAAAAGAAAAAGACTTCCTTCAAGAAAAGGATTTGGTAGCAGCCACTTAATCATATTTTCTTGAACCAACTTATAGAATACAAACTTAATAGGTTCTCTGAGGTCACTGAATGCTCTAGAAATGGGAAGTTTTCTCTTTGGAAGAGGCATTTGTAATTGTGATTGATTTTGTAGAAGGTTTTATGGAGGCCTAGGCTAAATGAATAAAGGTAGTGGTTATTGAATGGGCATAGGTAAATGAACATCTAGTGTTTGCATCATTTAGACATGTCATGATTCAATGACAGCATTATCAACAAAATTCTTGTTGCAGTTATAGGCCTTTGGTATTATTGGTGTCCTAGGTTGCACCTTAGCTGAGAAAGGGATTGTTCAGGTCCTCTTGCTCAAACCTATTCCAACATGGGAATGACCCTATGCTGTGGGTCACCTATCTTGGGTTAGAAATCTAGAGAAGGTTGGCTTCCTTTTAGGTCTATCATCTATACTAAACCTAAACTAACTACTTGCTAGGAAAAGGGGGGAGAGATTAACAATAATCTATGAAAGCATGTAAAAGAGGGTTAATGCAAAAAATATTTTGATCCTTATACTTGCACAAGACACACTATAAGATGTATTCAAGATTGTAGAAGATCACTTCACTCACTCTTTGATCAACCCTCATATAAGTATTTCATAGAAAGGCATGGACTAACTATTGACCTGGCATGGGAGGGCAGTTGTCCACTTCCAAACTGACTAATAGACTATATATGCACTTCGAGTGACCTGTGAGAATTAACAAAACACTTCATGAAGGTGATAAAACTCAGACAGAGGCAAGGAAAACATATATTCAATTAACCACATCAATGAACTCATGAAACACACTTTGATTCAGCTTGTAAATGGATGAATTAAGTCTTTTATTGCATCAAATAAGTGTTATAGTACAAATCTTGGTAGAGTCTAGTCATGCCAAAGAGAAGGATATCTTTCAAGGCTTAGAAGTCTATATTTATAGCAGAATGGGATGAGAGAGATGGGGATCATGTGTAGAAGAATAGAAAAGGGAGCATAATGACCAAGATTTCTAATCATTCGACATTAATTTAGTTTGAAAAGATCATAATGCTTAAGATTACTTCTGGAAGGCAACTACAATAATTGTATCAGTCCCTTTCAATCTATTTGTAGCCTGTGTTAATAATAATTATGGTTACAAGGGTTGGATCAAGTCATTTGGAAGCTGAATTCTAGAATTGAAGTAGTTACAACAACTGGATCAATTTGTTGTGATCTTATTTTGGCATATATTACTCTTTATTGGTTCATTTGTGGCATGTAAGAATGGAGAGAAGGGTCATAATCATACTATTGGTTTTGGCGATGAACCCATCAAATCTAAAATGTCTACCTTTGTGGCATCCCTTTGAAATATATACTTTGGTTTGACCTCAATCATATTTGATCTCCATTTAAAGTCTCAAGGATTTGAATTTTGATATCGGCCATTGATCTTGATCTAGGTTTCTAGAATTATGCTATTTGTCAGCGACGTGTCCCTTCGTAGGATCCTACTGTTAGCTCCATATAATTTCATGCTTGCACCACATGGTGGATTTGTATTTGATGTAAGCTCTTTGACATATGCACTATTGATATTATCTACGCAACTCAACATGTGCCATTGATCTTTATCAGTAAGATCAAATGTGCACTATTGATCACCTTATTTACCATGATTGTGACACTTGACACCATGGAATTTAATCTTTAGATCCTCTAACTATTTGACCCTCACTCACACTATTAGATCTTCATGTCACAATTAAACACATACCATTAGATCTACCTGGACCCACTACATTGAGCTATTGCTCACATGTCGTTGATCTTTGAATGCACGGTTTAACATGCTCTGTTGGATCTTTCAAACCCACTGACCTTGCTGATTGCTCACTCACCGTTGATCTTTGATCTAATTGAATGCAATTTTTTGAGTTGGTAGCTTTGCATCTAGGCTCAGGATCCTTTGAGTGTTTTTGAACTCAAATGACTATTTTCTATGACTTAATTTTGATGTCCCTAAGCACGTCTCACACTACTAGTTCATTTTTTGAAGGCTTATATCTACGAATAGAATATCCACCAAGACACCAAACTTTCATGGAATAATCATGACATAAAAGACATCATCTTAAGGAACTCTTAAGACCAACTTGACTCATAAGGCAAACTGGCATGATACTAAGTTTCAAATGAAAGAGTGATAATTTATCTTGTGGGGTAAAAATTAACAACATTCTGGCGACTCAACTAGGACACATGCCTACTATGCTTGAGAACCATTCCATTTACATGACCTTTGGACTCATGAATAATGAAAAATTTGATCTATGACTATAAACAACCCCCTGACTTGAGAAAAGGCAACTCCCACCAAAATAAGAAAGGAAACACAAAAAATAGGGAAACTAACTAAAGAAAGCAAAAACAAATAAAAAAATGTGCTAGGGTAGCACTTGGAGGAAAACAAACAAGTAAACTGTGTACAGAAACTCAACTTCTCAGTAGTAATGTTTCAGGTGTATCCCATTAACTAGGATAGGAAGCTCCTCACCATCCATCCTTGAAATTTGGAAGGCATTATGGGATTTACAATTGGATATTGTGTATGGAGCATTCCAAAGAGAGTCAAAATTTGTATGCCTTCTTGGCTTAGCTCTCTCCTCATCCCACTTGAGGACCAAATCTCCTTCTTTGAAACTTCATGAAGAAGCTCCTTTATCAAAGGCTCTCTTCACTTTTTCTTGATGGCTTTCCATGGCTAGCATAGATTGATGTCTTGTCTCTTCCATCTCCATAAGCTCAACATACCTAATCTCCCTCAGTTCATTTTATAACAACTCAAGTTGATGCATCAGTTCTAGGACAAGAAATTCAAGAGAAATAGGCATTCTTGCTTCCTTACCATATACCAACTTGTATGGAGAGTTAGCTAGTGATATTTTGTAGGTGATCCTATCAACCCATAGAGATAACTTCAATTTGAGATGCCATGACCTCTGATTATCTTCAATTTTTCTTTTTATGATATTTAATAGGTTATTATTTGTGGACTTAGCAAGATCATTGCCTTGTGGGTAGTAATTTGATGAAGTAATGAGAAAGATACTGTGTTGAACTACCCATTGGTTGATTTTAGACCCCATAAAGGCCATAATATTGTAAGAAATAATGGTTGAAGGACTCTAAATCTAGTAAGCAAACCTTCATAGAAATCTAGAACATTGGACTCATTTGCTTCTTTCAATGCCATTGCTTTTGTCTATCGAGTGAAGTAATATGTAGTAGTTAATATCCATTTATGAATTAAGCTTGAAGGAGGATTAATGAGTCCAATAAAGTCCAATCCCCATTGGAGAAAGGGTTGATCCACCACAATTGGCTGGAGAGATAAGGCTACAAGTTTCACTTTTCCTATAAACATAGCACATTGTCTGCATTTCCTAACCCATGCATGACAATCTCCAAATATACTTGGCTGATAATACCCACCTCTCATGATCTTATGGGCTGTAGTCCTTGATGATTAATTCCCTCCACCATGTCCATCATGGAACTCCTCAAGCAACCTTTCTGTTTGATGTGGTTTAATGCATCTTAACAACATACCATTGATATCTTTCTTGAACAAAACACCATTAACAAGGAATGAAATTGATCATAATATGAAATACCTTTTTTTTTAAGGAGTTAGATGAGAGGGATAAATACCATCCTACAAATATCTTACCAAATCATGATACTAGCTAGAAGGTGAGGTATGATCAACTGCAACTTCATTTATTGACACCATATCCACCTCACTGGCTTCTTGTAAGTCTTGGTCTAGATGCTCACAAAGTCCTTTGCCTCCAATCAATTTTGTGACCTTGATGTCCACATCATTCTCCATTACCTTTGTTATCCAACCAAATATTTTCTCATTTATATCTTTTTTCAAGAGAAATTCCTTGATACTTGGATGGGTAACCATTAGGTGTATCTTATTATTAGACAATAAGTATCTAAACTTCTTGATAGACCTTATAATATAAAGTACATGTTTTTCAATAAAAGAGTACCTTATTTCATACTCCTCCAAGCCTTGACTTAAAAAGGCTATTGGTTGATTCAAAGCCTCATGATTTTATTGCATAAGAATGCCTGAAATGGTGTCAATATTAGCACATGTATACAAAATGAAGTCCTTTGTGAAATTTGGGTTCATGAGCATAGGATCACTAGCCATGGCTTTCTTAATTACTTCAAAACTCTTTGCTTCTCCCTTGGACCAACTAAAACTCTTATTCTTCTTTAGCATGGTTGTAAGTGGCTTAGCTAAAGTGGCAAAATATGAGATGTATCTTTTAATAAAATTGATCTCCCCCAAGAAACTTTGTAGATATGTTTTGTGCTTGGGCAAGGAAAGTGCAAGAATTGAAGCTATCCTTTCAGGATCTATTCTTAAATCATGCTTTGAAACTATATGTCCAAGAATCTTAGCTTCATGAACTGAGAAGACACACTTTTTGGGATTTAGGGATACCCCAAATTATCTACAACTTTAAAACACTTGCTCAAGGTGAACCATGTACTCACTTGAATTATTTGAAAACATTATTGTATCATCTAAATAGACCAACATAGACTTGTTAAAAAGGCCCTAGAATGCCATATCCATGTTTCTTTGAAAATTTGGTCTAGCATTGGATAAACCAAAGTGCATTTTTTTATATGTAAATGTCCCCCACTTTGTGGTGAAGGATATCTTGAATTGGTCCTCTTCCTTAACCAAAATCTGATTGTAACCATTATATCCATCTAACAAGAAGGCCCTTTCTATACCTACAACCAACTATAAAACTTGTTCCATAGATGGTAATGGATAGTGGTCTTTAAGGGAAGCCTTGTTCAAGTCACAAAAGTCAACACACAGTCTAATTTCACCATTATTTTTCCATACTGGAATAAGGTTTGCCACCCAAGTTGAGTGCTTGATTAGAAATATAATAGCTGACTCAATGAGCTTATGAAGCTCAACTCTCATCAAAGGCTCAAGCTTAGGATTAATAGGCCTTTGTCTTTATCTCACTGGTTTTGTTTCAACTTTTAAATTAATGGTGTGTTGAGCTAGACTTGGGTCAAATTCCTTAAGATCACTATATTGCCATGCAAATACATTAGCAAAACTTGCACACAATTTAATGAAAGATTCTTTTTTTAAATAAGTGCATACTTTACCCAACTTTAAGCTCTTACCAGGTGCAACTTCCACATTGACATAGTGTTCTTCCTTTGTTGACAAAGATGACTATACCTTCCTCAGCTCATCATCACCACTGAATATGTTCTCAAGTGTGACCAATCCCTTAAGCAACTTATTTTTTTTAGTTGCATAATCTAATCACCATACTGATGCAAGTACTTTGATTTATTTTTTGAGGAAAATCCAACCTCTTCTTGCAAGAATCTGACAATTTCATTATCATCTTTAAACACTTGCCAATTTTCATTATTATCAGGGACATAAGGCCTTATAATCACCTTACTATATGACTATACCTTTTCGTTTCCTACATCATCTAGTATATTAAATTGTACCTCAATGGTAGACAACCTATCTGCATATTTGTTTTCATTTCTTGGTATTGCCTAAATGTTGAATGTATAAAATTCTTCAAGCAAGTCCCATACCCTATGCTTATAAGATTTAAGAAATGAGTTTTTGCATACATTAATACCTATCACTTGATGAGCTACAAGTTCACTATCACCAAAGACTTGTAAGGCATTGAATTTTATCTTCCTATCCCATTGCAAACCATGAACTAGTGCCTCATATTCAATAGCATTATTTGAACAACCCAATTGAAGTTTAACAGATGAGAAATACCTTTGCTTTGATGGAGAATCAACATCTTCAATTAGTTTATAAGGATCATATTCATGTAAGATAGAGGCCCATTCATCAAGGAACAAATCTGGAATGCCATCTAAAGGTGATTTAGTCTCCTCTACACTAGTTTTTAATACCTCATCAAAGATGACATAATTAGTGTTTACAACACTTAGCATATATGGATCCAAATAGAAACATGAAATGTGTTCAAAATGTATTATTACCTTAGTGCCATACCTGGTCATAAACATCAAATATGTCCAATCAGCTAATACATATCCTTCAATATTTGAATTAAAGTCCCTTGACAAACACATGACAAAGTAGGGAGGCAAGTCCACCACAACTATATCCTGTTAAATGGTAACATTGGTACAAACATGTAATGCCAAATTCATATCTTTAATGATGCATATTATCTTTGTTGGTGAAACATCCAATTACAATACTCCCTTAACATTTATTTCATAGATAATACCAAGCTTGTCTGTAATTTGCTTAGGTATGATAGTGCTACTGACTCGACTATCCACCATATAGTTATAAACTAGACAGTCACCAACTATCAAAGAGAGGTATAAGGGAAAAGTTTTACTTGAATTTACCTTAGCTTTGTCCCCCTTTACCATCTTATGTACCAAATGTACTTGATGCTTTATTGGTTGGTCTGAATTGGTTAGGACAACACCTTATTTCTTAATTGGTTTTGAGGACACCTTGAGAGCTAAAAGCTCTTGGATGAGCATATCCTTCTATCCTAGAATAGAAAGGGAATCCCACATGATAATGATAACATTAGTTTTCTTTATCTGATCCACTATGCTGAATAAAGCTACACTAACCTTTGACTGCACCTTTTGAATCACTAGTTATTCACGGACCAAAGGTATTTGAGTGACCTTCCCAGCCTCTACATTCTAATTTTTCTATGTTGTAGGGGAAGCAAGTTGATCTTTGGTAATCTTGAAAATAAAATTAGGAGTACTTGGAGTGTTAGTCACATCTTGAGCCTCATCAATGACTCTTATTTTAGCTCTAGCTACAGCTACAACTTGACTATTTGAATTGCTAGTCTCACCACCATGATTGAAAGCAACATAATCATCCATTTTCTAGTTTACATTAAAGGCATTAGGCTGCCCTTGAACTTGTTGATCCTATCTTTGGGGTACCAAACTTGTCTCTTGATATTAACCTCATTGAAGAGAAAACTCTTCTTGTGTTATTTGTGGCATAGTAATGTTCAGTGATATCAATGCTTGGTTTTGAGTATCATTTAGATTGTGGGGCTGCCAAATTGAGTCATGCATCAAATTATTTTGAGGTGGTGTGGGAATAATATATTTTTATGTGGAAGGTGCATTACGATCAATAGATGTATATGGCTTAACTAGAACTATGGCTCCTTATGATTGGTAGGGTAGTCTATTTTCTCTAAATCTTTGATAAAAAGGCCTTTGATCTCTGAAGGGCTGATAAGTAGTCTAATTTTGTTTTTTATAGGGCCTATTAGTCTCATATTATTACCGCTTGAGTTGTACTATCTCATTTCCGAAATATTGAAGCAAACCTTTTAGCTCATCAAGCTCATTGGCTTGACTAGAAGGGGCTGCAACTTGAGCTTGAGGAAGTGGAATAGGGGCTAATGATGGAAACTAAGGAGCTTGAAGGGGTAGAATAGATTGAAACTATGGGAATATAGGCATTGGAGGCTTTGGAGCAAGCTTACCAACTTGTATCAAACTATTTTATACTCTTATTGTAACCTCATAGGAATTTGGTAAAGTATTACCACCCATGGACTGTATCATCACACTAATATCAAAAATAAGTGCTCTTAAAGAATATAAGAAGGCATATTCAAGGGATGGTCTGATCAATGTAGGTATTATAGTCTATGTTTTTTAGAATCTAAGGTTGAAATCAGACATGAACTCATGAGGAGCTCTCTTTATGTTAGTTGTTCAACTAAAGATAGGTGAACAAATTTGTCCTTAAATTATCTGACTAAGGCTGCACCTAACTCATCCCAGGTAACAACGGAATTCAATAAAATATTTCTATACCACTACAATGCTTTTCCTTTAAAAGAAGTAGCAAGCAGTTTGATAGCCATATTATCTTAAATAACATTATAAATAGAACAAAGGCTAACAACATCCTAGATGTGCTCAATAATAGTTGTTTGACCTTATCCTTAGAGCAATGGGATACTTTTAAGGGAAGACATAGGAATGTCATCAAAATAGGCCAAATTTAGTAGACTACCTCTATTGAACGAGATGAACACTTGATTATTAACGGCCTTTTGGGTAGTGGGGATTACACTACTTAAAACAATAGGATGACCATGAGATGAATATTGATTTTTGGGATAAGGTATTATCCTATTAAATATTGATATCTTATATGAAATATGAGGTAACTCAATGAATTCAAGGGGAATACCTTTACTAGCTAACCTTGTAGTAACCTTATGCATGAGAATGCTATCTGGATGATGCTATGAACTCTACAACTTAAAGAATCTTCAGCTTCTGATGATGGTGGATGTCTCCCTCTACTATAAATACTTATTCTCAACTCTAAACTTTAGCTATGCTGAGGAGAATGTGTCCCACCGGCCATGTCATAACTATTAGCATCCTAGGTTATAACCTAGCTGAGAAGGGATTGTTTAGGTCCTCTTGCTTAAACCCAGTCCAACATGGGAATGACCCTAGGCTGTGGGTCACCTAATCTTGCATTAGACCTCTAGAGAAGGCTGACTTCCTTTTACTAAATTTGATGTAAACTGATAAAATACCAATTTTGTGGAAATCTTGCTCTTTAGTGATTTTTGAATCCTAAACTAGGGTTTTGATGGGGAAAAGGGTTGAAGAATTGAAATTTGTAGCAACTAAAAATATGGTGATTGCACCAAATATTTTATAGTGGATCTAAATGCTTGCTTGACAAACACAATAGAGCATAAAATTGATTGGATTTATTTAAGCAGAAACTCATGTAAATTTGAAAATAAGAGGTAGTATTTTAGCTATTTTTCACAAAAGGGAAAATGATCTTTATTAAAAAATACCAAGAGGGTAAAATACCATAGATGATTTTTTTTGAGGCTGAAATAAAAGACAAAACTTCTACAAATAATCAAATAGCTTGCACGTATACAGAAATTCCACAACAAAAGAGAGGCAAATCTTCAAATTTATTTCTCTCCAAAAGTTACAGCGTGTAGTATATACATTCAAAATGCATAAAATATAACTAACAATAAAAAAATAGATTGGGTCATGGGGTCTACCCATTTTTATACAAAATGTGTTATAGAAGACATGTAGTTGTTGAAAATCAAATGCCCAATAAAGAAGATCATGCAGATATGAAACCCTCATGCAAGAGAGGTGAGTTCTTCTATTTGTGGCAACTAGGACTTATGTAATTTTTGGAAAATGGCATTCACAAGCTGGGCATGATCTTTGGCATAACATGGTGTGGTATGGCATGGCTAGAACTCCTGAATCTCCATGCAATGCTTCTTCATCTAGTAATGGCTAAAAATAGCTCTTCATGCAAAAGGGGTGCCCAAAATAGAATTTGTATTTCAAAAATAAAAAATAACTTTGAAAATAATTCCAAGTTACTTTTCCATGCAAAAACCTTAACTTGCAAAACTCAAATGAGAATTTTACAACTTTTTAAGTCTTTATCACTCTTGCCAAAATGAATCGTGCAATTTTCACTTCATGATTTTACACTTTTTATCAATCTATACTTGTCAAAATGGAAAGTGTAATTTGCACTTGTGTTTTTTGCAACTTCAACATTATACAAAATATAAAGTGTAAAATATGTTTTCTCTTTCTCAACATCAAATAGTTCTCTTCTGAAAGTCCTTATTGATATGTTCCTTCAAGATTTCCCTTTTGTCTCTATTTATTTCGTAGCGATCCATTTATTATTGTAATAGCATTTTCCCATGTAGGTGGAAGGTGTTGGAAGCATCTAGAAGTTCCCATAGAGTTTAGAGATGATAGAAGCACTTGGAAGTTCCCATGGAGGTTAGAGGTACTGGAAGCACCTGGAAGTTATTGTGGAGGTTGGAGGTGATGGAAGAACTTGAAATTTCCCTTGGAGATCAGAGGTGTTGGAAGCACCTAGAATTTCCCATGGAGGTTGAAGGTATTATAAGCACCTGAAAGTTCTCTTAGAGGTTGGAGGTGTTAGAAGCACCTAGAATTTCCCATGAAGGTTGGAGGTACTAGAAGCACCTGGAAGTTCCCATAGAGGTTGGAGGTACTGGAAGCACCTAGAAGTTCCCATAGAGGTTAGAGGTGCTAGAAGCACCTAGAAGTTCCCATGAAGGTTGGAGGTGCTGGAAGCACTTGGAAGTTCCCACAGAGGTTGTAGGTGCTAGAAGAACCTAGAATTTCTCATAGAGGTTTGAGGTGCTGAAATCACCTAGAAGTTCCTATAGAGGCTGGAGGTGCTATAACTTCAAGATGCTTCCAACACATTCAACCTCCATGGGAAATTATAGGTGATGGATGCACCTGATGTTTATCATAGATGTTGGAGGTGATGGAAGCACATGGAAGATCTCATGGAGGTTTGAGGTGCTAGAATCACTTGGAATTTCCCATAGAGGTTGGAGGTGCTAGCAGGGGGTTATAGGTTTGGTAGGATCTAAAGCCCATCATGCACTTTGCATGTTGTGAAATGTGCAAAGTGCATGCTGAGTTTCAGATTCCACTAGATTTGGTGCATGGTAGGATCTAGAGTCTGCCATGTATTTTGCATGTTGTGAAAACATGCAAAGTACATGGTGAGTTTTGATTTCCATCAGTATTTTGATATGGGTTTTTTGTGGGATCCAAAACCCATAAAGTAATTTGCACAAGTGTAAATTACATCCAAAGTTATAGATTCTACAAGGCAAAAAGGGAAGATGGGTTTTTATAAAAAACAAAGGGGGTCTCCCTTAGGGTATCAAATGTAATGATATTTTTGGTGACCTCTATGGGATGATTTACTGCTAATCATTCACAGTCTAGTAGCCTTCTAAGACATTGGGCATAGAGTCAATCTTGGTTCAAACAAACTCTAACCTAGGGAAGAACAAACTGGGATTTGCCTGGTCATGAACAAAATAGAAAAACAAATGAAAAAAAGGGAAAAACAACACAACTTAAGAAATAAAACTCTTGATGAGTTTGACCTGTGCATAAGCACTTATTAAAAAACATAACTAACCTACTAAACAAATGTGCACAAAGGCACCTAAAGGAAAACATGAAAATTATTCTAATATGTACAGGGATACAATTTACAAGTACTTTCCACTTGGGTCAAATGGGAAAGATTTAGAATCACTTACTTGTGATAAACCAAAATGAAAAACACCTTGATTTTGAGAGCTCAAAATAGGTGTGTTGAGATGCCTGATTGTTGATTCTTTTGGCATGCTCTCAAGTGGATGAAATAGGACAAACATATCTTCAATGTAGACATATTGGTCCATTTATTCAAAGCTTACTCCAAATTAGACTATAGGAGCCCCTATAACCTCCCTATTTGATGGCTCAATTTTGTGCTTTGAAGTAAGAACAACATGCGATGGCTTCTTTGAACCAGTGCTTGGTTGATTGTTTAGGCTTAGGAAAAAAAGCTCTAAGTCACCTCAAAAGGTAAATTCCTCTTGGTAATCTAAGACAATTCCAACTTCAACACCATCTTTGCTTTGTTTGATTTGAAAAGATCCATATGGTAGTTCATCAATCCACCTAAAGCCCAAAATGTCATGTTCTTGTGGCTCTTGATTTGACCATTCTTCTTCATTCTTGAAGACATTAGTACTAACTTCAATGGAAAATTAATCATGAGATTGGTTAGACTCTTCAACCTAATTTTCAAGTTCATGTTTATGTTCAGGAGGAGGCATAGGCTAGTTTAGAACCTCTACCTAGTCCATGAAGTCATCGTACAACTATCCCCATAATTTTTCTTGACCCTCCATGTTCTTTATTTCCTTCTCTTCTTCAAATGACTGATTGATTATGCCAATCTCTATAATTTGGTCATCTTCATCTGTAGCCACACCAAATGGAAGCTATTAGAACAAATCAAAATCCACTTTGCTCTCAGATACAACTTAAATACATACCTTTTTTTAATATGAAGGCCTCAATACTGCCTTTAGGCTCTAATTCATCAAAACCATGCCAAGGAGTCTGATCAAAACCTGACTCTTCCCTTTTTGAATGAAGTGGACTGCCTATCATGATCTCGTCATCATAGACACTTGTGTTATCCTCTTAAGGCTCAACTTTGATTGCAAGCTCCTCCTCTATTCTTTGTAAAATAGGTTCCTCCTTCATGAGGGATATGTTGGAAGGGTAAAGAAGTTTGCCTTGCTTGCATATTAGGAGAGTATCCTTCCAACTAGGGACCTTGAAGGCCTTTTTAGGTGGTTATTGGGGAAGGGAGTGTGGTTGATGATAATTTAATCTCAATGGTGGATTATGCAATCTTGAAATATCTTAATGGATGATCATTAGGGAACATATATAAGTATCTGTCATGTAATAATTTGACATGTCGATGTAAGGTATAAGGTACAACCTCCATTACATGTATCCATGGTCTACGCAATATTAAATTATAGTGCAAGTGATTAGGCATGAATTGAAATTGAGTAGACAATACTTTAAGCCCCACCCTAATATCTAGAGTGATAGAACCCAAAGCTTGATGAGACACATCATCAAAGCCTTTGATATGTTTATATGTATTTTATATTAAATACATGTTAATACCCATTATATGTATGTAAGATTGAAAATATTCAACCCTAAACCATTATCAATCAAAACCCTTTTTACTATTGTAGTATTAATTTAAAATTTTATAAACAAGGGAAAATTATAATCAATAGTAGAATATGGAGGCAAATCCTCATTTCTAAAAGATAGAATATAATTGTTATCCTTCCAATTATTTACAAAATATGCAAAGTAAGAAGGCCCTATGTCATGAGACATAGGTGTCTAATTCAATTTTTGATACAAAATGTCCTTGAAAATTGTAGTTTTCTAAAGTAATTTTAACAAAGAAATATTAGTTGGTGTGTTCTTTAACTAATTAATAATAACATACCCTTTATATTGATTAGCAAGTCCCATTGGATTATATTTGGGATGGGGAGGGATAACTTGATTTTTTCCCTTGTGTCTTTTCTGATGAGCCACCCAACCTCATATAGTGACAACAAATAAAACTATAGGATGTACTATAATCCTAAGAAAAATAGTAGAGGTGGGATAAGAGCTAAGGTATTTGTGAGGTATAGGGGTAAGAGGAATAAAAGGAACCATATATACCCTCTTCCTTTTAGTGGTAATATGTGGTAATTTAAACTGAGCCATGAAATAATAATTATCATAGTATTCATTTTTAAGATCTTGATTAATTTGGGATCTTAGATTTTATTTTACATTATATATCCATGGATTTACATGTAGCCTAATTTTTTTGAATATTAAGGGCAAGCTACATGCAAATGAAATTAATAAGTTTTGAAATAATAAATAATATATAAATCAAGTCGTTAATATCATGATTGTTATGCAAATCATAAAATAAGTAACTCGACACCCAAATGGGAATGTTAAAATGAAAGGAAAATATTGGGTAACTAGGGTTTGTGTAATGTTCAATATTAATGGGTTCACCAATATGTTTTATTAAAAATTGAGAAATATGAGATGCTAAATACTAATTAGATAAATACTCCCTCTCACCAAGGTGTTATTGTATTTCTACATTATACTTCTTAAACTTGACCCTGAGAAGCAATCCTTCCTTAACCCCTCCACCTAAGAACCCCTTGTCTTCTTCCTCTAAGCATAAAAGGGTTAGGGGCATTTCTAAAGTTCTGAACAAGGACCCCAATAAAAGGCTTCTTTGCAGTCACTCAAAATAGGGGAATAATATTTATTGTGATAAGGCTAATGTTGTCCAAAGCCTTCTTTCTTTGAGTAACCCATTCAGATCAAGCCAACCCTAATTTTTTCCATTAGGAGCTAGACAATCTCAAAATCATGGTCAATGATGCGAAAAAGGAGATGAATATTCTCAATCATAATTATATAAAGAAGATAATTATATGGATTACAATGAGGATAATATTAAAACTTTTCAGATTTAGATTCACACTTTGAGTGAGAAAGTTAATATCCTTTGTAATAAGTTCACTGATTTGGATAATATCACTACTAGTATGGTTGAGATCATTGGTACCCAAGATACTATTATGAGTGATATTGCTACTATTTTAGATAAGGGAGGTAGAGGCAACATTAATAAACATACTAGGAAGGTCACTAATAATACCATGACTAGTAAGCTCTAGAACATGCATAACAACATTAAAGAGATAAAGGACACCATCAACAGGGTTCACAACTACTAAGGTGTTCTATTTTTTGAGATATTTTTTCTTCTTTTCTGCTACTTTTTGGATTCTTTTGTAGTAGCTCTGTTGGTTTTGTTGTTTAAGTTGTCTCAAACTAGTTTTCTATGCTTATTTGGGTTTTGATCCTCTTGTAATAGGGTATGGACCCCTGCCAAAAAACCAATCTTTACCCTTATCTAAAAAAATACTAATTAGATAAAAGGAACTGATCAAAATCAATATGTAAAATATGTGCATAAATGAAAAATTCACTAATTTTTAATTTACTAGATTTGGAAATATGCTAAAAGGGAAAGAAAATAGATATATTTCTTAGCTATAAATTGATAATGTAGGACTATGTATGTGATTATAGATTTGACTATGTGATTATGATGATTGAATATGAATTAGGAATAGGGTTTGGCTTGATATTTAGACAAGGTTGTACCAATCAGACAAGGTCACATTAAGACCTTTAATGTTTCCATAGTCTATAAGAATGATTTCTGGGAAAAAATTATGTATGTGCTTTGAGATTTGATGCATTTTTAATCAGCCACCATGATTCATCATCAAGATAAAAACATGATGGTGGTTGATTCAAAATGCATTAGATCTCAAAGCACATACACATTTTTTTCCCCAAAAATCATTCTGCTCAAGGTCAAATTGTTCTGTAGTTTTTAGGGAGTGTTAACATTTGGTAGGGTTTTCCCCCTCTTTATGAAAATTAGTTTGTATGTTATCTCTTGTTGATCTTATGTATGTGTTATGTGATGTGTGATCTATTGCACAAGCTGATGTGTACCTTATTCTTTACTTGGAACACTAACTTGGTAGATAATGAGGAGTAAACAAATTAAATTGGAAAAATGGGTTAGTATTTGAAGTTGTGCTTGACTTTAACACCCCTTATGTTGAACATTATCTATATACCAATACTCTGAAGAGGGATCAAACTCCATTTAGTTATCTCATGTTATGGTGGCATGTGTGAAATACTAGTGAAAATGATAAATGTTGGTGAATCATAGTGGGATTAGATGCTTCAACAATGACTTATGACCTTGGAGATATATTCAGACTTAGCTCAAGGCTACTAAGGTTGTGTGGATTCTCAACTGGGAAAAATAGTAATTTTATCTCAATGTGCAATTAGATATTCTAGTGATTTTCAATCATATGAGCCTCTAGTAAATAATGGATTAAAAGTGTGGCTTTATAGTGATCATTTTAGAATTCCTTCAGATGGGGCATGTGAAAAATGGAAAATTACTTGTTTAGAAAATTTGAATTTGATAATATAGTCATTATTTGGTGAGAGGGTGCGGCTGATAGAATTGGATAGTGTTGAGGAGCGGGATAGTCCAAAAGGAGTAGTCTTATCTAAAGAGTAGACAAAGCTAAACTAAAATTGGATATCAATTTAAAAGTGAGATTAGGTTGATTAGGATGTTTAATAGGTATATCTAGAATCATAATTTACTTAAAGGTAAGTGTCATCCACATAAAATGTGAAGGATATGATGGAATCATGCATGAGCTAATTGTGTATAAGGACTGGTCACAAGTGCATTATTTTAGTGATAAATGCTAATTTATATTTTTATAATAAAAAGTTGGGGGTTTATCATTTTTTAGTGTGTTTTAGTTTGAGGTTATTTCTAAGGTTTTTTTTCTCTTGATTTATTGTAATGGATTTGTACCAAGCCCTTAAAACCCTCGTAAGTGAATAATAACCTACAGTTGGTAAATGTCATCCACATAAAAAGTGAAGGACACCATGGAATCATGCATGAGCTAAGTGTGTAGAAGGAGTGGTCACAAGTGCATTATTTTAGCAATAAATGTTAATTTCTATTTCTATAATAAGAAGTTTGGGGTTTATCATTTTTTAGTGTGTTTTAGTTTGAGGTTATTTATAAGGTATTTCTCCCTTGATTTATTGTAATGGATTAGTACCAAGCCGTCTAAACCCTCATACAAGCCAATAATAACATACAATTGGAAAATGGCATGTTATTCTTTGAAGTATGTGTAATTTAGAAGGATATAGTTAAATTAGTTGAAGAGAATAGGAAAATGAAAAATGAAAACTCCATATTATAAAAATATCCTCATTCACTCACTCATTAAAGTACATAGTTGCACACATTTTGATGAACCCCATAAATTTGCCTCATCTATCTCTTTATTAACCAGAATAATACTCATTTTCTTGTTACCCATAGACTTTCTACAATGATTTCAGCCATTATTTTTTGCATTAGCACATGGATATATATATATATATATATATATATATATATATATATATATATATATATACATATATATACATATATATATATATATATACATATATATATATATATATATATATACATATATATATATATATATACATATATATATATATATACATATATATATATATATACATATATATATATATACATATATATATATATACATATATATATATATACATATATATATATATACATATATATATATATACATATATATATATATACATATATATATATATATATATATATATATCTATATATATATATATGTATATATATATATATGTATATATATATATATGTATATATATATCTATGTATATATATATATATATATATGCATATGTATATGTATATATATATATGTATATGTATATATATGTGTGTGTGTGTGTGTGTGTGTGTGTGTGTGTGTGTGTGTGTGTGTGTGTGTGTGTGTGTATGTATGTAAACACACACACACACATAGACACATTTATAATATTCCATATCTTTATTTTTTAGTTTAGGACTAGTCATTCTTTTTATAAATTAATATGATTTACTTATAATAAAAGAGATTGCATATTTTTTAGCTTTTTATGACACAACAAGAACCAGTGGTGTAAGCATAGAGAGGGTAACCAATTAAGGTTAGCCTTTAACTCTGTGTTTCTTGGGTCAAATACTCATTCATGGTCACACTTAGGCACATTATTCTTAGACTTGACACACTTAACACATCATATCCATTGACTTCAAAAAGGTGTTACAAATAAATAAATTCACACACTCTCTCATGCTCTCACACATGCCTATACATGCTTATTAAAATACATGAAGAATATCTAGACTCTCATATAGTCATCTTAGACTGAAACAACTCTTTGTTCTATTTTTGGAGAGTTTTTCTCCTCTAAAACCCTCTCTTCTATTTACCTTCTTGGAGTTTAATCTTCTTTATTTATTCTTGCCCCCTCTTCTTCATATTTTATTTTATTTTGAAAATTGACTCCTTTGTCCTCTTGAAATATTTCTCTTCCTCTCCTAGTTTCTATGAGTGTCTCTTCAGCTTCCTTGATTTCAGATAAATACACACAATTCATCAATTTCATTTTCCTAATTTTATGCATGATGCCATTGATAGTTGTGTTCCAGAGATAAGATAGTTTTTTAGTTTCATTCTAATCTACATGATTTTATTATCACTTTAATCGAAAAAATCCTAATTACTTTAGAGAATAATATATTTCTATAAATATTGTGTACATGTGGTTTTACCAATATATTCCAAAAATTAACCTGCAGTCATTTTTGACACTCACTATATGCATACTCCAGAGCTAACTATGTGACTATAATACCAATTTTATATGGGACTCTAGTGGTGGTTGTGTGACTCAAATTCCAATTTTGTATGAATTTTGGAGTTGTTTCAAATTTCCATAACTTTTACATATAGACTTAGATTTAGATGATTTTATTTTTTGAAATCTCATAACTTTTCAGTGGGAATCCAAATATGCAATCATTTTTAAGATTATAGAAATTATTGACATGTTTTCATTTGCCATGCTTTATATCCATTTTATCTCTTCAACATATGTAATGTGTTGGTTCCTAGTTATACACCTCTCACACTCAGCCTTGCACACTCAAAAGAAAATGGCAAATAAAGATGAGAAACTGAATGATATGTCATCATGGGAGGGTTTGGCATCTAGAATGAATCGAATGGAGAAAATGACTGAGAGACACCTACAAAGGGTATGGTCAGCTCCCTACTACTTCTGGCTCTACCTAAACTAAGGTGAGAGGACCTATGGGGTAGCTTGCTCACCTAGAGATATTCTACAATTCAACCTTCATGGGGATTATTGGCACATAGAGACACAAATATGACTAGGGCACAACCAAACTTACACACTCCACTTGGGAAGGGTTATCACATAGAATGAACAAATGTACTAGGTCACATACAAGCTACTAAAGATAGATGGGGATGTGAATTTAACCTTCAATCTAAAGAATTTTTCAACAATGGGCTGAAAAGAAGACATTAATGCTGGGATTTAAATCATAAGATGTAGACACATGTTAAGTATGCAAGATTTTATGCATCTAGAGTGTGAATAATAGTTATGATATGCAACAAGGATTGTATCATTTGTAGGGTAGGATAGTTTGATGATAATAGAAAAGGGGTGACGTGCTATAGATTTTTCAAACAATAAGGCATCTTGAAATATTCATGACATTATACTTTGCAAAGATGTAAGCTAATGGGAACTACCAAATGATCCTTGAAACCCCAGAGCATATACAACAACTAAAATTTTAGAACACTTTTCCTTGTCAAATCCATAGACCTAGGGTGCCCCAAAAGGTCATTCAAAAACATACTTCCAAGTTAAACTACAGAAAGAGATTTATAACCTAGACCCATGCTCAAAATGACAACTAGTAATGAACACAAACCCAAGTATCCTATCTGTATAACTTGTAAAACATATCATTTCACTTCATCAATAGGAAATGACAAAGAACCACAAGCATTTTCATTAACTTGAAAAGAAACCTTACATACATCAGTTTTTCAAAATGCTGCCAAGGGGACAAGCATAGTGAGTTTGCTCTTTTGATAAGGGAGACATAAACATACTCTCAAAGATTACTAATGGTTGTAATACTGCAACCACCTTAGCAAGAGAGACAAGATCTTCATACAACAATAGATCCCAAAACTTTGAAGAGCCTGGACATGGAGAGAAAAACCAAAAGAAACAACAACCACCAACCTTTTGAATAGAGGAAAAGCCCTCTATTTATACATTTTTTACCCATTTCAAATTCAGGAGTGAAGGTTGCAACCTACAATTGCCAAAGTCCTACCAAGATGCTCCTAGCTGGAATAAATCCTTTACCATGCCTAAAATCTTCATGTAACTACAAAGAAAATCATTGTCACAACTACCTCTACAAGAAATGATGAAGAATTGAAGCAAATATTTTGATTTTTTGGATAGAAATGCCTTTCACATGATCTGGAAGGAGGATATTTATGATGGAGGCCAAACAAACTTTGTTTTTATGTGTAATTGCCTGAGGATCCCCTTGATCACTTTCTTGGACAATTAGAAACTTTTGGATAGCTGCCCTCCCCTCATGCATGCCATGGAACAACCTGCTCTTACAATGATGGCTTGGGAATATTCTAGATCCATGGCCACTTAAATGATCTTCCTTATAATGACCCACCTTGATATTTGAAACCTATAATATCTCTCCCATTAGAGGAACTTTGATGAGAAAAACATGAGAAAATTCAATACCCAGGTTTACTCAACCCCTTTAACCTTTTGGCTCCAACTTGCCTTTTCACATTTTGCACCTTTGCCCCTTTGAAAATCCTTCTTTCATTTTTTATTATTTGATTATCCCTACATATATCATCATAGACCATTGATCTTTGGATTATTTGAATCCAAATGGATATCAACAGTGGCTTAAATTTGATGTCTATGCACTTGTCATTTGAAAATTACATGACTGTCATTGATGTCTGTGTGACTATAAAATTTTGAACCTCAGTGGATAATTGTTGAGCTTAATTGACATCTGTGTGACCATTAATGATGTCTACATGCTAGTTAATGATGTCCATGCAACTATCACACTTTAAACACTAGACAATTAATTATTGAGATTAATTTTAACGTCTACATGATCGTCAATGATGTTTGTGCGACGTCACACTACTTATTCAACTTTAAAGGCTTGCATCTTGAGATAGAAAAAGTATGAAGGCATCAAATTTTCAAGAGATTTTCATGGCATCTATAGTATTTATTCTATTTAATCCTTCAACCATGAGACACTTTCTAGGTAAACTTATAAAATGCATAAGTAAATTGACCATTTCATTTTTATATTTATTTTGAGCTTTGTTGAAAATTCCACCCTCGTCTCATGTCGTTGATCATATTTGCATGGATAAAATGTTGACATTTAATCTCCATATATAGGTCTGAGTCCTTTACTCTATGCTCTGTTAGATCGCTAACAGGGTTCTTGTAATGGTGACACCTATCACCTTTACGTTTGTCCTACGGTTTTATTCAAACATTGACCTTATATGTACCATTGATTAGGATATATATGCTTTGTCATACACCATCGATAAATGGGAACGTGCTTGAGATTTACATGGTGCCCTATGAGGTTGAAAATTGGCACATCCATGCTCATCCTGAGTCCCTTTGACTATTTAGCATTGATCATGCACCGTTGGATCATCTTGCTCCATGCTAACGTGCACCATTTGATTACAATCTGCTAGATCAGATGTGATTGGCTCAAAATTAACATGAAAAAAATTAAGTCATAGCTCAAGGAACAAATAAATTATTATAAAGTCTTAGGTTTAGGTTTTTGGGTACATAAATAAATACAACATAAGCTTTAGGTTAGGATAGGACTTTGAGCTCAGTTTACAACAAAGGGACCAAACATGAATTTTAGACTAAGGTTTTATCATATTAATAAACATGACCAAACCTTAGTATAAAATTTAAATTAATTCCATAGCATATTAAAATCATTCCCATTTAAATTGCTTCCACGAATTTGAATTTAAATCAAAGGGCTTAAGCTAGGGAAATTAGAACAAGGATCATAAGGTGCTCAAACATGAATTTAACTTGATCTCTAATGAACACTTGAAAACATGAAGTGGGATAAAAAAATTAGGAATCAATGCTTAAGGGATCAATTAATTTAGTACAATTTTGGGCACTAACACTAGCTCTCACCCGGGGATGTACACCTCCTATGGGTGTGTAAAGAACTTTAAAATGTAAGACCAGGTGCTAATCCATTGGGTCACAGAGACAACAATTAGTCAATTTATATCAACAAAGACTCATGAAGGTTCAAAAAGACAAGGTATACTAATAAAAATAGATCAAGATGATCTAAAAATGAACACACAAAAGGAACTATACAAACAAGGCCCAAAGCAAAGGGGCAACAAAAACAACAAAACAACAAGACTATACACTATACAATAATGTACATAGTTGCAGACTCAATCAAGGAAGTGTTTCAGATGTCTCTCATTGACTAGAAACTCTAGTATTTCACCATCTAGGTCTCTCAAGAAGAAATTGTGTTCCCCAATCTAATAGTTAATGGAATAGGGACCCATCTACAAGGCATAAAACTTTCCATGCTTGCCTTTCTCTTCATGTCTATTATCCCAAAGTAAAACCAAATAACCCACTTAGAAGGTTCACAGAGTGACCTTCCTGTCAAATATATATTTTAGCTTTTCTTTAAATTTGAGGTGCCTTTCACGAGCTTGTCTTTGAATTTCATAAGCTCAACAATCTAGTTCATTCTACTTTGATAGTAGTTGATTTGCTCATCATCTTCTAGTTGCTGCATGATCTGATAGGTTGGAAACTATAAATTCATAGGAAAAACTTCTTGAGATCCATAAACAAGATCAAAAGGGATTTTACCTGTACCTCTCTTGGGTGTGATCCTGTTAGCCCACAAAACAAACTTTAGTTGTTCACCCCACTTCTTCTTATTTGCTTCCAATAATCATCTAATGATTTTAGCAAGTTCTTGTCACTAGACTTTGCTTACCCATTTCCTTGTGGGTTATAATTGAAAGCATAGGTCAATTCAATCCCATAATCTTTTCACAATGCCACTAAAGGTTTATCTTTGAAACTCATGGCATTATCATCAATAACTTTGATAGGCACACCAAATCTATAAATAATTTGATTCAACAAAAAATACATAACCACTTGGTGTGTAGCCTTCTTTGTAGGGATTGTTTCAACCCATTTGGTGAAGTAATTATTTGCAAGCAATATCCACCTATGTCCAACACTTGATGAATTAATAATTTCTCCAATGAAATCCATTCCCCATTGTCTGAATGGGCTTTTAATCATCATAGGCTGCAAGGGAAGAGAACCTGAAGCTTTCATCCTCCCAGGAAACCGCTGACATCTTTCACATTTTTTGAATTTTTGATCAACATCTTTAACAATGATGGACACCAGTTACCAACTCTAAAAATTTTATGAGCTGTAAATTTAGGTGCAAAATGACCACCACATACTCCACTATGGAGTCTTCAATCAAGTCAATAGTTTGCTCTTCTAGCATGCATCTCAAGAGAACCCCTTTTGGATTCTTCCATGAAAGTCTATTTTTAGTCAAGAGGTATTTCTAGGAAACAAGCTTAAGAGTCCTCCTTTGATTCTTGTCCAATTTAGGGGGACAATTCAAATTTTACAAGTAATAGACAATATCTTTATACCATGGAGACATGTTAAATTGACTCAATGAATCAACATTGAAAATAATAGTATTTACCTCAATGACTTGCAAATTGGTCTCAACCATGATCTTGGTTAGACCCATCCCTCACACTAACTTGGTTATCTGAATATCCATGTCATACTCTTGCAACTTGTTAACCCACCTACATCTCTTGCTAGAGACATCAGTCTAAGTCAAGATGTCCTTTACCATGGTATGCAGGACATAAGCAACAATCCTTGAACTCATAATATAAGGTCTGAGTGCTTTAACAACCTTTAAGAGAGTGAAGACTTATTTTTCCATGATGGTGTAATTCAACTCAACACCTTTCATAGATATTCTAAAGAAAGCTATTGGCTACTCTTGACCATATTCATTCTCTTATAACATAACAACAACAATAGTATTATATGATGTAAAAGAGAATATCTGAAATGGATTAAAGTAGTTAGGGCTGGCCAAAATAGGGGTAGACTTTAAAGCTCCTTTGATGTTATTAAATTCTTGCATAACATTTTCTTCCCAATTGATGGTCTGGTCCTTCTTTAACATGAAATAAATAGGCAAAGTGATCTCTACAAAGTTAGACACAAACCTCCTTAAGAAATTAATTTGTCCATAGAAGGTTTGAATTCCCTTCTTGGACTATGGGATAGGCACTTTGTCAATGTATTATACACTCATAGGGTCAATCATTACACCATATTTGGACTATACCCCAATAACTTGGCCTTTTATACTCCAAAGTGACATTTCTTTGGATTAAGCAAAATGCCAAACTCCCTACATCTGATCAACACTTTCTCCAGATGTTCCAAATGTTCTTCTCTAGTCTTGGAGTACATAGTGATATCATATTGATACACAACTATAAACTAATCAATCATCCTTACAAAGGCAACATCCATAGCCCACTAAAATATTAAAACTACATTCATTAATCTAAAAGGCATCCTCATATATACATACATGCCCCAAGGCATGGTAAATGCGGTCTTGGGTCTCTCAAATTCCTTCACCACAACCTAATTATATCCTGATAAATTATCTAATGTGGATAACATCTCTGATCCTGTAACACTTTTTGATAGGTTATCCATATTAGGTAGGGGATAATTATCTTTTAAATAAGTATTATTCAAATTTTGGAAATCTACACACAAGCAGATGTCACCATTTTTATTTGTCATAAGGACTAAATTTGTAACCCATGATGAATACCTGATGGGTTGAATGATACCACCATCCCTTAACTTCCTTAATTGATCCCATATCTTGGTGGCCAAAATGGGGTTAATAGGTCTCTATTTATACCTAAAATTCTTGCTATCAGGTTGAAATGGGATGACATGTTGGAACAAGTCTTCCCTAAATGCTTTCAACTCAGAATAAGACCATGCTAAATAATCTTGGTACTTCCTTAACAACTGCATGTAAACTTGCTTCTCAGTGGAACTTAGGTGAATACCTAGCCAAACCTTTCTTGGATTCTTATGAGAACCCAAATCACACTCGGTCATGTCCTTTGAAATAAATTATTCTTGAGTCTTGATTATATCCACTCCATCAAAAGATGCTTCTAAACTTACCAAACCTGTAGGAAGCATTCTTGTCTTCAACTAAATAATGTCCTTCCTAAATAGGGTTTCTTTTTCATCACAAACTTGAACCGTAGATTCCAAGTCTATGAGCTGATCATGTAACTCAGCTTCATAATGTAAAAACCTCTTAATTTATTCATCATCATCAAACACTTGCCAATGATGAAAATTATCTGGGGTTGAAGGCCTAACAAGAACCTCCAGTTGATACTAACAATGAGGGCTCATATTTGCAATGTCAAATTGATCACCTAACCCTAAAAGTTTGTCATATTCTTGGTTGAAACTTCTATCATGATAATAGAGATTGAATGCATCAAAAAATTAAAGCAAATCCCAAATAAGATTCTAGTATTGTTTCAACCTTTTATTTTTTGTGGCATAAGCATTGCTAACTTAATTTACCACTAGCTCAGAATCACCCTTAATAATCCATATTTTAATTTCATGTTTATGGGCAATCCATAGACCAAGCAGGAATGCTTTATACTCAAAAGCATTGTTAGTGCAATCAAAATATAGCTTAAAATAAAACTTGAAGCACTTACCATTAGGGGAATATAATACAATCCTTGATCCATTTCCAAGATTGGAGCAAGCCCCATCAAAACACATCTTCCAACCTACTCCTTCACTGTCAGGTTCAACATCAAGAGCGATAGGGTGTTCAACAATGTCAATATTCCCCACAAAGCTTCCTAAATCAACATTTATGTACAACACTTAATTTAGAGCATGTTTTAGATCTTCAATGACATGCATCATCTTTGGCTCTCTATAAAGTTTGACCATCTTACCCTCCGATGGATTGGTGGCATAAGATAAGTCCATCTATACACTTCCACCCATTCTAGCAACCCATTTTCTTGACAAAAACATCCCCCACTTAGGTGAGTAGTCTACAACTACCATGTTCACATTTAAATACTACTTGGATGCACTACAAAATATACTATCAACCCCTTGACTTGTCCAACAACTAGAATTTTTCATGAGTCTATGGCATAATACTTGCCAAACGCTGATGTCATCTTCACCCTGAGATCTTTTAAGACACCCAAGGGCATGATATTATAGGAAGCACCAAAATCAAACATATAGTTGTGAACAATTAAACCATTAATCAAGAGAGTTATATAAAATGGGTCCATATCCAGCTGACTTTCTACTAAGGTAGTCCCCAAATACACTTCTAGAGTTGGGTCAACAACTTCTAATTGTTCATTTTCCTCCGAGGGTGTTTGGGGTAAATCAATCTCATTTTTAGCTGATTTCTCACCAAATTCCAAGTATTCACATGCCCTCTTCCTATATTAAAGTATTCTTAATAATTCAACAAGTGGCACGGTGATTTTTAGTTGGCTCATCACTTGGGCCATATCACATATACTATATTGAGGAAGAACAATATTTGGTAGAAGGGTAACAACAACTTTATCTAGAATGTAATCACTCAAGGTCTAAAGTGGAGTAGGCGGGGGTAGATTTGTATGCTTAGTGGTAGCCTTCAAAGGTGGATTTTGTTTGACATCATTCACACCCTTAGGAATACTAGATAACAAATGTACTTTATTTTTAGCAGGATCACCTTTAGGCTTAATAACTTGGGAAATAGGTACAATTTTGGAAGTATTAGGAACTGTTGTAGTTTTCTTAGCATCTTTACTTGCATCACTTGCCCTTGGATTTGTAAGGGTAGTGACTTGAGGGGCAACATCTGGTTTCCTACTTCTCAAGTATTATTCTTTCTATTGGATAACTACTGCATTGATTAACATCTACCTATCTTTAACTGCTAGAATTTACCCATCATACTTCTTAATCATCATTGATCTTAAAAAATCAAAATCATGAATGGGTAACTCATACACTTGTGCCATATTAACATCACAAGCAAATTCATAAGTTGGGATGCATACCTTTTGTACTGCACTCCAAAACTGATCAATAGTGGTAGCACTCAACAATTTTATGGAGGTAGAAATCTTGCTTTAGGGACTTTGATAATTGAACATCATAATCTCATCATTAGGTGGGATAGACTCAGGTTCATTCACATCTTCATCAATCGGTTTAGTTGTATCACATGGAGGATTTAGAAGGAATCACGTATCACACCAATCAATATTAATGTCACAACTTACCACATTCACCTTGGTGTTTAATGGATCAGACGCTTCTTTTCTAGCCCCTTTATTATGATTTCTTTCTATTTTTTCATCTCATTTAGGCCTCTTCCTTCTATCATTATCTCGAAGGTGGAAAGCATAATTTCTTTGTGTTTGATTCAGATTTGGATCCATCTCTTGACTGGTAGACAATGTCGGATCCATTTTTTAGCTCTAGTCAACTTTTATGACATTTCTTTAATAGTAGAGGCCAAAGTTTAATAGTCTCCTCAAGGTTGGCTATCTTTGTGGATTGTGTCTTTTCTGGATTGACCAAATTTACATCATCTTGCTTGTTCATGGGCTTTCCTACAACCTTTATGTTATTTTTAATTTAGATAACCATATTTTAATGCCAATCATAGGTTCGTGGGAGCCTTGTCCCTCAAGTAGTATGCAACCTTCTTGTCAAAGGCATCACAATACTTTATCAAACATGTTGTTTCACTAGGCCTGATGTTTTTAGGTAGTTGCATCATAATTTCGTTAAACCATGTATTGAAGTCCTAAACACACTCAATGGGGTTCTTCTTAATGTTTTCAAATTCAACCAAAAAGAATCTCAGATCAATTCTATAACCATATTAAATTTTTAACACATTCTTCGTCTCTTCTTATGAATCAATACAACCACGAGGAAGAGAGTTGAACTACTCATGAGCATCTTCTTCTAGCATATGCACAAATAACTTAATGCACACATCTTCATGCTTAACCTCATAATATTTAATGATATTGTCAAAATCCTTCAAGTGTTGATCACCACTCACTGTATTTTTCCCTTGGATCTTTGGAAGGTGGTTCCTTACTTCATTTGGGACTTTATTTAGATAACCTTCCATGTCCTCAAAATTTATAGGTCTAAATATGGGAATGCAAAATATAGGATGTTCAGTCTCATCTCAGTCCCTATGCCTCATGATTGGTTCAATGGGAGGTTCAATAACTAATGGTAAAGGGATGTGAGGGGGTGAATGAGGTGGACTTTGGGGTTCACACATGGGAGGGGATTCAACTGGTTGAGAAGGATTTGGGTAATAAATTGGACTATAAATTGTAGATTTTTTAGGAGAGTTATGATAGTCCTCAATAATGGGGATCTCAACAAAACATTCAAGATTATCAAAATTTTGATAGTCCAAGAAATATTTTATAGTTGTACTATGCTCCTCAACGGGCCTCCAAACTTGTCTCCTTTGTCTTTGATACAAAATTAGGGGTGGGACAAGTTGTTTGGATGAGTCACCTTTGAAGATGATCTCAATCCTTCCAGATTTGCAAATAGGAAAATACTCAAAGCTGAAGGTTAAAAAAGATATTTAAACTAGGGACTAATCTTCCTTGAAACCAAATCATAAGATTGGAGTCACCACTAGAATCAAACTTCTAGAATATAACATTTAAAAAACTATTATGATACATGCTGAAATTAAACTTGCTAAATCTTCATGAGATAGAAAGTAAAGACACTAATTTTTTTAGAATTATGTTCAAAATGGGAAAGACACCTTCCAACATGCAATATCAATAGTTCCTGAATATAAACAGTAGCTCTAGCTTTTAGCAAGAGTCCTCGGCAACATATGTGATTTGGAATTCAATTTAGACCCTGGCAATGGTGTCATAAGTGATGGTGTTGACAAACCAAAAATGGTTAGAATAACACAAAGAGGTAGAGAACTTTTCAAACAAATTACTTAAAACTCTTTGCAAGAATCCCTAATAACACGAGTGATAAAAATTGATGTTTTAATTCCCCAACAATGGCGTTAGAAGCGTGTTGGTTCCCAATTGTACTCCTCTCAAGCTCGACCTTGCACACTTAAAATAAAATGGCAAAAAAAGATAAAAAACCCAATGATATGTCATTGTTTCTAAGGGAGGGTTTGGCATCCAAAATGAACTGAATAAATAAAATGACTGAGACACACCTATAAAGGGTATGGCTCCTTACTATTTCTGATTCTACCTAACCAAGGTGAGAAGATCTATGGGGTAGATTGTTCACATGGAGAGATTCTAAAATTCAACCTCCATGGGGATTATTGGCACATGGAGACACAAATATGACCAGGGCTCAACTAAACTTGCACACTCTACCCGAGAAGGGTTGTTACACAAAATGAACAAATGCACTAGGTCACATACAAGTACTAAAGACAGATGGGGATGTGCATGCAACCTTCATTCTAAATAATTTTTCAATAACAAGGGGCTGAAAGGAAGAGTACAGTGTTGGGATTTTAAGCACAAGATGCAAACACATGTTAAGTATGCAAGATTATATTCATCTATGGGGTGGATAACACTTATGATATGCAACAAGGATTGTATCATTTACAAGGTAGGATAGGGTATGATAGTTTGATGATAATAGCGAAGGGGTGGTGTGCTAGAGATTTAAAAAAAGGTATATTGCAATATTCATGGCATTATCTTTGCAAAGATGTAGAAAAGAATCAAATGCAAGCTAATGGTAACTACCAAATGATCCCTAAAACCTTAGAGATATATTACAACTAAAATTTTAGTACACTTTTCCTTGTCAAATCCATACACCCAGGGTGCCCCAAAGGTCATTCAACAACATACATCCAAGTTAAACTATAAAAAGGGATTTTTAACCTAGATTCTTTCTCAAAATGACAACCAATAATTAATAGAAACCCAAGTATCTAATTATCAGAACTTGTAAAACATATTATTGTGCTTCATCAACAAGAAATAATAAAAAACCACAAGCATTTTCATTAACTTGAAGAAAAACCTTACATACATCAGTTTCTCAAAATGCTGCCAAGGGGAAAAGCATGGTGAGTTTGCTCTTTTGAAAAGGGAGACATAAACATGCTCTCAAAGCTTGCTAATGGCTGTACAACTGTAACCACTTAGCAAGAGAGATAAGATATTCACAAAGCAATGGATCCCAAAACTTTGAAGAGCCTAGACTTGGAGAGAAAAACCAAAAAAAATAATAACCACCAACCTTTTGAATAGAGGAGAAGCCCTCTATTTATACATTTTTTTCCCATTTTAAATCTAGGAGTGAGGGTTATAACCTGTAATTTACAAATTCATTCCAAGATGATCCTAGCTTGAATAAATCCTTTGACACACTTGGAATCTTCATGTAACTACAAAGAAAATCATTGTTACAAATGCCTCTATAAGAAATGATGAAGACTTGAAGAATTTTTTTTGATTTCTTGGTTGGAAATGCCTTTCACATGAGCTATAAGGAGAATATTCATGATAGATGCCAAATAATCTTTGTCTTTATGTGTAACTTCATGAGGATCCCCTTGATCACTTACTTGGACAACTGGAAACTTATGGATGGTTGCACTCCCCCTCATGTATGCCATGGAACAACCTGTTGTTATAATTATGGCTTGGGAATATTCTAGATCCATGGCCACTTAAATGATCTTCCTTGGAGTGGCCCACCTTGATCCTTCAAACCTACGTTATCTCTCCCATTGGAGGAGCTTGGATGAATAAAACATAAGAAAATGCAATACCTAGGTTTACTTGATCCCTTTACCCTTTTGGCTCCAACTTGCCTTTTCACATTTTGCATTTTTCACCTTTGCCCCTTTGAAAATCCTTTTTTCATTTCATGTTATCTGATTATCCCTGCATGGATCACCAAAGATTGTTGATCTTTGGATTATTTCAATCTAGATTGTTATCAATCGTGGCTTAAATTTGACGTCAGTATGCTTGTTATTTGATGTCTACATGATTATCATTGATGTCTGCATGATTATCATTGATGTCTGCATGATTATCAAATTTTGAATCTCAACGGATAATTTTTTTGCTTAATTTTGACATCCGTATGACCATCAGTGACATATACATGACTGTCAATGATGTTCGCATAGTTGTCACACTTTGAAAACTAGATGATTAATTATTGATCTTAATTTTGATGTCTATTCGATTGTCAATGACATTCACGTGATCATCACACTGCTTGTTCAACTTTAAAGGCCTACATCTTAAGATATAAAAAACACGAAGGCACTAAATTTGTCGGAGATGTTCATGGTGTCCATAATACTGATTCTATGTGATCTTTTGACCATGAGATGCTTTCCAGGAAAACTTATAAAATGCATAAGTAAACTGACTAGTCCATTTTTGCATTTGTTTTGATCTCTGTTGAAAAGTCCACCCTCATCTCGCACCGTTGATCATATTTGCACAGATCAAATATTGACCTTTTATTTCCATCCATAAGGCTATATCCTTTATTCTACATTAAATTAGATCAATGATAGGGTTCCTATGATTGTGACACATATCACCTTCACACTCATCTTGGGGATTTGTTAAAACATTGACCATCTACACACCATCAATCATGATCTATATGCTTTACTACGTAATGACGATCAATGGGAATGTTCTTGATCTTTACATTATACCCCATGAGCTTGACACTTGGCACATCCATGCTCATCCTAAGTCCCTTTGACTATTCAACATTGGTCATGCACTGTCAGATCGTCTTGCTCCACATTAATGCACATCATTTGATTACAATCCGTTAGGTCAAACATGATTGGCTCAAAATTAACATGAAAAACAATAAATTTAGAGCTCGATGAACAAATAACTTATTATAAAGTTAGCCTTAGGTTTTTGGGTACATAAATAAATAAGACATAGGCTTTAGGATATGACTTTGAGATCTATATAAAACAAAGGGACCAAGCATTACATAAACCATGCTAATAGAGAAAAAGGGACCAAGGGCCACAAGAAATAAAAGGGGACCAAACATGAATTTTAGACTACGGTTTGGTCGTGCTAAAGAACACAACCAAACCTTAGTATAAAATTTAAAATAATTCTATAGCATATTGAAAGTGTTCCCACTTAAATTGCTCTTGCCAATTTGAATTTAAATCAAAGGGCTTAAGCTAGGGAAACTAGAACAAGGGTCTTAAGGTGCCAGACATGAATTCAACTTGACCTCTGATGAACACTTGAAAACATGAAGCGGGCTAAACAAATTAGGCATCAATGCTTAACAAGGGCTGAATTGTTTCAGTTCAATTTTGGACACTAACACAATGACTTCCCAGATTGATCAAATGGTTGATAAACTCAACTAAATTCATTGAGACCATATAGCTTTTTGAAACTGATATTCATCCAATATACCTAGGGATACTGAAGCATTTGATTCTTTATTTGTCTCCCAAAAAATCTCCATGTTGAAATAATAAACTAACAAATGAAAACACATAAATGTACCACTCTATTTTATTTATTGCAAGATTGCCTTATACCTTAGGCTCCTGCATCAGACACACGTATTTAAAATTTGAGATCCTAATCACATAGATGGAATAATTGGTATAACCACTCCTTTGGCCTCAAATTTTAATGGTCATGGAATTAATTTAAAAAAAACCAAGTACATAAATGGTTATCACTTTTTTCTCCATTTCTAGCTTTACATCATGCCTCAAGAACATGATGTCCAACTCCTCTTTGTTTCTCAAATTCTTTTCATAGATTTCACTCTCATGATGGAAAACTGTAGGCCCATTTTCAAAAACCTCTATGGTTTTTTCTCCTCAACCTTATTTATACTTTATTCTCTTTCACATGGTTGGTCTTCAGCCACTCTATCATTATGTGCATTAACTTGCACTTCAACTATCTCTATTGTTTCCTTCATCAAAACTTGAAACTCCTCGTGGTTTCCTTCTTCATTCAATATATTTTTTATTTCAAGGAAACATGTAACTTTCCTTGATTTTCCTCAACCATTATTACCTCTAAAATAGAAAAAATAAGTGTATTGCCTTCAATCATCAAGGATGATTTTGTCTCTTCCCACTTATGGGATATCAAAAACTCATTCTCATCATCAAATAATGGGTTTCCTTCTTTTGGTTCAACAACTATAACATCCATATCCTCTTCTAATAGGATTCCTTTCTCTATGGGTTGCTCACAACTTTTCTCCTCCTTTTTATTTTTGAAATCAGATTTAGGCTCCCCACATGGAAAACTCACTCTCTTATTTTATTTCAAGACAACATTCTTATCCTCATTCATATCCTTCTGCTTGACACTTCTCAAAGTAGACTTGAGTTGCTCATATGGAAACTTTCCTTTCATATTGCCTTTCATATAAATATTTTTATTCAAATTTTATCTATCAAACATCAACACATGAAGCTTATTCAACCACACTATTTTCATTCTTGGGTGCACAACATGACTCATCAACTTGGGAACCATATGTTCCCATCCACTCACCTTCTTCTTTCCTTTTCTTTGTCTTTTATCTTAGAGATCTATCTAATTTACAATTACATGTCCACACACCTTCTTGCATGTAATATTTAACCTCATTGGGTCTTCAATATTATCATCTTCAAAAATAAATTCTAACTCGACTATCCATTTCATAAACATATATGGGCTCTCTTTACCACATTGAAAAATAGAATTACTGGTGGGCTGACATTTTTACTCACCTCAATCTTTGCTAGTCTCTTTTCATGGAAGAAATATATTCATTCACTTTCTTGGACTCTTTATAAATCATCTAACCTTGATTGTAGGGAAAACAACCCCATAATCATGTCTTCTTCATCCTCTTCACTCACAGCTAGAACATCTCCACTTTGTGTAATCTCCATCATTTTTAATATTTATTGAAATTATTTCACCATCTCTACCAAGTCTTCTACCTCTAGTGCTTTTCATAATTTGTGTGTCGTATCTCTTCAACAAGTAGGATTTGCTTTCACAACTATAAAAGACTAAAATAAAAGGGTCTCACACTTCCTCAACACTTGTAGGACTTATCTCTCACCTGAAACAAATGTATCCTCTCTCCTATGTAAATATTCATTTTCACAACTTGTAACTAACTCAAGAAGACTTATTTTTCACATTATACAACTAAATCATACAAGATCCTCACACACTCAACCCATTAAGGAAATACCTTGGTCTAATACAAAATTATGGCAAACACATAGAGGATAACCAATTAAGGTCAGCTTTTGACTCTGTGTTGATTACGCCAGACACTCACTCATGGACACACTTGAGGAAATTATTATTAGACTTGACACACTTAACACATAATCTTCATTGATTTCATAAACTTGTTATAAATAACTAAATGCACACACTCATTCACACTCTCAGACATTCCTATACAAGCTTATTATAATACATGAATAAGATCTAGACTCTTATATAGTCCCTACTAGATTGAAACAATTCTTTGTTTTATTCTTGGAGAGTTTTGCTCCTCTAAAAGCCTAGCTCTTATTTTTCCATTATTGGAGCTTCCTATTTTTCTTTCTTCTTTTCCCCCTCCTCTTGAATTTTTATTTTATTTTAAAACTAACTCCTCTATCCTTTTGTAATATTTCTCTTACTTTCCTATTTTCTAAGAGTGTGCATTTAGTTTCCTTGATCTCAAAAAAATGCACAATATTTGTCAATTTCATTTTTATACTTTTATACATGACACCATTGATAGTTTGTCCAAGACATCTGATAGTTTTTCAATTTCTTTCTTTCTACATGATGTCATTGATAGTTGTATCCAAAAAATCCTACTTAATCAAGGATTAATATATGTCTATAAATATTATGTACACTTGGCTTTACTAAGATATTCTAAAATAAATCCACATTATTTATTTTCACTCCATGTATGCATACTCTAGAGCTGATTATGTGAGTCTAGCACCACTTTTTTATGGGACTCTAGAGCTAACTGTATGACTCTCATACTAGTTTTGTATGGGATTTTGTAGTGGCTTCAAATTGACATAAATTTTTCATATGGAAACGAATTGAGATGATTCCAAACTTTTCAAGGTGAATCCAAATATATAATCATATTAAGGTTTACGTATTTTCTTGATGACCATTTTCCTTTGCCATGTAGCTTATCCATTTTATCTCTTTAATATATGTAATGGCTTCTTGGATTTTACATATGGTTGAGAAAATCAACCAACTTGATTATAACCATGTATGTTTTTGAAATTGGTTTTCCAATAATGTACTTAAGGCTACTATAGAATTTGAGTCCTTACTTATCTCCCAACAACTTCTCCATGTTGAAACAACAAAATAAACAAAAAACACACAAACATACCACTTTATTTTTGGTTGATATAAAATTACCTACATACCTTGATGCCCTTGCATCAGTTAGCAATAAGGAAAATGCATCTTGTGTGATACCCATAGCCATTTTTGGTTGTTGTATGATCCATATTAGTGTTACTTTCTTATAGAAGCTAGTTATTGAACTTGAAGCAATTAACTCTTAATTGGAAATAGTTGTAGATATTTTTCACTAGTTGTGGCTATAAAAACTTTTACAAGTTGTAGTCAGCTCTCACATTGAAAAGGCATAAAATTATTCCTATAAAATATTAAATAGTCTATCATTTCCTTTGCCCTTCATCTCTACATTGGACCTATGCACACCTAAATTTTGCATGGTGCAACATTTCTTGATATTCAGTAATGATGAAAACTTGTATATAAATAAAACATGTTCAAACCTAGTCTTCTCCCTCTTTTTCCATATTTCCCCATTTTATAGCCTTTTTTATTTGTCAAAAATCATTTTTTGAGTCTTTCCCTTAAAATTTTAAGTGTTTCCATGGCATGAAAAAACTACCACAGTTGTTTACACAACTACTCTGGTGGTTCACACCACTGCCAAGGTGGTTCTATAAACCACCTTGGTAGTCATAGAACCACCTTGGTAATTTCACTAAGTTTTGCTTACATATAACAATGCTTTTGCCACTATTGCATGTTATTGAACTCACTCCTGGGATGCACATTTTAACACATTTTACATGATTTTTGACACATTTTTATTATTTTCTCTTGTATTTTCCTTTCTAATGCCATAGTAGACTCTTAGTCATGTTCAAATTAATCTTATATAACTTTAAGTTAACTCCAATAAACTCTTAGTCAAGCTTCAGTTAACTCCTACATGCAACCTCTTTTTGTTCCTTACAAATAACTCATTTTTTCTTGAATTTTAAATCCAAAAATTGCACTAATATTTCAGAATACATGTTTTAGAGAGCCATAGTCTGGATTGTATAGATTTTTAATTACTTAACCCAACTTTCACAGTAATCTTCTAGTCACCCACATAAATCGAAGGAAAAAACCTATATTCCAACAAATTATACTATATTATTAGTGAACAACTAGCCACGATTCAGTTGTCTCTTTATTCAATTTATGATTTTTATTTTATCATTTTTATGTTGCCTCTTATTTTAATTTTTCTAGGTCATTCATTGAGAAATATACATGTAGCTATCAACTTGAGGATCAACCGATTCCACCAAACTCCTCTTCTCCATCTATTTTCTACTTTAGTCAAGTTAAAGAATTTATCTTATTATTTATTTTGTTAATTAATTTTTTTATTATATTATATTATATTATTAAATTAATTTACATTAAAAAAATAATACAAAAAACTTCAAAAATAAATCATCTTCCTCTTCCTCCTTGCATTAAATAGTTCTTTAATATTTTTAGTTGCATCCATATACAATCGATTTGAAAGAATGGTAACTTTCATATTATATAAAAGGTAGTTAGGTAAAATTTTCATTTATTTACATCCAACAACTACTTTCAACTCTTACTTTTTTCACATATAAATCTCACACACAACACAAGCAAGTGACTTGTATACAAAACTAGGAAAACCCAAAAAGAAAACATGTATTTAAAATTATTTTATTTTATTGCATGTTCAATAAAAGTAATTCAAAACAATAAATTAGACCAGAAATATGAATTAATTTAGTTTCACATCAAATTTAGTTGTATATAATATTCATAGCAATCAAAAATGGAAAACCTATATTTAGCTTTGCATGTACAAATTAGAGCTTAAAATTCATAAATTATTTACATACATATAAAATCTCAATTGTAGGTTTAGTTTTCATTTGAATATCTAAGACTTAAATTACGTACTAATTTTATCATTTCACTCATATCAAAACACCCAAAATAAAAACATTCATTCTATCTAACATACACAATTTTTTGATTTCTTTAAATAAAAAAAAGATAAAGAATCAATAACTACATTGTTTAGATTTAATTTAGTTCTTTTGGCATTGCATGCATAAATATTCCAAGAAAATAAGAAAATAAAAGATTTTAATTTCATTGATTTTAATGATGTAATTTTAAAAAATAACATAGTTTCATTTTCATTTAAAAATCCTTATTCAAATGAAAATAAGTGTAATGTTAAAGACATTACCAAAACAAAACACTTGACGTTAAAATCAACAAGTACTCATTTGGTGAAATAAAAAAAACCATCTACATGCTTTAAAACAACTATATTAAACAAATAAAACTATATTTCTAAAACTTCTAAACAAATAGTTGCATCACTCTTGAATGGCGTTTCCTAAATAAGCTCATTTGCACAAAGTAGGAACGTTTCCTATAGTGTCAGCCCCATGTATCAATAGTAAATATTCAAAATGACATAGACTCATACCTTCATCTATAAGTATTTCACTCTATTTCTATCTCCAACCTCATTATATTTCAATTATATGCTTGTGATGAGCAAACCTAATTAATAGAAGCCCAACTAGCAAGGCAAATCCACTTTCTACCCCACCAAACCAACAACTTACAAATATTATTTTCCCATTTTATTATCAGATATAGCCTCATCATAATTCATTCACTGCATATATTACATTGTCTAAGAAAACCCAACCTAATAGAGTAAGGCAAATCCCTATAGTAATTCAACTAACTTTTCCTATCTCTTAGAATCTAGTGTAAACCAAGAGCTTTGCAATCTTATCCTTGCCAAATCTAGATATTCTTAGAATGATGTCACATTCAATTTATTTGACTCAACATATATTTTGAAATGGATAAAATATTTTTAAATAGGCATGAACATCCTTTATCACCTACTACTCAAAACCTTGTGCTAGTAACTTATCCTAACTAACCAGTCCTTTCAGATCTTCCCATTTAAATCTCTCAACCAAACCAATTGAACCAACCAAGTCAATAGATCACCCATCACATTATATATTCACTAGTTTTATTGGTTATACCTTAGGTATTTAAGTACATGAAGGTTAACATTTCACTTTTTGCATATACAAGACCACCAAATGACTCTTTGTCTTTGCATGGCTGTAGTTATCTATTTCTTGTTGTATCTTCTATTCTGTTAAAAATTTTATTTTTTTAATTTAAAATTATAATTTTTTACTTACTTAGGTCTTATAATTAAATTTTGCATTCTCTACCTAAGAAAAAGATTGAGGCCAAAAATTTAGTTAGAGAATTAGAAAGAAATATAGAATTCATAATTGCATTACTTGTAGCAGAGTTGTAATTAACCATATTAATATACTTATTGCTATGATTTCATAATTAATAAACTAATTTGTTTTAATTAATCATGTCTTAAAAAAGGAATAAGTTTGATCTCCATTTCATTTGAGGTAGGTCCCACTTACGAGGATTTTTGGTGAAGAATTTGCAGCATGGTTGTGTGATAAGTTTTATTTCATTCAATTATATACAGTGTGAGTTTTCATTTCATTTTTATATGCACATTTATTCCATAGTTATCTTGAATGTTTTCATATATTGATTAATTTATTTTCTTTCAAAAAATATGAATGACCAGGTAATTTTTTTTATGCAAGTTTATTTTAACATTGTGTGGAATTTTTCTAAAACATGGTTAACATTTCCCTTTCAAGTAACTCACTTCCATTAATTTAATTTTAGGAATATTTTTTTATTTTTAAAAAATGTGCAGCCCTTCATCAAATAGTTACTTTAATTCATTACATGTTTCCCTATGCATAACAATAGTTTCCTCAACTAATTAAAAATAATTAGTATTGCACATATAGTGTTGACCCCTTACTAAAACATACGTTACTAGATTTTATATTTAAATACGTTAACCTATAATTGTAACTTAATATTAACACTATGGACACCCATTCCATTGATCCTAGTCCATCATGTGCCACATTACATGTCACTGAGTTTAGTATGCATCCTCTTGATGTGATTTTAGATTGTGATCTACTAGATCATGTATTTATTTTTTTAATTGATGCACCTATTGTTTCACTTGTTGCAACCCCCACTTTAGATCCACCTACATTTGTGCTTAGCTCATTTTAGAAGTGCACGACTAGTTTTATTTGTTGTATACTATGTTCCATGGGTCACCTCGGTGGAGGTATTAGTAAACATTCATAGGATATTATTCCCCCCATCCATCCTAGTCATTAGGCTACTCACCAAGGAGTTAGTTATATAACATGTGTTTCTTCATCGGGACCAGTTCATTCAAGCTCAACACCTATATTTTTGACTTCACTCATCAACAAGATATTGAACTACACATGAGAGAGCTTATATTACTTATGTCTGGGATGAGAGTGCCAATACACTTTAAAATTCACATAGGAATGAGTTTCATGAATCTAATTCATATGTTTCCTTACATGCCTTATTTGTGCAAATGCAATTAATTCACATGCAAGCATCTTCTTCGACCATTTATATCCATTAGGGATGGATTTCAGATCATCTTTTATGGAATCATTAGTGTTATTTACAAAGATTTTATCAGCATGGTTCCTCAACCTTTCAGTTGTATCATCTACACACTATTCATATTGCATAATAATGTTCCTATTTTGGATTTATCATATTGATGATGGCCTTTTTTTTATAAATTGACAATATTATTATTTGGAGTTATTCTTGTGTAACCAGTGTCTTATTTTTATTCTTTTGTTGTTTTCTGTGTTTTATCTATAGGCTCTCTTAACACCATTTTTTTTCACCCTTGATAGACTTTAACTATCTTTTATGAGATATTTTCTATATTTTTTGACACCTTGGCAGTCAGTCTGACTCCTTGTTGTGATTGTATTATGGTATCCTTATCTTATTTAAATCATTCGATGTTTGAGTAATTGATTCATACCACTAATATAATAATTATCATACACTCCACCCATTCAACATTATGGGTGGTGTGGTTATACTCCTTTATTTGGGTGTTATGCATTGGGTATCCTTGTGGTGGCACATCTCAACATCTACATCTAGTAGTTATTTTTTTATGGCATTTATTTGGTGAAATATTTTGTGTTTTTTACACCTTATTTATTACTACTACTATCTGGTGTGTCTTAGTTCTTGGGGGATCAAGTAATGGATTTAAACCACTTGTGTAGTTTATTTTTGAATTCTTCCCTAGGTGTCCACTCGTAATTTATTCCATGGTGGATCAACCACCTAGTCCTTTTTTTGTGTGCTGGTTTGGACCATTTAATTTTCTTGCTTTAGTGGTGGATAAACCCACCCAATGCATTCTTCAATGGTGGATCAACCCACCCAATGCATACTTTTGTGATGGATTTAGCCCATCCAGTGGACCTCTCTTCAATTATGGATCATCTCATCTTATTTCAACATACAAGTGTAATACTTGAGTGTTCTAATACTTTATTAGACACCTTGTGGCATATCTTAGCACCTCCAATCACTCATGAAGTTTTAATATTTTATATAGACCCTTTTAACATGTTCCATTTTTTCCATAGTATATTTATTATACATTGGTCCTTCATAAAGCCTAGTTGTTACGACCCATTTTTAAAAGCTTCTTTTCCTTATTTTTTTTATATGTATCCCTAAATTTAAATCAAAGGCATGTTGGTGAAATATTATATATGTACCTAATATTAATTTAACTTAAGGTATCTATTGTACTAAGTTTGCTTTCTCACACTTCTCTAGGATTAAAATAACATAAGTGAGTATTTAATGCCAATAACATTTGTTGCCACCACCATTAATCAATGCCATCTCTATATGATCCAATCACACATGCCTATTATGTGTCCGATAGGGAAATGGGATCCTAATTTTTATCAAGCTATTTACACCCCTCATATTTTTATATATTGATGTATGATGCATGTTAATGCTTGGATGCTTTTGTAATCCTTGCCTCAATAATACATATTATATTGCCTCTTTTCATTATAATGAAAAGTGTTTAATGCATATTGGAGTGAGTCCATTGTAAGTATTTTATTGTGAATTCATGTGATTATATCATTTCCTTCATATTAATAAAATCTTATTTCACACATCATGAACCTAGTGGAATCGTATTTTTTTATATATTTTTTATCAATCTTTTATTTTTATTATTTTGTATGTATCACTATCAATAATTTAGACATATTATATGATATCCTTCCTTCATAATTTACTACATGTATTATATAATGTAAAAATTAGAAAAAATGCCAATGAGGTGGGGGTGACTTGGTTAGGTCATCTGGATGTATCCAATCCCACCAATGTTCGAATCCCAATGAGGTATGTGAGGTTGGTCGTGGCCATGAGTATCATGTATAATTTTAGTGGATCATATTCAATCGATGGTGGTTGGCACTAGTAGTCGGTGATGGTTCCCATGGAGTGTTGTAATGTCCCCAAATGGGAAAATTCAACTAAAAAGAGGTTTTCTCTAAAATCCACAAAATTGTAAATTCTAAAATTAGCCAAATCAACAAACCCTAACTCAAAGACATGCCTAAAAAACATACAATATACTTCCAAACCCTAGGTTTCAATGTGCAAATAATATATAGGTAATTTTCAGCAATTACCTTGAGCAAATAACACCTCAAATTATCCAAAATAAGCCACGAACTGAAAATAGAGATTTTATACCTTTTTACCCCTTGTATGTAGATGAAATCAGATTTGACCTTGCTGTAAAATATATGATTTTACACATAAAACAATAGCTAAATATTTTTCAAACCCTTGCCAAAAATCATAAATAATTTACCAAAAATAACCACATAAATCTAACGCCCTTTTTGAAACTTCAAACTGATCAAAACCCTCTTCCAACCTAGTCAGCCTAGGTCAAACTTTGCATATAAAAATTAGAAATATTATTTGCCCTTCAACTAGGGTTTTAAATCCTTCAAAAAACAAGCCCTCACTTCAATTTAAGTCACCACACTTGGTAAAATTCCTCAATAAATTTAGTCATAAATTCACAATTTATGAAGTCAAAACCCTCATGAAATCTGCCCAAAAATATAAATAAATAAATAAATAAAAATTTATTATTTATTTATCCACTTGAAAATACCTTACAAATATTGCCGAATCATATAGAAAATTAATGCCACACTTCAACAATAATTATCAATATATTCCAACAATGAAACTAGGTCAATTTGACCTCAAATTAGCCTTGAAACCCACACAAATAAGTCACCAAGAAAGTCACCCCACTCTAGGGAAATAATTAAATTCCACCGTTGCAAAGGTGGCATTAAAAGATATCGTTTTGTTGAATAATCAGCTCCAAAAACCTGCAAACACTTATTGGGCATACATCTCAATATTTCTTCAAGCATAAAGAATCGATATCTATTTTTAACATATCCCTCAAAGGAGAACTCCACCATGTAATTGTACCCTTAAAAGTGGGGTGAATCACCTTGAGAAGGCCAAATACTCTTTCTTAACTCTCCTTACCAAATTTTAGCATGTTTCCTCTTTGTCTTTGATCACTTACAAGCTGACATTACTTTTTTACCCAAAAAAGTATTAAATAATTACCTAAATAATAAATAATAATTAAAATTGATTTTAATTAATAATTCAATAATTATTTCAATTAAATACCGTAGTGGTAAAAACCACTTTTATAAAATATCCTATTAATCAACTAATAATTTTCTTATATGAGTAAATGATTAAAATCACTATTCGGGTAATTATAATTAATTAATACAATAAAATCCCAAAAGGAATCCTTTAGTCTATAGAGAAGTAAACTAAAGGTCTTCAATGCCTGCTCATGAATGGTTTGGAAATGGGGACATTACAAGCATACGAGTGTGTCTCGTGTTAGAGGAGGCGATTTTGGTTATTGGTAATGTTTGATGATTGGCATGACTTACGATGTTTGGGTTGTAGCATTATGTCAAGGTAGTGTGGTCATTAACAGAATTCTCTTGGGGATCTGAATGCCCTAGTTATGTCCCAAATTGGTTGTTTCTTTAGTGATTAAAAGTGGTTTATGATTCCTAGCTTTGATCAAAAGTGATTACTAATCAAAAAATAAAAATACAAAAAATCATCAATGAAATAAGAAAAATGAAGTCTAGTTTCATATATGTTGTCAAATTTTTCAAACACGTGCTCATATTTTTTCCAATGCCTCAAAAAGATGGTACACTTTTATATAAATCCCATATTTATCTAATTAAAAAAGATTTAAAATGGTAAATATTTGGAAGTTGGAAGAAAATAGGTTGAAAATGTAATTGGTCATTCCTGACACAAACATTGATGTAATGTGCATCACTTAAGGTAGAATTGCCAATTTTTTTATTCATAACTTCTAATAATTCTAATAAATAATTCAAATATCATGAATAAAATTATAACCATGAGATAACAAAAGTTTTAATATATAATACTATGAAATTATTAAAATCACACACATAAAAACACAAATACATACATATAACAAATTCATAAATTAAAAATTATTATTTTCATGATGTAGATCAAATTTATCCCTAACTTCCTTTTCCATAGGTTCTTTAACTACAACTTGGTTCTAGTTGAATTTTTTTTGTTAATGGGATTGTAATTTAATGGTAGCTTTATGGTTTGTTTCCACAAACACATGTTCCCTTAGGAGCTGGATTAATATCTACATCCTCAACCACATGAACATAATCCTCACTATAGCTCATGGGCTTGACATGATGATAATGATTGGTATCACTTGGCCTATTCATTGGGTTTTAATTGAATAAACACATTCTACATGTTGGCCTAAATGAATGCAACCTCTCCTAGGTTTCTCCACATTTGAGTAATTCATCATTCTAATATTGATTAAAATTATTATGATTATTTTCAATAGTTTATTCCACTATTATTAATATTAGCGGATATTGAAGAACTGTATTAAAAGACAATGTATTAATATAATACTAGACTTTGAATTAAAAAAATGCATGTAACTACAACCATTTATAATATATAATAATATGGAAAACCAACTTTGTGTACTTAAAAAATGTGTATTCACCTGTTGTGAGGCCCCAATTTGACAACGCTAATTTTTAGGACTTTTCATTATTTTACACGTCTTAATATGATGTGATGTTTATATTATTGAAAAACATGATACTTATTTTCATATTATGACTGAGATATCAGATTTTATGTTATTAGTTTCTTACATGAGTACTATTCAAATGCTAGTTGTAGATGATTTCAATTTGTTCATTGATGCTTATTGTATTATCATAATATCTAAGCTGATACTTCCCTATCATGTGATTTTAGTTTACATATATTTGGATGTTATCATGTTGTTATTAAGTCATAATTTTTAATCAAGATGTTGTGCTTTGAGATATTATTACATATGCATTTTTTAATTACTGATCTTAAATGAGATATTTATATTTAGTTGTTTCGGTTATCTAAGGTAGTAAAATTTTATGGGTGATGTGATGTGTAGGTGATAGGAGGCAACACAAGGTAAATGGGGTTAAACTAAGCATAATTACACCAATTATATTATAAAATTGGCATCCTACATGACACCCATAATTAAAATCCAATCATAGTCCCATTCATAACTTAGTTTTTAGTTTTGACTTTTTAGACCTTCTTGTCACTATTCATAGCCCCTTCCCACACCTTAGAAGTTACTTTAACCTAATTTTAAGAGATAAAGGTAAATAATAGATCCACTTTAGTTACCCTTAACCAAAACATGGATGGCAAATTAGACAATGTTTTCAATTTGGTAAAAAGTGAAATATAGATGTTGGTAGGTGTATTTTAGCCCTTTTTAACCAAAGGGATGGACTTAGTCCTTTTTTAGAATCTAAGAATCTTTAGGACAAAACATGTGACCATTTATGACATGGAGAATATAACATGTTTCTAAGCATGGGTATGCCTTGTTTGCACATATGGGTTTATAAGTGTTGGTTGAATATTTTGTCAATCAGCGTATTGATAAACAAAATAGGTCTGATCAGCGAAAGTAAGAAGATTAGTCATCCAAATGTGTAGGTTTACCACATTAAAAATGGACTAATCTCTCCTCTCATCAAGGGGAGGTTCCCTATAGATATGCTATATATATATATAAACAAAAAATAATACTCAAGGGTAGGACAAACCATCCATCTCTCTTTTTTCAGAGATGATGTGTGTGGATCAAAGGAGAAATTCAAGGAAAATGACAGAAAGTACTCCTCTTCTTTCAGAAGTACTATTCAACAAGCCACAAGAATACTCCAGGTAGTAATTGCAAAATGTAACTAAGGACGTAACAACTAGCAAATTGAGATGCAGCACAAAGTCTCCACCTGAATTGCCCAAGAGTGAGATACGAAGGACAATGAGGGCACAAAGTCATCCCAAGGTCCTTTACACAGAAATGAAAAGAAAACACACTGAAAGGCAATTATGGGGGCACAAAGTCTCTCCACAGTTGACTTCAGGACACCTTCCTGACTAATTTCACTAATTCTGCTTGTTGAATTAAAGGAATATAAAATATATCAAGGAAAAAGACATAAGAACAGTTTTCCCAACAACAAAGATATTACAGCACAAAGTCTGAAAAGTCACTTGCTTTCTTATTCCAATAACAAAATATGATCAACAATCTGAGCTCAAAGTCTCAGTAATGCCTTTCAATTTGGGCAGAGTTTCATTTCTGATTGTCAAAAAGAGATATATTTACAATAAAAGAGAGTCCCTTATATAGCCTCTTCAAGCAGGACTCAGGAACAGTAACACATCATGTTGCATTGAAAACTATTAGGAAGACAAGCTGGAAATTAGGGGCATCTACCCATTTGTTTTTCTCAATGCTGGGAAACAAGTCACACTATTGAAAGTTTGCAACTTTCAATGTCCACCTGGCGATCTGATCCTTCTTCATTGTTCCTCCTTTTTTGGTTAATTGAATCGGGTCATGGATTCAATTTGCTATTTTGTTCTTTAGTCGCTTCCTACTGGTTTTGGCCTTAAAGCCTTTGAATGCATTCGAGTTTGTATATTACAAGGATCAACGTCTATTTTGTGAGCTTTGAAATTGACGTTCACATGCCCGTCAATATGTTTTCAACGGCTAGTTTGCTGTCTTGAATTTGACATCTTCGGGCGTGTCACCCCTTGGTCCTTCTTCGGCTTTCCTATTTTGCATCCTCCCAAAGGGAAGGTGACCCTTCAGATTTCTAGTTTTACATCTTCCTGAAGGGAAGGTGACCCTTCAATTTGGCAGCCAAGAGTCCCCTGCAAGGGCACCTGTCCTTCGGGGTCCTTTGGTGGCCTTTTATCTTCGGCAGTCTCTCACGGCTTTCCTGCGGACTGTCTCTGTGGGCATTTTCCTCGGGCCTTCTCCGTGGACAAATTCTCGCAGACAAAAAGTCTGCAGACATTTTCCTATGGACAAAAGTCTGCGGAAATTTTCTCGCGGATAAAAGGTCTGCAAAATTGTTTCGTTTGACTTGGTCTTTGCAAATTCCTTCGAGATTTCCTCTCGCGGCTTCTTTCCCAAATTCCTTCAGACTTTTTGTCTGAAGGAATTCCTTCAGATAAAAAGTCTGAAGGAATTATTCCTTAGTCTTTTTCAATTACCTTAAACAAAAAATCCAAAAGAATTTACCTTTGTGGCCTTCTTTGAAAATGACCCTTCCGAAGGGTACTTTTGTCGGCCAAGTGACCTCTGCAAGGGCACTTGTCCTTCGGGAGGCTTCTTTGAATTTTTGTGTTGAACTGCTCCTTTGAACCGAGCCGATGAACCAAGGCGATGAACCAACTGTTGAACTGTTTGATTGAACCAAATCATTGAACTACTTGGTTAAACTGAACGTTGAACTGCTTGGTTGAACCAAAATGGTTCAAGCCGATGAACCCTTTGATTGAACCAAGCCTTTGAACCAAACGAACGAACCAAAGTGTTGAACCAAGTGAGTGAACCAAAGCATTGAACCACTTGGTGAACTAAGCCAATGAACCAAGCTTTGAACCAAAATGGTTCAAGCTGATGAACCAATTGAATGAACCGAAGCATTGAACCAACCATTGAACCAAGCTTTGGTTCAATGGTTCAAATGAAGCCTTTGAACCATTTGATTGAACCAAAGTGATGAACTTTTCCGATTGAACTTCGCAGTTGTGTTGAGAGCTTTTAAACCTGTTGAACCAAATGCATTGAACCTGTTTGTAGAAGACTTTTGAACCCGAATGTAGAAGTCTTTGAACCTGTAGAAATGAACCTGCCTGTAGAGTCCATAGAAACCAAGTCTATAATTTTCTCTAACCTTGAAAGAGTCCATAAAAATCAACCTGTGAAGCCCATTGAACCTTGACCTGCAGAGTCTGTAGATTTTCTGAGAAGCTTGAAAAATGAGGAATTTGAATGCCCAGGACAAATTTTGAAAAAGGAAGAGACAATTTTGGTCTGTAGGACCAAAATAGTTCAAATGTTGTCCCAAAAATGAGTGATATTTTTGGGAGACAACAACTGGCTCCAGTTGGGGAACTTTCTATCAATTGTAAAAAGAATTAAAGGGAGTAGAATTCAGAATCTCTAGTGTCTTCAAGTATGCCATTGGGATATGGAGTCATGTTACCCAGAAATAGAAGGCATCAAAAAAGGAAACAAACAAAACAAAACAAAATTAAAAGCTATACAAATATACATATGTACAGATATAATGATATGATACTTCAAGAGTTGAAGTGTTTCAAATGCTGCTTCTTGAGAGGTAGTAAAAATAACACTCTATCTTGATAAACCAATAAGAAGGCTTTTTGTCCCTAGAAACAGTGACAGGCAACTGGAACTCTCTACCAGGAAACCAATTTGTTGCATCTTCCTCTTGGCTTTTTCTTCTTTTTGCCCCATGACAAGATGTGGTCTTCAATTTGAAAGCCATAACTCACTTTCTTGGTGAAGGGTTCTTTTGCCTGATTTTGATTTGCAGCAGCATAGTCCATTACCATATTTGGTTGTTCTACTGGTCCAATCCAACACATGATTGGATTGTCCACATCAAACTCCTGACAAACTATAAGCTTAGCATCTCCTTTGATGTGAAGGAATTTGATCTCTTCATCTTGAACAATCTTCAATCCGAGCAACAAAGATTCGCATTTAGCTGTGTTGTTGGTGTTGCTGACTTGTAAATTGCATAAAGGAAGAATATTTCCTTGAGGAGATATCAACACAGTCCCAACTCCATCATTGGTGGAAGAATTGCTGCCATCAGATTCTAGGATCCAAGCATCATCAGAAGCTGATCTCCCATCAAATTTTTCTTCATTAGAGATGGAAGATATTTCCTTATTTGTACTGTGCTCTACCAATTCTCTTAAAGTATTGTTTGAATCAATTCCTAGATTGTTAGCTACAAGACTTTCATCTGTAGAAACATGAACATTCTTTGTGATCAAGAAATAATTACCCCTACCTGAAGACTCAAACAAAATTTGTGCTGCAGGGGCTGATGTTTGGGTGACCACGTATTTTGCCTCCTTTTTAGGGAGCAATCTCTTCATCACGCCTTTGACAGGGATTCTTGCCTCAGACAGGGCCATGCTTAGTTCTCCTCCCACGTTCTTACAGAAATTTCATCCGAGCAAAATGCCATAGGATGCTGGGACGTCAGCCACCAAGACAATCATCCTGATTCTCTTGTCTGGAAAGGCTGCCAATGCAAATTGGGCATCTTTAATTTGTCCCAGTAGTGGTACTTGCTTGTTCTCCATGGAGAAACATCTCTCAAATGTCTTGGTTAGTGTGAGACCCAGAGACTCAGCTACTTTAGCAGGCATGACATTGTCAGATGCCTCAAAATCAATGATGCAATTGTTGAGTTGATAACCATTTATTAACAAGGAAACATAGAAAGGTTCTATTTTTCTAGGGGCAGCTGGAGGGGTAATGACAGGTTTATTTGGAATGGGCATGTTTTTTGGAGAATCAGGAATTATTTTCTTAACCTCTTGTCTTGCAAGGATGGTTTGGTTCTTGACACATTAGACCAACTTATCCAATTGATCAAGATTGGACTGCAAATATTCAAATTCAGATATTTGAATTTTGGTCTTTTTGACATGATCAATTATGTCAAATGGCTGAATTGGACTAGGAATAGAGGAAAGCATTTCAAATTTTTGGGTTTTAGGAGGGGGAGGACTGATTTGCAAAATGGGAGTAGAAGGTGAAGGTGAAATTGATGTACTTACATTTTGGGTGATCACCGGGTCCTTTGACTGAAAAGGCAGAGTGGTTCCACGCTTAGCAATTGTAATTACTGGTTGAGGTTGCTCCTCTATCTTCTTTTTATCAGCTTGCTAGACTGATTGGTTTTTAGACCTGGTAAACACTGCATATGATCCATCAATAGCTTCTCCTTTGCTTTTGGGTTCATCCTGATAATTTAGGAAACCAATGTGGGAGTCACCAACTGATTCTTCTTGATCGTCTTCAAGGAGATCAACGTCATTTTTTTATTCAATTCAAGCTGAAAAGAGAACTCAAATTTTGTTTCAAGATATCCCATTGCTAAATTGGTTGGAGGAGATTCCGGGGTAAGTTTCCCTTATGGAGGAGGAAGGCGATTTTGTTGCCCTTGATTCCTGGTAGCATTGCCCTGATATGGCTGAATAGGGAATGTCCTCCTTGGTATATCTTTATATAGAGGAACAGAAGACATACTTTGTGCCATTTTCCTTTTCAAGGCTAGCAATTCATTTGCTAGCTTTTATACCATTAGATCAGTGGTGCTTGTAGATGAATATTCAGAAGATGATGAGGATCTATTTTTGTTTGAATCTCTTCTTATCTTCCCTGCTAAGATGAGATCATCTTCTACCTCAGTGGCCAAAAGTTGGGATGTAGTAAGATCTATTTGACCAGCACGTCTCAAAAGAAAACTTACTTCAGGTAACTGAGAATTAATGAAGAAGCATTTGAGATTCTCAGTTGTAGGTCGAGCAATTATAGGAATTCTATTCCTTAGTTTGCCAAATTTGGCTATGAAATCCCTCATAGGCTCATGAGGCTCTTTCTTCATCCCAGTGAGCTGGGCCAACAAGGCATGTGCATCTTCTATGGGCTTGAACCTTGCTTCAAATGTGGATTTGAGTGTATCCTAGTCAGTCACTGATCCAGCTTGCAAATGGTAGAACCAATCTGTAGTAGCACCTTATAGTGTCTCCATAAAAAGCCTGACTGCCACGTCTTCAAATTCCACCCCTATAACACCACAAGATATGCTGAAGGTTGAAATGTGTTCATCAGGGTGAACTATTCCATCACTAAAGAATTTGGGGAAATTCTTTCTTGAACTACGTGGGAGTTCATGCAGAGGTGGAGTCAAGTTGAGTGGGCCAAAAGAGTTACCCTAGGGGCCTCAAACTGCCATGATTTAATTAAGAAAAATAGAGATAACAAATTTGGATGGAGTAGCCAGATTACAAAACAAAAATGGAAAAAGACTGGCTCAACTTCAGCTTGAGGTTTGAATCTTCAAACTGCGCACTCTTTCCCACCAGCTCTGGTTTTATAGACCAGATAAAATAATAGAGGTGGAGGAAGATGGTAAGGCTATAAATGGATAATGGGTAAGACAAGTAACGGAGTTGCCAGAATCTGTAATGGATAAGGGTTATAATGATAATGGGTAAGACATAGGTGATGTTTCAATCTGAAACTTGAGGTTCCAAATTACACAAAATTATGTATTTTCCCAGCGGAGTCACCAAAAAAAGTTGGTTAAATATTTTGTCGATCAGCGTACTGATAAACAAAATAGGTCTGATAAGCCAAAGTAAGAAGATTAGTCATCCAAATGTGTAGGTTTACTGCATCAAAAAGGGACTAATCTCTCCTCTCATCAAGGGGAGGTTCCTTATAGATATGCTATATATATATATACAAAAAATAATACTCAAGGGTAGAACAAACCATCCATCTCTCTTTTTTTAGAGATGATGCGTGCAGATCAAAGGAGAAATTCAAAGAAAATGATAGAAAGCACTCCTCTTTTTTTAGAAGTACTATTCAACAAGCCACAAGAATACTCTAGGTAGTAATTGCAAAATGTAACCAAGGACGTAGCAACCAACAAATCGAGTTGCAGCACAAAGTCTCCACCTAAATTGCCCAAGAGTGAGATACGAAGGACAATGAGGGCATAAAGTTGTCCCAAAGTCCTTTACACAGAAATGAAAAGAAAACACACTTATAGATAATTATGGGGGCACAAAGTCTCTCCAAAGTTGACTTCAGGACACTTTCATGACTAATTTCACTAATTCTACTTGTTGAATTAAAGGAACATAAAATATATCAAGGAAAAAGACATAAGAACAGTTTCCCTAACAACAAAGATATTACAGCACAAAGTTTGAAAAGTCACTTGCTTTTTTATTCCAATAACAAAATATGATCAACAATCTGAGCTCAAAGTCTCAATAATGCCTTTCAATTTGGGCAGAGTTTCATTTTTGATTGTCAAAAAGAGATATATTTACAATAAAAGAGAGTCCCTTATAGAGCCTCTTCAAGGACTCGGGAATAGTAACACATCATGTTGTGTTGAAAACTATTAGGAAGATAGGCTAGAAATTAGGGGCATCTACCCATTTGTTTTTCTCAATGCAGAGAAACAAGTCATGCTATTAAAAGTTTGTAACTTTCAATGTCCACCTGGTGATCTGATCCTTCTTCATCATTCCTCCTTTTCTGGTTAATTGAATCGAGTCCTGGATTCAATTTGCTGTTATGTTCCTTAGTCGCTTCCTGCTGGTTTTGGCCTTAAAGCCTTTGAATGCATTTGGGTCTATAGATTACAAGGATCAATGGCTATTTTGTGAGCTTTGAAATTGATGTTCGCGTGCCTGTCACTATGTTTTCAATGGCTAGTTCACTGTCTTGAATTTGACATCTTCGGGCGCGTCACCCCTTGGTCCTTCTTCGGCTTTCCTGTTTTGCATCCTCCCAAAGGGAAGGTGACCCTTCAGATTTCTAGTTTTACATCTTCTTGAAGGGAAGGTGACCCTTCAATTTGGCAGTTGAGAGTCCCCCACAAGGGCACTTGCCCTTCGGGGTCCTTCAGAAGCCTTTTATCTTTGACAATCTCTCGCAGCTTTCTTGCAGACTGTCTCTACGGGCATTTTCCCCGAGCTTTCTCCGCGGACAAATTCCTGCAAACAAAAAGTTCACGGACATTTTCCCATGGACAAAGTCTGTGGAAATTTTCTCGCAAACAAAAAGTCTATAGAATTGTTCCATTTGCCTTGGTCTTTGCGAATTCCTTCAAGATTTCCTCTTGCGGCTTCTTTCCCGAATTCCTTTAGACTTTTTGTCCTAAGGAATTCCTTCGGACAAAAAGTTTGAAGGAATTATGCCTTAGTCTTTTTCAATTGCCTTAAACAAAAAATCTAAAAGAATTTACCTTTGCGGCCTTCTTTGAAAATGACCCTTCCAAAGGGTACTTTTGTCGACCAAGTGCCCTCCGTAAGGGCACTTGTCCTTCGGGAGGCTTCATTGAATTTTTGCGTTGAACTTCTCCTTTGAACCGAGCCGATGAACCAAGGCGATGAACCAACTATTGAACCGTTTGATTGAACCATTTGATTGAACCCTTTGATTGAACCAAGCCTTTGAACCAAGCGAATGAACCAAAGCGTTGAACCAAGTGAGTGAACCAACTGAGTGAACCAAAGCATTGAACTGCTTGGTTGAACCAAACGTTGAACGAAGCCGATGAACCAAGCTTTGAACCAAAATGGTTCAAGCCAAACCAATTGAATGAATCGAAGCATTGAACCAATCGTTGAACCAAGCTTTGGTTCAACGGTTCAAATGAAGCCTTTGAACCAACTGACAAACCATTTGATTGAACCAAAGTGATTAACTTTGCTGATTAAACTTCGCATTTGTGTTGAGATCTCTTAAACCTATTGAACCAAATGCATTGAACCTGTTTGTAGAAGACTTTTGAACCTGACTGTAGAAGTCTTTGAACCTGTAGAAATGAACCTGCCTGTAGAGTCCATAGAAACCAAGTCTGTAATTTTCTCTAACCTTGAAAGAGTTCGTAGAAATCAACTTGTGAAGCCCATTGAACCTTGACCTGCAGAGTCCGTAGATTTTTTGAGAAGCTTGAAAAATGAGGAATTTGAATGCCCAGGACAAATTTTGAAAAAGGAAGAGACAATTTTGGTTTGTAGGACCAAAATGGTTCAAATGTTGTCCCAAAAATGAGTGATATTTTTGGGAGACAACAATAATAATAGTTATTACATTGTAAGACTTTTAGTAGAAGAGCCAAGGAATGGGAAAGGATAAGTGTCACCTTTCCATTGGCCATCATGTTTGAGTGTTTATCTATAAGAGGATGAAAATTCTCCCTTAAAAGGACTTTTTACTCAATTTTCATTTATAGAACTGAGTTAGTACTTTGTGTCCAAGATTAATTAGCCTTAACTACAAGTGAGCTCTTATGGGATCAATAGGATACATGGTGGCTCGACCTTAGCCTATCCACCATTTTCAACCACCAAATGGTTGATAACTAAGTTGGCTTAACTTTAGCTCAGCCTAAAGGACCCTCATTTTCTTGACTAGCTTAGACCTATAGAGATAAGGTGAGTAAAGTCATAAGCTATCAGGTGGTGATTAATAATTTTTGGGAGTGATGGTGGTGGAATTGTGGTGGCCATAGTGGGTGATGGTGGTTAGATATACCACAACTAGCAACCACCTAGTGGTGGAATGATGGAGCCCACCATCCTAACTCAATCCTTGTTATTTTTTCAAAATCATCCAAGTTTTTTTATATAGCCAAAAACTTTATTATTTTAATAATAAAATTTTATAAACCAACTATTAAATATGTTATTATTTTCTAAAATATAAAACCCTTTTTACCAAACCATGAAACCTTGCATTGTCTTTTTAGGGCATTCTATAGGCCCAAGAGCAAGGCAACCTAAAGGGCCTCCCCCCACACCCAAACTTAATCTCTTGATTTCCTCTTCACAAGGGTGCCCAAGATCCCAAATTCGAAATTAGACTATATTTTAACCTTTTTTTTGAAAAGAGCACTTTTTGGAGGGTTAGTGCCCTATAACCTTGTGCAGTCGATTTGGGGCTCTTTGAAGGTTTGAGAGCAAGGTGGTCCTAAAAAATCCCCCCTTTTAATTTTTTAAATATTCCATAAAAATAGTTCTAAAAGCTTGAAAACACTTTTTAATCTAGTTTTTACACCTTTCTTCAAACAAGGCCCTTTTGGATTTGTGTGGAGTATTACGGGACCCAAGGAACCCTTGAGGCAGGGTGAACCTTAAGTGACCCTATGTGATTTTTAAACCTCTTCCACATGAAATTAGGAACCCTAAAAAATCATGAGGACCCTAACATGTTTCCTTTAATTTTTGGAGCTAAACTTCATGTAGCCACTTTTGGTTGATAAAATTATCAAGGTCCCAATTGACTTGTTCCTCAACGAATCAAGAAGCGTGAAGGAGTTCCCCAAGGGACTCCTTGCCTCCCCAATTCTTATGCATATGGTATTATCACCTTGATTTGACCTTAAAAATTATATATAATTAAATTAACTAGTATGTTCACCAAAGAAGTGCTTTCCTCGAATGTCCTTGTCATCTATGTGTAAGATAAAGCATTATAGAGATCTTATAAGCCAACAAAAGAAAGTGGGACTGAAATGGTTATGTAGTAATCACACAACCACTTGTGAATCATGATTGATGTGGGTTATGAATGGGGTATTTTTTAACATGATGTGTGCCTCATGCCATGTAGTTGGGTAGTCATTGGCAATGTAGTTGAGTATAATGTGCATTATACATTCTAAAAAAATGACATGTTTTTGTGTGATTTTATTCATGCAAAATTTTAGGCATGAAATTTTAGTATCATAGCATGGTTTTGACACCAAGATCTCTAGGTAACTTTTTATATTGGTAACTTGTCACTTTTTAGTAATTTATTATTATTGGTAATTTTGGGTTCATCACTTCTGCTTTAATGTAAAAATCATCATTTTTATGTGAATTATGGCTCATAGGGGATGAGGGTTGCTACAAAATTATATTAAAGATATTATTAACCCACTTCTAGTTCTATAGGGGTTAGTATACCTTGGGGTCCAAATACTTTGGCCATGTATAAAATTCTTGGCATATCATAGGAGATATTACCAGTCATGCAAGAGGTTTTTGAGAGGCACTCTTTATAGCCTTCATGAAGTGGATAAATATCATTCTAGGGAGAGAAGTGGATGTCCCACATCTTGACATAGTGGATATTAGAAGGAGACAGACATAGGTTTAGATCTTATAGCTTCTCATACCTATGTGTGAATGGAGACAGATCATAGTATCAACATAAAGAGCAACAGCAGGAGAGGTGAGGTTATGACCATCCTCATAGACCAACACCAGTAGATCAAGTTATGGAATTGGTATAACTATATCCACTACATTTTTATGGCATTTTTGAGGGTTCTGTAGCTGAGGCATGGATATATAGTGTTTGTGGATGTCTTACCTTGTATGATTATGATTCCAATAGCAAATCCTATTTAAATACTTACCTTATAAGAGGTGCAAGGAATATTTTATGGGAGGCCATGGATTGAAAACTCCCTTTTATCCTAGCCACTACTACTTAGGATATATTTAAGGATTGGTTTATATATTGTTACATTTCATCATGTTATATACAGAGGAAGGTGGATGAGTTCCACGAGATTGGGTAGGGGAGTAGTATAGTGACATAATATGAGTGTCATTTCATTTATATTTTATAGTATGTAGGGTATATGACTAATGATTCTATTTAGGTTAACCATTAATCATAGGTTTGAATACAAACATGTCTAGTGAGATACACATACTCTATCCACCAACCTTATTGGTCTCACTACAAAAGGCTTACATTTTATAGGAGAATCAGGGGAAGTCCTAAGATGCTTGAGAGAGGTTCTAGAGTAAGTTAAAATCTTGACATGATTCCATATCATATGGTGTGAAACTAACAACTAGTAGAGGTTGAAAACCTACCTACTACTATCATGGACCCTATCATTAAAAACAATAAGGAAGCTATCCTAACTGCAGTGCTCAAAGATTGAGGGGGGGTCAAAATGAAAAGGCTTAAATAGTGAAATGTGGCATGATAAATAGCTTGTTAGACATCATTTTGGGCTAATGCAGACTTAACAATCTATATAGGTAGGACCTTCAACATCTACACTATAGTTTAGAAGAGGACTAGTGGAACCCTATCAGGGTGAGAATAGGTTAGAGGTACGTGTTACCTTTTGTATCATGACAACACTATGCATGAGATTATTTTTAGATATTATCCATTGCCATAAGATATATGGCTTCGATGTCTTAGTAAATAGTAGGTGATGTGGGTTGAGGCAAAATTATGTATAAAGCATTATAAAACCACAAAGAAAATCACCAAGTGACAATCATTAAGATTAAAATTATAATTAATAGAGGTCCGTTACAATTTTATTTAATTCTAGAGCTTCTAACTCCTTTATATCCCATTCTACCATAGACCATTGTAGGCTACTAGATTATAGATAAAATGAGATTTTTGACATTGAGTTAGCCATATAGGCCAAGATGTTCCTTGGCTCACTGGTGAGATATTTTCTTAGGATTGGGTGACTTCTCCACCATTTTTGAATCACACATTATACTTGTATATTTATGGATTTGTTTTGGGTATGGATTGGCTCACTTATAATAGATCCAAGATGGATTGTCACAACAAGGTTATTGAGTCTGATGACAACCTTGGGACCAATATGATTATATTAGGGGTCAAGAGACCCATTTTCACTCATATGGATTCCATGATGCAACTTAAATGTAGCATGCATAAAGCATGTTGTATGATTACTATCATAGTGAGTGATAGGTTAGATGAACAGATAAAAGGGGCTTCATCAAATGATCATCCCATCGTTTGGGATATTTTTGATGTGTTTTTGATTGGCTTGATTAATCTAGCTCTTCCACACTGAAGGGTTATCAATAGCCTAAATGCTAAATTAAATTAATATCTAATTAAATTTCTCATGAAAGCCTTAAAATTAACATTAAAAATCCCACTAAAAATTATTATCTATATTTTAACCCATTTTTATAAGAGAGCCCTCTTTGGAGGGGCTAATGCCTTATAACCTTGTGCGATCGATTCGGGGTTCTTTGAAGGTTTGAAAGTGGGGAGTCACAAAGGAAACCCCATTTATTTTTTGTGTTATTTTATATTAAATAGTTTTCAAATCCTAAAAACATATTTTAGTCCATTTTAAAAACCTTTTTTTGAATAAGGCCATTTTAGGCTTGTGTGAACTATTGTGGAACCCTATGAACCGAAAAGGTGGAGAAATTCTTTAGTGAGCCCGCATGATTTTTAAACCTCTTCCACACTAAATTAGGAACACTTGAAAATCATGGGAAATTTAATGTGTTTCCTTATATTTTTTATCGAAACTCCATGTGGCCACTTGTGGCTATCGAAATTATCATGGACCCAATCAACTTGTTCCTCAATGAATCAGGAGGCTTGAATGATGTCCTTGAGGGAACCCATAACTCCCCATTTATTTTTATTATGGTATTATCACCTCATATTAACCTTTAAGTGTCAATAACATTGAATAAAATAGTATGGTCAATTGAGGATTGTTTTCCCTCAATGTTTTTATCATCCATGTGTGACACAGAACATTGTAGAGGACATGTAGGCCAAAGAAAGTAAGTGGGACCAACATGGTTTCATAGAAACCATGCATCCACATTTACATCATAATCTATGTCAATTAAGCATGTGGTCTTGTTTGGCCTGATGTGTGCCTTGTGTTGTTTAGTTGGTATTATGTTAACAATGTAGTTGAGTAGAATTTACATTATACATTCTCTAAAAAATGGCTTGTTTTTGTGTTGTTTTAGTCAAGTGAAATTTTGGCCATTACACAAGTAGATGTCTTATTATATAATGATGAAATGATTTATATATACTACCATATGTGGAGTCACATCTAATCTAAGTGGTGCAAGGTGATTGTCACAAGAATCTCAATTATGATTGCATAGACAAATATGTAAAATCAACTTGTACTTTAATAATGTAGTGGTAGATCTTCTTAAAAAATTATGAACTAGTATATATGTACTGGAATATTTGTATTCACTTCCATTTTTATTGGTACATGAATATTTTTACAACAATATTAATTATGAATGCATAGACGGTTATGGAAAATCAAGTTGTACTTTGATGGGGCACTGATGAATCTTCTCAAATAATGATGAAATGATCTATATGTACCAATAGATGTGTATTCAACTCCAATTTTAGGGTGCAATTTGATTGTCATAAGAATCTCAATTATGACTTCATAAACAAATATGAAAAATCAAACTATACTTTGACAATGCACTAAAGGATCTTCTTAGACAATGATAAACTAATTTATATGTACTGAAAAATGTGTGCTCACCTCCAATATGAGTGGTGTAGGTGATTTTCATAAGAACCTCAATTATGACTACATAAATGGATATGAAAAATCAGCTTGTACTTTGACAGTGCACTAATAGATGTTATTAGAGAATGTTGAACCAAAATATGCGTACCAATAAATGTGTAGTCACCTCCAATCTTAGTGGTGCAAGGTGATTGTCGCAAGAATCTCACTTATGACTAAATAGATGAATATGGAAAACCAATACGTAGTTTAATGGTGCACTAATAAATATTTTTATAAAATGATGAACTAATTTATATATACATGTATATGTGTAATCACCTCTAATCTGAGTGGTATAGGGTCAATATTGCAAGAATCTCAATTATGACTACATATATAGATATGTAAAATTAACTTTTATTTTGACGGTGCACTAACATATCTTCTCAGAGAATGATGAACTAATTTATACATACAATCAGATGTGTAGTCACCTCCAATTTAAGTTGTGTAGGGTGATTGTCTCAAGAATATCAATTATGATAACATAGATAGATATAGAAAATTAGTTTGTACTTTGAGGGTGTACTGATGGTTCTTCTCATAAAATGATGAATTGATTTATACATATTGATTGTCATGTAGTCACCTCCAATTTGAGTGTTGAAAATTGATGGATATGGAAAATATTGTACTTTTTTTTGACACATTCAAATACCCTTTTACAAGTCTCAATGAAAACTTTGTTTATTTAAACCCTTCCAAATTTATAAATTTTACCACCAACATCATCTCCTTGAAATTTTAGTTAATAATTTTTACATTGTTTATCTTTATAGAAGTAATCATGGCCACAAGGAAAGTTATAAAAAGTGAGTAACATACAAAGAAATAAGATATAATCAAATAACTAGAGCCAATGAAAAGAGAGGCAAAAACTAGGTGTCCAGGTTACGATGATCCCTCCAAAGAACTTAGACAAGAACCTAGGCATGAAATTGATGCCAACTATGAAGGGGATGATGAGGATGAACTAATGGAAAAGGACCATGAAGACAAGTAGCTATGAAGACAAGTGGGATGAGGACGAGGATGATGAGTTGTAGAATGAGGTCAGAGAAGAAGATGAGGAGCTAGATCACCCTCTATCACCTAATGATTGCATATCATCATACAAGTCCTCAAAAGAAGATGAAGAGTAGGCATATGAACACTACTCTTGAAATGATGATACTTTATTGGAACATCCAAGCTTTAACAATGAAAATGAAAATGGCATGTGATTTTATACTTAGTAAAATGATAATTTAGATTTCTTTGTATTGTTATAGGGTTGGCCTATGGAGTATTTATAACCTAAGTAGGGTACACATAGGAGGTAGTAGTTAGTTTTGGATCATCATATTACAAATTTTATTCTTATCAATACATTGTGGATGATGCCCCCTCAAAGTAACTTAGTGACATATTACTAATATTTTACTCTCTATCAACCATTGGTATGGATATGTTTAATTATGCTCTTATTATTATAACTTGTGCCTTTTGTCTTTTTATCTACTAAATATTTTTTAATATAATTTAATTAGTAGTTAAAATTTTAAAAAATATTGAATGTGAAAAATAAATAAAAATAGAACACACACACACATACACACACACACACACACACACACACACACACACACACACACACACACACACACACACACACACACACACACACACACACACACACATATTGCACATATATATATATATATATATATATATATATATATATATATATATATATATATATATATATATATATATATATATATATATATATATATATATATATGCATATATATATATATATGCATATATATATATATATGCATATATATATGTATATGTATATGTATATGCATATATGTATATATGTGTGTATATGTGTGTATATGTATGTATGTGTGTGTGTGTGTGTGTGTGTGTGTGTGTGTGTGTGTACACACACACACACACACACACACACACACACACACACACACACACACACACACACACATACATGAAAAAGATGGAGCAAGAATAGTAGTAAACAAGGGCACTTTTAGGGGAAAAAAATTTATACCATTTATTCGCTCTTGTAGTTTCGATCAAGCAACCATCTCACACCAACATTAGCACGCACACACACACACACATATTGCATATATATATATATATATGCATATATATATATATATATATATGCATATGCATATATATATATATATATATATATATATATATATATATATATATATATATATATATATATATATATATATATATATATATGCATATGCATATATATATATATATGCATATATATATATATATATATATATGTATATATGCATATATCTATATGTGTATATATGTGTGTATATGTGTGTATATGTATGTATGTGTGTGTGTGTGTGTGTATACACACACACACACACACACACACACACACACACACACACACACACACACACACACACACACACACACACACGAAAAAGATGGAGCAATAATAGTAGTAAACAAGGGCACTTTTATAGGAAAAAAGTTTATACCATTTATTCCCTCTTGTAGTTTCGATCAGGCAACCATCTCACACCAACATTAGTCGGGCAAGGCCATTGGAAAGAAAATAGCAATGGAAGATTTTTTACCAGTGGATAATATACCTTTCTAATCACACTGGCTCAAGGATACCATCGATGCCCTTCTATATGGGTCTAAGCCATCATCTGCGGGTAACCAAAATGGTTTGACATAGAAGGAAGCTCATATTAGTGGTTTCTTTGCCCATGTGGAAAAAGATAGGATCTATAAAAAGAACTAGACCCACATGTGACTAAGATAGTAAAGAGAATTATTCAAAGGAAAAAGAAGTGCATCAAACTATCTACCATTCTAGCTTAGATAGATATTGACCTAGGCCTGTGCAAGGATAAAATCATTTTCTATTCTGAACAGGCCCTCATTGGTCAGTTTTATGCATGACACTATATGAATAATAGTCTTCTCCAATGGATTTAGAACACATTTGGACCAATCTTAGGTTACACACCAATGCTATAGAGAGGGGCTAGAGGTTTCTTTGTAATGATCACCCGATTGATAGAGGACCACATGATGCTGGAGGAGGGTGGGCCTTGGTTTTAGGGTAATTCCATATTAGCTAGCACTAGATGGAATGCAAGATTTGACCGTAAATGAGAGTGAATCATAGTGTTACCTATCTAGGTAAAGCTACCTAGACTTCCTCTAGAACTTTGGGTGGAATATATATTTAGACCTATTCGTGATACCCTTGGGAAATTTATTAAAACCCATCACAGGACATACACTAAAGAAAACACTTCGGTGGGAATAATGTGTGTTGAAATAGAGGTTTCTAGAGGTCTACTAAGATCCATTCAAATAAATGTTGGTGAACAACAATATGATTAGATTTTGACTATATAATTTCCCCTTTCGCTGCTCCAAGTGTCGATGTCATGGACATCTTAAAAATAATTATCCACTTATAAATAAGAAGCCTCCTCAGAGACCATAGGGTATAGTTGGCTCAAATGATCCATCAAAACATCATACAAAGGATACACAAGGGCATGTTAGTGGCAAGAAAAGGAAGGATGCTGATATTGAGGGTGGGCAACAGACCAAACATAACTCGAATCTTCACAAAGAATTGCTAGAATATGTACATGATTTAGACTCTACCCTTCCAGAGATATCTGAGAAGGTTTTAACGGTGAGTATGGAAAAATTCAATGACATTAATCTAAGTCCCACAACACAAAAAATGGGTATAATCAGTTCACAGGAGGAAATCAAAGACAACAATAGGCCATTAGATGATATTTCCCTTAGTGGCTATCCTATAACCCATTTTCTCCAGTTGATATTGATAGAGGGGTATACTTTCCTACCTATCCAAATACCTCACCACTTCTTGGGAATTTGGACATCATCAAGGATCAGTCCAACACAATCCTCGATCAAAGCTTTTAACATCCAGTCAATAGATATGGAATCGGGTTTGCATATACTTGAACACCCATGGAGGTTTGACAGGGACTCTTTTACATCGGTAGTTGGATTAGGGACAAACTCAATAAAAGATGGACTTTCTACCCATGGATCTCCATCAACTGAAGAAAGAGACCACCACCTTGATGACATATTTGTTGACATTACAGCTAGGGAAAAAGACAAGGCATAAATAAGGGTGAATAAAGGAAAAGGGAAGAATACACTAGAGACAAACTCCACCAGTACAGGCAGTGACTCTTTTTGACCTTTAGGGAAAAGGTATCTTACCCAATCACAAATAAAAGTGTCATTTCAGATACATGGCTTACCTACAGGAACTAGGGGATTAAAATCTCATCATGCACTTACTACTTGCTCCACAAGGGGTCGCCACACCCTCTTCTCATATATACAGGATGTGGTTGAACGTGATATACTAGCTGGGAAACAACAAACAATCTTTGGGGCCCTTAGTAGATTAGCCCAAAAATCAGTTACTAGATGATTATTATCTCCCACAACCTCAGGGGCATTGGGATGACAAAAAAAAAATTCCTAAAGAGGATGGTTATTAAACATAATCCTGATATTCTACTTCTTCAGGAAACTATGTGTACAGAGGATGTTGCTAAAAAATATCTTAGGAAATCACTCCCAAATTGGTCTTTTTTGATATGTGACTCTACTATAAATTTTGGAGGCTTAACAATTGGGTGGAAATCTTATATTGATCTATGATATTCTATTATATTTGGGAACTACATTCTTGGTACCTTTCTATATAGAGAACACAATAAGGAGCTAGACATCCTCAATGTCTATGCACCCTCTCACAACAGGCAAAGTTTTTGGGATGATCTTGGGAACACATGCATTCTTCAAATGCCTCACCTCATAATAAGAGGGGATTTGAATTTCAAAACTCACTTATCTAAAGTATGGGGAACACATGCCAGAGCTGACTAAATGGCCCACTTTTTAAAAAATTATATGGATCATTTTAACCTGGTGGATGCCACACCTACAACAATGGAGCCCACTTGGTCCAATCAACGAACAAGAGCACAAGGTATATCAAAGTGGCTATACCATTTTATATTTAAGAAATCTCTCCTCCTTTTTATCTCTTAAAACACTACTACTTTGAAGCAACACACATTAGATCACCATCCCATCCAATTGGAATTGATCAAGGGCCTAAAACAACCACCTTCGCCATTTAAATTCAATTCGCATTGGTTGGAATATGATGACTATAGAGAATTGGTTAAAAATAATTAGGTTCAACACAATTGTGATGGGGGTGAATATGCCATGATTAGCTTCCAAAAAAATCTCACTAGAGTTAAAGCTATTACAAAATCTTGGGCTAAATGTTTTCAAAACAATGAATAAATATTACTGTAGGTTGAAAAGGGCATACAAGACTGCATGGACTCTTTCCATTTGAATGATCATAGGATTGAGATGCTACAAGAGTTGGATAGATTAGAAAAGGAGAAATCAAGGCTATTGGCATGGTAGGAAGTGAAATGGAGAATGAAGAGCAGGGTCACTTGGCTAACTGAAGGAGACGACAACACAAAATTATTTCACCGCAGTGCAGTGGCTAGGAGAGCTCAAAACACCATATGGAAAATTAGAGACCTTCAAGGTAGGGAATGTTTTGATTTCCCCTCTATTTATAAGGAAATTGTGTCACATTATAAACACATATATTCTAAGCCCCCCAGGGAGAATATCAAGGACATTTTGGCTACAACTGCTGTCTTTGACAGATGGGTGGATGAACATCAGAAGCAACTGCTTATGAAATCGATTCCCAAGAAGGAATTGCTTCATACTATCCACTCTTTTCAACTGGGGAAAGCTCCTAGGCTATATGGATGGCCGGTGGAGTTTTTCTTGGATTTTTGGGACCTTTTAGTAGATGATCTTCTCTTAGTGGTGGAGGAATCTCGACTCTTAGGTAGTATTTACAGTCCCTTTTTTGCCACATTCATTATAAACATTCCCAAGGATGTCACCCCTTCTAGATTTGATCACTTTTGACCTATCTCCCTTTGCAATTGTATTTACAAGATTATCTCTAAAATCGTTGCTACTCGTCTCAAGCCCATCCTCTCTGAGCATATCTCTCTTGAATAATTTGGTTTCCTAGACAACTGAAATATCCATGATGCCATTGGAACTGTGCAAGAGACTTTACACACCATTAAATCTAGAGCTAGTGCTGCCTTCATTTTGAAAATTGATCTCTCTAAGGCTTTTGACTATGTAAACTAGTTATACCTTCGGTTCATCTTAACGCAGGTTGGTTTTTACCATCATTTCAAAAATTGGCTGGAGGAATGTTATAAATTTATTTCTTATGTTGTACTTGTGAATAGATTAGCCTCCACTTTTTTCTCTCCCACCCATGGACTGAGATAAGGATGCCCACTCTTCCCTCTCCTTTTTTTACTTGTTGCTAAGGCCCTTAGCTAGCATATCAATCACGAGTGCATTATAGGCAATATAATGGGTATTAAGGTAGATGCAAACACTTTCATTACACATACTCTATTTGTGGATGACATCATCATCTTCAGTAATGGTACAGTTCAGGAAGCAAAATATCTTGATAGGATATTGAAGATTTTTTCCTCTGCTATAGGGATGTCTATCAACCTTCAAAAATTTTGCTATCTTCTTCTTCCATCTTCCCACTGTCACTGTTAACCTTATCCATCTGTTTCTGACTTTATCCACCCTCACCCCTGAAGATGGCTTTATTTATCTTGGTTACCACCTGAAAGTGGATGTTTACAAAAGTTAAGACTGGTTATGGCTCGTGGATAAAATTAAACACTGCACCACTTTTTGGTGTAATCGCTGGATTTCAATGGTAGGGAGGTTGATTTTAATCAAACATGTCCTTGAGGCAATTCCTATCTATTGGCTCTCCCTCGATTTTATTACAAAAAATATTTTGAACAATATAAGGAAAATTTTCACACAATTTCTTTGGACGATAAGGATCAAAATGGCATTTCACTTATTAAATGGGGCACTATATCCCAACCAAAATCTGATGGGGGTTGGGGGCTAAAAGACCTAAATTTTTTCTCAAGATCTCTTGTTACCAAAGGAGTATGGAAACTTATAAATAACATGGGTTTATGGTAGGATATTTTATACCACAAGTACATTCTACCCCTCACACTACTGGAATGGATCAGGATGTATCCAAAGAAGTACAATAGAGGGTTTATTTTATACACCACTTGACACCACTAGGAAACATCTAGATTAGATTCCTGGGGATGGATCACATATACACATTGGCATGGATGCCATTTATGGTATTCCACAGGAGTTGTGGTTCATAGAGGCTATGAAGGAGAATCTACATCAACATAATATCCACACATTAGCTAATGCTTTTGATCATAATTAGGTGGATAGTTAGAGATCTAGATGATTATCTGTAGAGTAAATTAGCTTCTTGAGATAAAATGCCATCCATTGGGATTACTATAAAATCAACCATTTAATCACTAGCATACATCTCACACATGGGGCAGATGCATTATGTTGGGCTTATAATAGAAGAAATGAAGATTATAAAGTCAAACTGGGATACATGGCTCTACGACCTCAACCACATAACACAGACATGTCATGGTGGTGTAAGGGTCTGTGGAAGATAAGGGCTCCCCCCAAAACCATTCTACACTTCTGGATTACCCTCAAAAATAGAGTTCTGACATGGGATAATCTTCAACACAGGGGGTGGAATGGTCTGGGCTTATGCTTCCTGTGCTAGAATGTTGACAAATCTATAAATCATTTATTTAATCATTGCCCATTCACTAGAGCCATCTGGGATGCCACAACCTCTCAGACACATGGTATTATATTGGGTGGTGAAACTTTTATATCTTCATGGGAAAATGGAATGCAACATAGGACTCTCATGTTGCTTAGATACATCGCCCACTACAAATCACCTAGGCCATTTGGATAACAAGGAATGAATCCATTTTCAAGGTCAAGAAGCCTTTGTTCTACTCCACTTTGTATAAATATAAGCACTCCTTGCTACCTCCCTTACTAGTCAGGGTAAAGCATATGAGATGCATTAATCCACTTTAAATGGACACCTCCAAACCATATACCTTCTACGATGGGGCATCTAGGGCAAACCCGGGCTATAGTGGAATTGGTGGAGTTATCTTATTCAATAAGAATACACTGGAATTTAGGTAAGGAACTAGTTGAAGCACAAACAACATGGAAGAATTACAAGCCATTCTCACTGCCCTCAAATTAGTATTGGAATATGGGTTTTCAGAATTGGTTGTATACTTAGACTCCTTGAATGTATGCAATTGGCTAAATAGGGAGGCAAATTGTTCAAACATCTCACTGCATCATACCTTGGATCGTGTAAAATCAATTGCAATAATATTCCAATGAATCTCCTTCACCCACATCTACCGGGAGCATAATCAAGAGGCAGATGGCTTGGAAAATATTGCTTGAAATATAGACTTTGGTAAGGTATGTATGAAATTAACTAGCATCGAGGGTGCTTAGACCGAGAGGGAGATATCCCTCAGCAAATTTTCATAGTCTGTTCTTACTCCATTGATGGAGCTGAATGTTCCCTGGTCCTCCTAAGATTATGACCAAACTTATATTTATAGTGGGTTGAGGCATGGCTTCCCTACAACTAGATATGTTTATTATCCCTTCTTGTTTGTGCCATTCGTTGGTACTCCTTCCCTTTTCTCTGAACTTTTATGGCTCGAAGGCTTATTTTTTTCTATACTCATCCCATTGGGATGGATTAATGGATGTATCTTTCAATTAATTTGAATAAGATATCGACATTTTTTCTTTTGAATATATATATATATATATATATATATATATATATATATATATATAATGTGCCACAAAATGTATAATCTATAAAAAAATTATTAAAACTCTAAACCAGTTTATCCCTTTTTGACAGGTGTTAACTTAGTGAAGTAATATTATGACTAAATAGGGTTGGGTTTGCTTATCTAATTTAGATAAGAGGTTTGTGTGAAACCCTTTACTCTTATTTAGTGTGAATATATTTTTAACGCATTTTATAATTTAATATCTTAATAGTTACGTCATATTATTTTTTGTGTGTATTTATTCATGTATATTTAAGTCATTTAAGATAACCTCCACAAGTAGTCAATAACCTAATGAAATTTCATTCCTAGTGTATTTTCATAGCCTAATGACATTTCATTTCATCACTGGGTGAATAGGGACCTAATCTCTAGTCTAGATTCCCTTTCTAATAAATGCCCTCCGCCCTATCTATATATGGGGTGGAGTCCTTCGACTGTCGATGGGGTCCATGGACCGTCATTGGGATCAAGCGCATAAATGACCTATCAGTTGAGTCCATAGACACCCTCCCCCCTCTATAGATGTGATATGGGGCCTATATATCTAGGGGCACATGAACACCCTAAAGAGTGCAGACTTGATGTGTTTCAGTCTTAATAGTGGGTGGATGGGTGGGCTGGGCGCTAGGAAAACTATTTTCCTTTATCATTGAAATGGAGAAAGAATTTCTGGGTTGGGCTCAGCCTCGTAAATGACCTTGACCAACAGGAAAGGAAGAAAAGATATCATTTATGCACTTGACCATCCCTTAATCAACCACCAACAATAATCACAAGGCAAGGGGATCTACTTAAAAATAAATAACATGTTTATATTTAAATTTTTAACAATGAAATAATAAATTTCCCTTTTAATGATGCAATCCTAGAAGCAAACACTGTTTTGATTCTTAATGCAATTGCATCAAGACTTACGTCAAGTGTAACAACAAATTTAAAAAAAAGAATTGACTTAAAGAAAATAAGGGAAAAACATTTTTATTTGTTTTAATTTATTCCCAAAAATTTAGAAGGGGATAGATAAACATTTTAAGTGTACATATTAGTGTTTTTTCATTCCCAAGAAGTCAATATATCATTTTTAGTATATTCCTCCAATTGATCTTGAAAGCCAATAGTAATAAAATAAAATCCAAATAAGGGAAAATGGAAATAAAATGATTTTCAACCCCTGATCAACTACCAAATCAGGAGGAATGGTTCAAAAATTGTGTCATGTCAATCAGTGCATAGTGCTCCTTAGAGGAGGAGGATAATGTGGTAAGCTAATATTCTAATTTTAAAACATAATTATTACATTTATAAAAAAAAATTGTTTTACATTATTAATTTTAAGTTTTAAAACATTTTTTCAATATGAAGTTATAGTACTACGATACTTGCAAAAATCCTCAAACTCTCTCCAAATTAGAGGGAACTTCTTTAGTTGGAAAGAAATTTAAGAAAAAATGGGTTAATTTTTCAAATTGTGTGGCTAGAAACATAGGAGGAGAGAGACATAGAGGATTTCCATATTAATTATGACAACCATCTTCACAATCCCATTGTTCCCCTATTCACTCTTGACCTACATGTTAACATGCCCCCTAAGTACCATTTGTTCTCATATGGTATCGCTGACACACCAATTTAGTTCAATAAGATAGAGGACATTTAAAGAGACTCAAATGATGAATGTTTTATGGAGCGTCTTTGCCATGTGATCAGGCATCTCGCCAACACCAATGCCCTAACACACATTGACTTGCCCATTTTTTTCAAATTAGACAAAAAATGTGTATTTAAACTCTTTTTAAATGATTGCAACGTATAAAAAAAAAAATCCCAATGCAAGTATATGTGCACCACCCATTATACCAAAGAGGGGGGAGAAAATATGATTGTAAAATGGGAGGGCAACAAAAAAATGGCTACAGAGAAAGAAAATAATGTGGATATCTCAAGGATATTGACAAGATGATTTAAATGAACCTAATTACTCATCGTACAAACCAAAAAGGCTTTAAATGAGTGTTGCCTAAATATACATTTTTTCTCTTTTTCTCTTTATTTTGTATAATTTATTTTAAACTAACTATGTATTTTTTCTTGAATAACTAATGTAATTTACAACATAGGGTATTTGACGATAGACCAAATAAAGAATATATGCAATATCTTTAAAATAATAACTTACATTCATCATGACATATGTAATTGAGTTAATGTCATTTGATTTTGTTTTAGATGTTACTCATTTTTATTCTTTATTATTTAGTTTTAATTATTCTATTGTTTCGAAAATTCAACTTTAATATCTTGTTCCCTGATGATCCTATACATGGGGCAATGGGAGAAGGGTAAGAAACACTTCTAAGACACATCGACATCGCAGAAGGCATCAAATTAAGTATTAATTAATTATGTTTTTACAATTATTAATTGAATATTAAGTTAAAATTATAAGATTATGTTTTAGCAATATTTAATTTGAGTTTATTCAATTAACATATCAATTATTTGTATTTTAAATATTATGTAGGGAACATTAGGCACCTCCCAAAATACACCTTGCCATGTTATTTGCAAAATTATTAAATTTCAATTTAATTTAATTTAAACTTGTTTTCTAATATAACATTTATTTTTTTAGCTTGTAAAGAGATGTTTAACGTATGAGGATGATGACATCGAGAATGATGAGATGACGATGACAATGATGGTGGCAGGGATGTTAGTGGTGATGATAATGATAATGAATATTATGAATATTTTTTAATTTTCTATGATGGGATGATTTCCTCAGAAAATTATATAAATTATTTCGTGATAATTTTAAATTTAATTATATAAAGATAGTTGTGGAAATTATATGGACAATATAGTCTTATTTAATGTTCATAATGAATACAAATTTTAAATTTAATTTAAGTACAATTTTTTCTATTGAAATAAATTTTTAAATATTTAAATTTCAACTATTAGCTATTGAAAATTAATAATTAATATATTTAATATAAATATTGTAATTCATAATTTGTATTTTTTATTACTTAAATATATTTGCACTTTTTATAAATAAAAGTAAATAATAAATCACAACTACTATTTTTTATAGATCTTGACATAGTTTGCATCATTTTAAACATGCCCTAACCATCATACATCATGTTCAAAAGTTTAAAAACGTTGAAGTATAAATGTTTGGCACATAAATTCTAACACGTCACTTAATGTAGACATTGCGCATGAATTTTTTTGTAAAACAAATTGCACATGAAAACAAATCCACTTTCCTAATGCAAAATTGTTTGACCTAGAGAGCGTCACAACAAAAAACCTCCAAATCCATCTCTAAAATCATCATTAAACATGTTGACGCTAACATTCGAATTACATTGCCCTTCTAACACAAATTGTGTCAAAAATTATCCTATGTCGGGGTATGATTTTTTATTTTCTAGTGTTATTTTTTCATGCTTTTGTTCACAAAGTGTGATAATCTACTAGTACTCAAACAAAAATAAAAATGATCTATAATGGAAAGCAAACTAACTTAAAATAAAATTACTATAAATCCCACCAGTATCCACTGGGGGTGTATAAGGGGTGGCCATGAAGTAATGTTTCAGACACTGACAATTCACTAGTAGCGCTAGCTCATTATCCTACATATTTTGGAGTCTAAATGCATTTCTACCTAGAATTTCTAAAATTTGGTATAAACCCATCCAAAGAGGATCCATCTTAGAGTGTTATCCCTCTTATCATGAAATTTATCCCACATCAACACTAAGTTTTAGGTTATGAAAGCCTTGATTTTGGCCCTCTTGTTAAACAATATTTTGACTTGGTTTAAACCCATCCAAAGAGGATCCATCTTAGAGTGTTACCCCTTCTTCTCATGAAATTTATCCCACATCAACACTAAGTTTTAGGTTATGAAAGCCTTGATTTTGGCCCTCTTGTTAAACCATCTTTTGACCACCTCCTGGTGTTTTCTGAAGTTTTGTAATGCTTCATTTCTGGACTCTTTCATTTGCATAATATTAAGCAACCAAGTCACTATCCCAAATCACATGGACAAAGAGAATCATAGCATATGTTAATGGTCAAATCCACAAATGAGCTATTTAGAAAAAAACTATATAACTTAACATTTTTCATTGATGGATCTAAGCCACACGTGAATAATCCCCTAGACACTATCGCCAAGAAATAAAAATGGTGAAGATATCCCCTAGACACTATCACCTAGAATGAAAAGAAATTGCCAAAAATGGTGAAGATAATATTTACGAGAGAGTTGATTCCTTAGAAGCAAGCATAGAAATTGTGAATAATCCCCTAGACACTATCACCAAGAAATAAGAGCTCACAACAAGGAGCCAAGAATCCATAGACATGGTGGTCTATACTCTAGTCAAGAAGTTTGGCACAGGGTGACAAGAGCCCCATGGAGAGGAATAAGTACTCATGGGTGAACATGAGAAACATTCAAAAGAATAAGGTAAAGCTTCAATAAAATCATCCGAATGTGCTCTTCTCAAAGTTGAAACCAAAGTTAAGATTATATATTTTAAAATAAAATTAGATGTTGAATCTTTAGACAAATGGTTGAAATAAATGAAGGTATATTTTAGTTTGCATCACGTTAGTGAGGCACAAAAGATTTCTTTTGCACATCTCAAAATCGAAGGACATGCTTTATTTTTTGTGGGAATGTTAACTAATATCTTATGAAAAGAAGAAACCAATTGTAACTAGGTGGGATGAATTCAAAGAATTGTTGTGTAAGAATTTCATCCTATCGAGCATAAATATAATCAAAAAAATAAGTGGCAATATAACAAGCAAGAAAGTGGTCAAATTGTGCAGGTTTATACTATTAAATTTCATAGACACACTATCTTGATGGGATTGGATTTGGAAGATGAAGACAACTTGACTAAGTACATGGGAGGTCTTCGTACCTGCTTAAGGAGACAAGTCATCTCAGCCAAAGGAACTTGATGAGGCATGTGGTGTAGGCATACTATATTGAGGAATAAAAGAGGCAAAAAGAGGGGAATAAAGGAGGCAAGAAGAGGGAAGATCGTCAAAGCAAAATCAACAATGCAAAGCCTACAAAAAGGGTAAGTGGAGAGGTAAGAGAAATTTTACTACTTTACATATTTGTAAGGATCCAAAGAACCATTGTAGTTATTTTATTAGAAATGGAATACTAACATTAAGTGTTGAAAGTTGAATCTAGAATTTCATCCAAGTAATTGTTACAAGGACCCTAAGAAGTCCATGGCATCTTTGAAAGAGAAATTAGAGGTGGAGATAGAGGACAATTAAGATGTTGATGAGAAGTTAGGTAACCCCACTACCATTGTAGCTAGCAAGGCACAAGAGAGAAGAAATGAAAAAGCTAATTCCAAATCAAGATTCACATCAATAAAACCAAGGTAAATGCACTTGTTGATATTGATTCACATTATAATTTGATTTTAGATGAAGTTATTATGAAACTTGGTTTGAAAACTTACGATCGTCCTCATCCATATCCTTTGGGTTGAATAAAAATGGGTCTGAAGATTCAAGTGTCTAAGAAATTTAGATTCAAATTTCATATTAACCTATAATATGTTAACATGTTAGAATTAAATATGATTCCTTTTGGTACTTTGGATGTATTATTTGGAAGTCTTTGCTTATATCTTAGGGATACTATTTTTATGAGGGCTAACAGATACATATGGGTTATGGATGGGATTAATTATATCATCAAGGAATATCAAAGCAAACCTAATATCTCTATTGTAAGTGTCAACCAAGCAAAGGGACTCATTCAATAAAATAATCATTTTTTTAAACTTATTTTGAAGAATAAGCAAGAGGATGGGCTGACAATTTTTAAAATTGATTGTGTTAAAGGGATTGAAAGATTTGGATGAATTGTTGCATTCTTTGCCTCCAAACATGAAAATAGAACATGAGATTCACTTGTTGCCCGAACCACCTTTCCCTAACATTGGTTTATACATGCAATCACTTTAAGAGAATAATAAAGTGATGAAACATTTTCAAGAGTTATTAAAGCAGTGGTTCATACACCCAAGAACTTCACCATATGGGTCACCCATTGTGATGGTACAAAATAATGATGGTTCTTGGGAAATTACATAGATTATAGAGCCTTGAACTGTTGAACACAACTATCTACTGAGAGCGGGGGGGGCGGCGAGGTGGGGTGAATCAGTAGATTAACTAAAACTAGTTTTTAAAACCCTTTAGAGAAGATATAGATGCATATGTATATTAAAGAACATATGTAAAGATTACACACACACAAAAACACATTACACCATATTTATGTGGAAAACCCAAAGGAAAAAACCACGATGAGAATAGCTGCTACAATATACTGTTTTAATCTAGCCTCACAGTTAAACGCCTAATTGACAAACCTCACTAGTTACATTCAAGAGCACCCACTCCCTAATTGAGCACCAACTCAAAATTATGAAGCTACAACTTCAGAATACAAAAAGAATTAAACTCTATTTCTTTGTTACAAGTCTTGTCTGTAACTACGCAATCTTTGCACATTCTTTGTGTGCTATTTCTTCCTCTCTGCCTCACTCTCTTTGTGTCTGGATATATCTCTCCGTCCCTCTAACTTTTTCTCTGTGTCTGCATGCATCTCCAATCGACACACTATGAGTCACTCTAGTACCTCCTTTTACAATTGCAACGACAAACACTTGACAATGTTCTAGATGTTGTATATATAGACAATGAATCTAGGGTTTCATATCTTCAAAATGTGTTTATACTCTGACTATACCTTACTGGTTCCCATTTTGGATCTCATTTAATGTGGCTTGGCATTTACACCTCTCACATCTTGATTCATGCTTCACGTCGTAATATTCTGGTCTCTTTACTATATTTGGCAATTGCTGGATTCAAGTCATAAATGCACAGCCTCCTTAATTGTAGATTGATCGGTTTGATCAATTCAATTTTGAGCTCCATGTAGATATGTTGAGTTCATCACCAGTTTTGTCTGTTCCTCCACTTGACCGTTAGAGTCATGTTAAATGCAGGCCTTTGATTTCTTTCTTTGCGCCATTTTAAAGCTCTTTCATTAACCATCAAGCTTCTTTCTGCATCTCGCTATCTCCTATATAATTGGGTCGCTTTTGCTCCTTTCAAATATCTTTGATATGCTCAATATTTAATCTTTCTATTGTGTCGTTAACTATAGGTCACATTGCTTCATTGACTCCACTTTGCTTCGTCGGATCTTTCTTATCGAGCTTTCCGGGTGACATTCGATCTCTGAAGATGCATGATCTTTGTATAAACTTGGTCGTTAAACTCTGGCATGTTGATGTCATCTTGTTTCTTTCGACATCTTTGAGATGCTTCCCCTTCGTCGATCTCTTCAGACTTGCTCGATCTTTAATCTCGCTTTGATCCTTCGGCACTTGTGAAAATGCCCTATGAGACTCCACACTTATCCTTTGGTAACATTGCGAGTGACCTATACTTTTTATAAAATATCCTTCGAAAAATTTGTTCAGGGCACTTACCCTTCGACATTTTTGCAAAGATCCATTCGGAAGTTTTGTTCGGAACAATTTTTTCAACAAAGACTTAACCATTTTTCTCGAAAGAATTCGGCGAGGCATTTTCTCCGAAAGAAAACTCTTCTTTCGAAAATTTATTGCGGACATTTTGTCTGACAAGGACTTAACCATTCTTCCCGAAAGAATTTGGCGAGGCACTTTCTCCGAAAGAAAACTCTTCCTTCGGAACTTTTGTTCGGGACAAATTTTTTGAAAGAATTCCCAAGCTTGTAAAAATGACCAAGTGTGGAGACCAAACATTTTCCTAAAAGAATTCCAAAGCTTCGGAACACTTGTTTGCGAGAGCTTACTATCCGAAGAGTCTTCAACATTTCTTCGAAAGAATTGCCCGAGCCACTTCTTCTGAAATAAATCCTCAAACAAATGCAAAGGTGCAAAAATGATTGTGGAAACTTAGTAGGCTTTTAGCTTAGGGACAACCTTATGCATTTGTAACATTTGCTCTACTCGTCCTTATGACTTAGAACTTAGACCACAAAGAATAGGCACAAATCTAATTATAGTGTGATCATTTCCTTCAGATGCTACCATATATGCAAATGCAGTCACCATCAAACTGTGTACTCAGCCATATTCAACAAACTAGAAAAGGCATTCATATGATTGTTCTTGGAATTCAAGGTGCACATTCAACTCCATGAGAACTCTACAACTGGGCTGTGCAACTCAACATCTTTGTCATTAATGCTTGATAGTACATTCTTCATTTGACATCAATGACAATATTTCAGACCACATCTATTAATGATACTCAAATTTGCCAACAAGATCACCATCAAAAATAGAAATCCACTCCTACATATTGATGACTTGTAGAACCAACTTCACCTTGTGAAACACTTCATGAAGTCAAATCTAAAATTTGGGAACCATCAAGTTCATAGAAGGAGGATGTATGGAAGACAACTTTCAAGACAAAGCAAACAAAGCAAGGTTTGTATGAATGGTCAATACTTCCTTTTGGTTTATGTAATACATCTACTACATTTATGAGATTGATGAATGATGTATTGAGTCCTTTCAGATATACCTATGACATATTCTATGTAGATGCTATTTTGGATTTTAGTGCTACATGGGAAGAACATCTAGCTCATTTGAATCAAGTCTTGCAAGTTTTGAAATAGAAAAACTTTCATGCAATATGAAAAAATGTGAGTTTTCAAACCAATCAATAGTCTACTTTGGGTGTGTGGTTGGAGGAGGAGCACTCAAGGTGTATCTAACAAACATTGAGGCTATCACTAATTGGACCACACCTATGAGTGACATGGAGACAAGGAGCTTTGTTGGGTATTCTCTGCCATTGTAGCACCTCTACATACTATGGTAGGAAGTAGTAAGAGTTTTTATTAAGGTAAAGAACATGATTGTTTTGATTCTTTGAAATATAAAATCAATTATACATCAATGTGTGTTCTTCCTAATGTGTAGCAACCATTCCAAGTTGAAAGAAGTGAAAGTGAGCAGGCTATGGGAATAATTTTGTTGCAAGGATTAAAGATCATTTAGAGGAATTTTCTTCAACTGTATGAGAGTATTCATTTGTGATAAATAAATTTATACAATAGTTCAAGAAATTAAGAAATGGAAGCGTTTTTTGTTGAGAAAATAAACTATTGTACATATTGACCTCAATCATCTTCAATATTTGTGAACACAATAAACTACAAGAGATAGGGCACTACAAATGGATGGGTTTTTTTAACAATTTCATTTAGTGATCAAGTACAAGAAATGAAGCACAAATGTTGTGGCAAATATGTTATCTAGGCCACCAATTGCAAAGCAAGTGTTAGCATTAACAACAATTTCAAAACTTGAGCCTTTTACAAAAGAGGCTTATAAGGAAGCATCTACACACAATGCAAACTTTAGTGAGACATTTCAAAAATTGTAAGTTAAGAAAGTTGATGTTGAAGGCAAAGATGAATTCTACTTCAAGGATGGGTTACTATACAAGTTTGACAAACTATATGTGCCAAAGAGAGAGACTTTTATAGATGAGGGACACATGCTTCCAAATTTTCAGACAAATTTGGTATTGGTTAAACAATGGTTCATTTGTAGAGGTATGCGCGTTGGCCCAATATGTAAGAAATAACTAAATATATTAAGGGATGTAAATTGTGTTGTACAAGCAAGCTTAAAGTTTGGAAAGGAGGATTGAGCATTCCTCTTCATGAGCCTCCTAGACCATGGGAAACATCTCTATGGATTTTATAAGAGGTTTGCCGATGTCTAAGCACAGTCATGACTACATATATGTTGTAGATAGATTAAGCAAAATGTGTGTTTTGATTCCATGTAAGAAGACAATAAATGGGCATGAATCCATTGAGTTACTATTTTCTAATGTTCGAGTACATTTTGGTTTTTCTAAGTCAATTGTATCAGATAGAAACTGTAGATTTTTGGAGAAATTTTGGACCACCTTGTGGAGCAAGATGGATCCCAATCTCCAAAGAAACACAATTTTCCATCCTCATATTGTGGGCATTAAAAAGTTGCAAATAGGGCTTCGGTACAACTAATAAAGGGCTACAATGGCAAAGTATCCAAGAACTTGTGATGAGTATTTAGCATATGTCCAACACTCATACTATAAGGTAGTACATATGTCCACTAACAAGTCACCTTTTAAACCATGCTTGGGTTACTTTTCTACTAACCCACTTGATGTTGCAATAGGACAACAAAGACGAGAAGAAACTAGATTAGAGGTGACAAGTGCAACAAGATTCATTTAGAGAATTAGGCAAATCCATCTCAAAGTGAGAATAATTAAAGAAGTCTCAAGCCAAGTACAAGGTTGGACATGGTCAATACCAAAAGGAGCATACACTTGAAGTACAAGATAAAGTACAGTGGCTTTTAGCAAAGAGAGGCTTCAAGGACAAGCTAGGAAGCTCAAACCTCTAAGGTATGGGTCATTCACCATTTTGGAGTAGATTGGAGATAATATTTTCAAGCTTGATCTACCCCAATTCATGAGGATATATTCAATAGTAAATTGTGAGAACTTGCACCTATATGAGCCATCCCCAATGAATGAGGAAGAAAGACAATTGCTACCATCTATAGAAGATTGTCTTGGATGCACAAGGGGAGTTGGAGGAGGTAGTGTTCCAATGAAAACTCTGATACTATAAGGGTGCCATAAGGATCTTAGTAACTTGGCATCAAAGGGAAGACACCAAGGCAAGCACGATTGTATCTCAACAAGAAAGTGGGAAAGCTTTTCCCACTTCTCCTCAACCACTAAGTTTTTGTAGGACAAAAAGCTTCCTAGAAGGGAAGCATGATACATAGGCATTAGGAAAAGAAAACCTCTTCATCCTCCAACAAAAGAAGAATTGGTTTTAATGAACAAACAAAGCCCAAAACAAGTATTTCTTGTATGGTGAGGAAACCGTCCGTATACTCGAGGACAATTATGTAACTATTGGTTTCCTTAGAAGATGGTTACATAACCGTCTGTATCTATATGTTGCAGTTTCATAATTGCGGGTTAACATAGGGGTGGTTGCATAACCATTGTGGCAGTTATAAAATTATTAATCTACTTAAAGTTGTGGTTTCTTCCACATTTAAAAAAGTCAAAGTAATGACAAAACGATGGTGCCTCTTCAGTTCAAAATTGTTTGGAAGTCCTTTAGTGCACAAAAGGATACTCTTGGGGGATGATAAGAAGGAATAAATCCAATTATAAGCATGAGTGTGAGTGACAAATTTGATATTCAATTGGTTGTAGGAGGAAGAAAGGTTGTGGAGAGTTGAGTGAGCAAACAACGAAGAGACTTGTATTTGTTCAATTAGTCTCTTTGTAGAATTATCTTTGAACATAAGAAAAAATAAGGACTTTGAGCTACTATTACCACTTACAACTGATTTTTCCCCACATTGGGGTTTTCCGAGCTACCCCTGTGTCCATTGTTGTTCTTATTTTATGCTTGTTGGTCATGGTTGTTGCACTCATGTTTTCAGTACTACAAGTTTTATTTATGTACCCAACAACATGCCACTCATTCTAAGTTATTAAAGCATTCTAAATTGTCAATTGAAAAAATACAAGTTGGACAATAATTTGTGATTTAATTTGGTTAAGCAATTGAGCTTAAGAATGTGTGTATCATTGGGTGGTTGGCTAAAATGAGAAGTTGATGAAATAGGCTGTCTCAAATCCATTTTAGCATTCTTCTACATAAGACTACAAGAGCCCACGAGCATGTGCCAATCTCCCATAAGCTCATGGACCCTCTCGAGTCTAACATGCAATGTCATCTCTGTGACTGGGGAATCTCATTGTTGACCATTTGAAGAATGCCATTAGTGGTGAACATTACTTCATTACTTCATTCAAGTAAAGGTTGTTAGCAACAATATTGGGATTCGAGATAATGGAATCCTGATGGTGTAATGTGAGCAACTTGCCTATCTCATGGGGGAAGGCGAAAGTGGATGAATGACGACAACCATGGGTTAATGGAGTCTAGAGATTATTTAAATGAATGGAATAAATTATTTAAATAAATAGAAGAAATGCTCAAATAGACACCTTTGAACATCTAACACTAAAAAACAAATTTAGGGAAGGCGAAAGTGGATGAATGACGACAACCATGGGATAATGGACTCTAGAGATTATTTAAATGAATGGAATAAATTATTTAAATAAATAGAAGAAATAATCAAATAGACACCTTTGAGCATCTAACACAAAAACAAATTTTGGTATACCTAAATTTGTTTTTTAGTGTTAGATGCTCAAAGGTGTCTATTTGATTCCTAAATCTTGATTCACATTGCCTAGTTACAATATCCATATTCTATAATCTCGATCTGGATCGACTGATTTTGACTTTCTGACACAAGCGAGTACAAATGAAAATTAAAATGACGGTAACGTTTTTAACTTAATTATACCTTTCCATTTAGCACCTAGACATTATGACCTGAATAGTTTTCTTCTGGATTGCTTAGTGCTTGAGCCTCATTCAAAAATCAAATTTGAATTCCTTTATAAATCCTCAACATTGACAGAAATAAGAATTTTTCCTCTAATTTTTTAAAAAATATATATTTCTAAAACCCCTATGTACTTGGATTCAAATGTAAGTGGCAAATCCAAGATAAAATCAAATGAATGTCTCAAAATCAAGGTAAATCCCACCCTAAGATGCTTGGCAACCATCGTGACGCCATGATTTTAAATAAGTAATACTCGAGGTGAGGCTATTTAGTTGATGTCTATAACAATTGCCATGATTTTCAGCGATTCGGTTGGCACCCATATGCACTGTATTTGTCAATTTTGAAGGTGAGAAAATGCAATATTTGCATTTTGGGGAATGCTCTACTAAATTTTTCTATGATGCTTATGCTTGATGTATATAATTTAGTATATAGTTTTGTGCTTTACCTAGTGTGTGATATTCCATTGCCGTTCTTGCATGTTAAGAGAATCAAAGTAAGTTTGTGTTTTGACAGATATTAAACAGGGATACTCTTCATGCATACACATCATGAGCCTGTTCAAAACATAGAAAGAGGGCCATTTAAGTTCCAACATAATTATATCTACACCATAAACATATATTAGAATGACCTAATCATCTTGTGTACATTGTATTTGAGCTTTGGATGCATGTATACTGTGACAAGCATTTCTATGATATCAACACGTAATGATGAATATCTGAGAAACCTTTTCAAAACAATCTTTGAAGTGGAGGCTAGATTTCATGTCTAATTCCACGTCAAAAGGCTTCTAAGTTACAAGAACTGCAATTCCACCTCTCCCCGGAAGAGGTCAGAGCATGAAAGTGCCTATATTTCATATTATCTTTCAATTTAATATGCAAAAAAACAATTGCATCTAGCTGACTTCTTATCACCTCAAGCTAAAGTTGATCTTTTGCCTTTTACATCTCTTGCCTGCAATGAAATAACAATCTCAACTCAATCACAGAAAGAAACACAAGCCAACACAACTAGAGAGAAACAAGCTTAACTTTTATTACTCCTATTAATTTCGCTTTCTTGGATATCATTCTTTCTTGCCCTGGCAACATTTTATTTTCATGAGTGTTGTAAACATGTTGCTTGAAATGGGTAGAGTTTTACATATTGTTTGTGAATGTGTAAGATTTTGCATGTGTGTATGTTAAAAAGAGATAGAGACAGAGACCTTGGCTGCTACAGATGACTTTGAATTCAAGAATCGGTCGTAAATATCGTACAGTCTGCGCTTTTCATTTTCTGGGACTGATGGCCTTGCCTTGGCACCAACAGATTCTAAAACTCTGTTCGTTATGAGGGGGCTGCCGGGGGAAGGACCATCATTCCCATTGGTACTGCTTTCAAGAAACCCATGGACGGATTCAAGCTGTGCATCGGACAAAAGAGCTTGTAGATCAGCACCACTGAATCCTTCTGTAATGGAAGCTATGGTACCAAGATCAACATCACTTGCCAGAGGAAGCTGAATATAGAGCACAGAGCAATGTTAGAAAACATGGGCACAGACCAACACTAAAGTCATAATGCAAAAGTAGTAAATAGCCTGATGAAGAACATACAGCTAGTCATTCCAAAAGGAAGTGAAGAAGGGAAAGCAGTCTGGAATAAAATTTGAAAAATCACATCTGAACTATAAATGTTGCTAATTGTAGATCCCATAACTCATGTTGCCATATAGTTTTTAACAAGCACTGATTCAAGATTTATAAGCAATAAATTCAGACCAAAATGACCGGTTAATGTGGCTCCAATTGAGATTAGAAGATACAACTCTACTCTAAATTTGACCATGTGAATATATATATAAAAAACACAGCAAAATTATTCAGTTTTAACCAATTGTTTTTTCTCTAGTCTTTCCACTATTACATGCCATCCCTGAAATGGATAAAATGCCATTGAAGATGTCACCTTTGTCTTGTAGGAGCGGAACTTTTACCTTACCAATGAAGGGAACTCCAGAATCCAAACCCTCTAGTAAAACTAGAAGGCTACAAAGGCCATAAAGAGGACAAATTTCTAGCTGTAGACCCTTATAAGTTGCCGCCAGCATTTCAATGGTGCAACATTACAGAGCCCGCAGGGACAAAAAACTGAATAACATAGAAACATGCAAAAAAATGCATGCTAACAAAGAGTGTTCAAGAAAGAATACAAAGTGAGATCTTGCTGACAAAGAAGCCATTGATTTTGCAAAAACAAACTCCAATATATAGAAGGTCCTCGTACTAGGAAAGAGGGGCAAAGCTTGGACTAGTCACCCATTAAGTTCCCTTCAGAACATACATGATACCTCAAAATCAGGAAAGTACCGTACCTGTATTACTCCGTAGAACCACCTAGCTTTTATATCTCATTGTATAAGAATTTAGTTGGAATTCTTGCTCCCATTTTAACAAGTGCCAAAACCCTCTCAGTGAGGAAGAGCTCTCATTTCTGAAACCTATGCCACATATTTCATGGAAAGGATAAAACGTGATACTAGAAACAGCTCCTTTAGGTGCTATGGATGCACCGATAGGATTTTGTTGGTGTTATGTGTCTAGTTTATTAGACTAATAGTGTAACTATTGCCTAAGGCATTGTTTGTGGGAGCCAACAAAGTCAAGCCAACGAAAACATATTTGCAAAAACCCCAAAGACCAATAGATTATATTTTAATCTTCTGATCCTGTTGAAACAGAGAAATGTGTATAGTGAAATGTCTTACTCTATAACATTTTTAAACATTTACAATCAACTGCAAAGAAACCCGTTACCACACAAAAAAGAATTTGTCAATGCAAATATAGTTGAACTATTAGTTTGATATTACCCGGAGTAACACAATCTATATATAAAGACTGCTGCAATTTAAGTTTGATATAGATGGTGAGTAGATGGGTCTAGCGGGCTAATCCTCTAGGCTATATTTCTTCATAGTCCAAGCAAACCAATACCATTTGTTTCATATAGTCTTAAAAACACCCTTTCATACTTAATCTTTTGCATGTAATCCTTCTATATTTCATAAACATGCATAAATTAAATGTTTACGGTTCAGGCTAAATATTATTTTGAAGTCTGGAGAGCCATGTCATATTCTAAATAATTTCAATGAATTTATCTATTTTTGTAATCACTTCATCCGTTGGACTAATATTTTCTAATTTTTATCATTCCAACTTTTCGGATCCTTGTAGTTGTTAAGCACATGATATACTGAGAGGGGGCGGGGGCAAATCAGTCTATAATAAAACTTAACTTTTAGAAATTAATGTTCACAAAGAAAGTATTCACACAAAATCTAATAATTAAGCAACACAAGATTTACATGGAAAACCCTGTCGGGAAAAACCAGAAAGCAAAGCTGCTTGGATCTATCGTCCAAATCCAGCCGTAAAATAATAATCTTTTTACAAAATTTTGTAGGCACCAACCTACCTAGAGACACGAATCCCCACCGCCAAGCACCAACTTAGCAAGAGACACCAATCACTTTGTTTTGAGGCACCGACCTCCACTAAAATAATCTTCCACCTTACTATTGTTGCTTCATCAACGAATGATGGCAAATTCAATCTTCTCTTCTTCTCCACAAAAATCTGCTTATGCTTGAATGATGGAAAGAACTATTTCTCATATCTTTTCCAATCTTCTAGCCACCTTATATAACCTCCAAAGGCTCTTCACGAAAGAGGCGTCACATCCAAGAGGCACCTCTTCACCAAAAAATGTGTCCATTGATATTTTCGTTGACATTTCCGTTGATAATTCCATTGACATTTCCGTTGACAATTCCATTGATATTTTCATTGACAATTCCGTTGGCAATTCTGTTGACATCAATTACAATTCCTTTGACATTTTGTAATATCCCTAAAAAGGAGATCGCTGAATTCAAAGAGAGGCGCTGCCATTTCACATGAAGAAATCGCTGCCAAGGAGCAGCGCTGCCATTTAATACAACAGTCATTAAGTGAATATGAACGGAAATGTCAAACGAAATTGTTGTCGGAATTGAACAAAAGTGTCAAACGGAATTGTTGCCGGAAATGAACAGAAATGTCGACGGTCACATATTTTGGTGAAGAGGTGCCTCTTGGATGGGACGCCTCCTTTGTGAGAAGTTTTTAAAGGCTATATAAGGGAGAAGAGATGTGGAATTATTAGAAGCATCCAATTATGAATTCAATCATCTAACTTGTATAAGCGTCATGCTATACAACCACTGTCAAGGACGAAAACCCTTGTGATTATAACAGCCCAAGGACGAAAACCCTTGTGATTATAACAGCCCAAGGACGAAACCCCTTGTGGACTTATATTTTATTTAATTTATTATTTTAAATGCAATATTTATATTTATAAAAAAATAGGTTTTTCGAGAAAACCAAATTAATGTAAAATATTCCGATTTGGAATATTACAGTGGTATCAGAGCTATTTTTTCTTGCCAGCCTGTTAACCATGGGATCACTATAGAAGGAAATTATGGACAGTTTCAAGTTGTACAATGCCCTTTCAACAGAGATTAGACAAGAAATCTCTTTTTCAGACTATTTGGATTTAAAATAGTCATGGAATGGAAACATGAACTATGAGGAAGATGAGTTTGTGAATCATAGTTATGGTAGTACCGAATATGACGAGATATTCAATTTTCAAGAGGTCCCAGAAGAAAGGAAGATGACAAATTCCAAGACTGACTTCCCTATCTAGAAGCAAATGAATGAGGCATCCAACGTTGAACTAAAGGAATGCCCAAACATACTTATCCAAAAAGAAGTTGATATTTATGGAGACTTGTCTATTGGGAAGAATGACATAAAAACTTTGGATATTAGAGATGCACACAAGTCATCTATCCAAAACACTAATGATGATGTTGATATGTGGTGTCTACGTCAGACTAAAGATAAACTTCAGTGTGTGCAAGAGAGAGGTTTTGAGGATTGTTACCCGAACACAAGTTCTAAGTTTAATAAACCAATTGATTGTCTAATTAATGCACACTATCAACAAGATATCATGGGCTATGATCTTAAAATAAACAAGATGGAGAGCCATACAAAATAATTGATAGAATACAGAAAAAACGTCCACCAGATAACCTTGATGCCATGGAAGACGGACAATCATTAAATGCACCTCACTTTTTTAAGGATACCGAAGAGACTTCCAGTGATATTATGGATAACAAACAAGACTCTACATGTGCACCTTTTCTTTTAGATTTGCCTGGCTATCTTGGAGTAATAGGAAATTCACATGTTGAACATGGAGGGTCCCTGGAGGTGTGCTTAAAACATTCATAAATCAATAAAGGCAATCAAGTTGTAACTGTTAATCTTGGAAATGTTGCACTTAAGGGCTATGACTTAGAGATAAATTACACACAGCGATCCACAACAAAAAAATGAACGAGAAGCTGATTCCATGTTTGCTTCTTCGGTAGGAGGGGCTCAAGTGATATTGGAAGAAATAAACTATGATGATGGTCTAGTAAAGGATATTGATGAATGGCATGCCAAGAATGTGGTGAACCTAACAACCAGATGAAAATGTCCAAATTTGTTCATATTAAATATAAGGGTTGTGTATCAAGCTATTAGAGGATGTAGGTCCTCAAGCGTGGATTTTTAAGGAGCTTGAAGTTATCCATAATTCAAACTTCATATTCCCAGAGTTACAATATCATGAGTCTCAACAGTTTGAACTTGGCTTTGCATCTAAAATGGTTAAACCTTCATTAGTGTATAGGGAAGAAGACATTCTTCATGGGAAGTTTGTATTCAAAACATGGGATCCAAACTTGATATTAGAAAGTTAAAATTTCTTAAAATCACAAAATATGCGAGTTGACATAGTGACCCAATCATTGCCCTGTGAATTGTCAAATGTCCAACATAAACCATGGTTTGGTGGTCTTTACATTGTTGAAAACATTCTATTTTCTATTTTAGAGGAAAGGAAAAGGCCCTTGTTGAGAGACTCCACTTTACATCTACCACTTTAACATAACTATATGTCGGAGCATTATTGTGCAACAAACTTAATTAGCATGAAAAATCTCAAACAGGACCTTGAAATTCCAAAATGTGTAGTAGATGATCATCCGATCAAAGTATGGCATCACAAAGTAAATAAAATTCCTAATACAGAGGCCTACTTCATCATAAACTGTGATAATATATTAGGGTTTTCACCGGTAAAGTCCAACGTACTACGAGGAATGTATGCTTCACTATTCTTGGATGTTCTTCAAGAGATTTCCTATCAAACAAACGTGGCTCCGTTAAATAGTAGAATTTGTGTGTCTAGAACCTGTATTTCTAAAATCAAGATTTTGGTTTGAGCGAAAAGCTTTTGCTCTTAGCATTTAAATTTGTCAAAACATTTCGGGCCACAAAGGGAAGTTTTAATTTTGTAAGAGAGAACAGAGAAAGGAGTTATAAAAATGATAGTATGGAATCTAAAATGCACTCACAATATTTGAGCAAATTACCCAACATTGATAACTAGTTTTCCTGCCTCCTTTCATTGTTTCTTCCAAACATGACAACATTTCTCTCAGATTTATTTAGGTTCATCGATATCATCGGTCTTTGCCATGGTAAACTATCAGAGGCAAATGTTAATAAAATTATAGATTCGTTTGAAGATACATTTGTATCAGCATTACTTGCACAAGTTCCGATCGGTTATCAAAAGCTAGATCTTTCGCATAGAGCCCGAAAAGTAAAGAACAAAGTTATTAAGAACAAGTTTGATATGAGTACTTCTGTTTAGATTATTTTCCAACTAGATCTATTTTCCATGAGAGCACATGCTATGGTAAACATGTTTTGGTATATTGTTCACAAGCCATTTTACAAAAAGTAGCTAGGATATTCTATTTGGTGTTCCCCTACAGTCTATCATAGTCATGTGGGATTTCATTTCACCGTTAAATCTTCCAAGCATAGCTCACTATATTTACCAGAGAGCATAGATTCGTTTCCCCTGAATTTAGAGATGCAACCGTATTCCAACGAAATTGAATTAGTTGTGAAGTCTGGTATATCATGGCTGCAAAAGGATTATCAATCCGATAATTTTAATGAAGCTAAGTTATTTGCAGAAGACTCTATAGATATAAATATATGTGTTGTTGAATGTGCAGGTATTTCTTTATACATTTATACTTTTCTATGATTTTGAAGAAGAGAAAATCGTGGATAAATGTCAAGCCATTGAAGGATCTATGTTTGCATTCCATGGATTTTCTACATGTACTTGGTACTCTATCATAAGGAATGGCTTAAAGGGTTTGCAAAAGATAAAGTACATGTCTGCTGGAAATGTTTGCATCCACGTCTCGATTGACAAGAGCTATTCACATTTTTTCTGCTATCCTTCGTTGTTGAGTGAAAACAAGAAACCTAAAGATTTCAGAGTGTTGGTTCTTTGTAAAATTGTCTCATGGAAAATGTATACAAACTTTTCTGACATTTTGGTGGTTCCCAATGAGACTGAGGTTGTCATACGGTATTTGCTCGTATGGAGTTCATATGATCCTTCTACTTCTGGATTGTTAGTAGAAGATGCAACGTGGGGAGGAGCCTTACTTCTTGAACATTCCAATTTGCAATTGCTTGAGGACAAGCAATTTGAGGCAGGGAGGTCTGTAATATCCCCAAGAAGGAGATCGCTGAATTCAAGGAGAGGCGCTGCCATTTCACATAAAGAAATTGATGCCAAAGAGTAGTGCTGGCATTTAATACAATAGTCATTAAGCGAATATGAACGAAAATGTCAAACGGAATTGTTGTTGGAACTGAACAAAAGTGTCAAACGAAATTGTTGTCGGAAGTGAACGAAAATGTCAACGGTCACATATTTTGGTGAAGAGGTGCCTCTTGGATGGGACGCCTCCTTTGTGAGAAGTTTTTAAAGGCTATATAAGGGAGAATAGATGTGGAATTATTAGAAGCATCCAATTATGAATTAAATCATCTAACTTGTATAAGCATCATGCTATACAACCACTCTCAAGGACGAAAACCCTTGTGATTATAACAACCCAAGGACGAAACCCCTTGTGGACTTATATTTTATTTAATTTATTATTTTAAATACAATATTTATATTTATAAAAAAAATAGGTTTTCCGAGAAAATCAAATTAATGTAAAATATTCCGATTTGGAATATTACACATTTCCGTTGGCAATTCTGTTGACATCAATTACAATTTATTTCACATCAATAACAATATTCCAACAATCTCCTCCTTTGTCATTGATGGCAATCCTATATAAAAATAGTACATGAACTCCCCCTTGCTGTAGTTCTCTTTTGCTCTCCCTTTCTTTAATTCTCCCTCTTTGACATCAATGGCAAAGAGACATACAACACAATCACAATGTATATCACCAAAATATCCATGGAGTTAATAATGCAATGATTAGCCCCCCCTTAATCCATGCTTCTCTTGACAGTTTTAATGACTAGATGAAGAATGGATCACTCCCAATTTCTGGCTTAGAAACTCAAAAGTTTCATTTGGGAGGGGCTTCGTGAAGATATTTGCTATCTGTTCCTTTGTGGCAACGTACTTCATCTTTACTTGCTGATTTGCAACTTGTTATCTCAAGAAGTGATACTTGATTGGAATGTGTTTTGTTCTGGAGTGCATAACCAGATTCTTCAAAATGTTTATTGCACTAGTGTTATCACAGAGAATTGAGATGGGATGTTCATATTCTATCTTAAAATCTTTCAACATCTGCTTCATCCAAAGGACTTGTGTACAACAAGACACTGCTGCTATGTATTCTGCGCCAACCGTAGATAAAGAAATGAAAGGTTGCTTTTTGCTTAGCCATAACACTAGATTTTTGCCAAGAAAGAATGCTCCTCCACTTGTACTCTTTCTATCATCAACACTTCCTACCCAATCTGCATCTGTGTATGTTGTTAGTGTGAAATATTCACCTCTTGAACACCACAAGCCATAATCCAAAGTGCTTTTTAGATATTTGAATATCCTTTTGACTGCTTGCACATGTGTTTCTTTTGGGGCTGCTTGAAAACGTGCTACCAAGCCTACAACTTGCATGATGTCTAGCCTTGATGTCGTGGTGTATAACAAGCTGCCAATCATGGATCTATAAAGCGTCTGATTCGCTTCAGGAGATTCATCATCTTTACTTAACTTGCATCCTGTAACCATGGGTGTGCTAATAGGGGTGCAATCTTCCATTATGAACTTCTTCAACATCTCCTTTATATACTTGATTAGGGAGATAAATATTCCTTTGTTAGATTAAGAAATTTGCAAACCAAGAAAAAATAAAAACTAACCCAACATGGACATTTCAAACTCCTTTTGCATATCTTTTGCAAACGCTTAGGACATTCGTTCACTATCTCCTCCAAAAATGCTATCATCCACATATACCACAAGAATCAACTGATTCTCACCTTTAGTCTTGATATAGAGATTACCATCAACAACTCCCCTTTTAAAACCTTGTTCTTGTAGATATTTATCAAGCCTTGAATACCAGGTTTTGGGGGCTTGCTTTAGCCCATATAGTGCCTTCTTCAATCTGCATGCATAGTCCTTGTTTTCTGATAAAAGAAAACCTTCTAGTTGTTCAATATATACTTCTTCCTCTAACTTGCCATTTGGAAAAACAAATTCACATCCATTTGATAAACTTTGAAGTTCTTAAAACCAGCATATGCCAAAAACATTCTAATGGCTTCTAATCTCGCAACAGGGGCAAAGGTTTCTTCAAAAGCAATACCTTCCACTTGAGCATACCCCTTGCAAACCAACCTTGCTTTATTTCTTGGTACTGGGCCATCTTCATTCAACATATTCCTGCACACCCACTTGGTACCAATTACATTCTTGTCTTTTGGTCTAGGAATGAGTTCCCATGTCTCATTCTTTTCAATTTGATTCATTTCTTCTTCCATAGCATTGATCCAATGCTTGTCATTGCTAGTTTCTGCAAAAAAATTGGGCTCTATTTTGGATAACAAGAAGTTTACTTGCTCAGGTGTACTCACAAATCTTCTTCTAGTTTGTACCGTAGCATCAATATCACTAATAATTTGACTTTTAGAATGATGTTTTTGAACAAATCGAGATGGTGTCTTTATATCTTCCCGCTCCATTTCTTCTTGTTTTTCTACTTCATCTTTGAAGTCTGGTTCTTCTAAATGATCATTTGTTTGTGCACTTACCTTCTGAGGCCTTGTTTCAGCCATCTTTACACTGGCATTTTCTATGATTGTTTGCAACCTTTTATTATAACATCTATAAGCTTTACTTTTGAGGAATATCCAAGAAAAATACCTTCATCAGCTCTTGAGTCAAATTTTCCCAAGTCTTCTTCATCTGTCTTAATGAAGCATTTGCACCCGAACACTTTGAAATATTTGACTGATGTTGGTCTACCCTTCCATAACTCATAAAGGGTTTTGCTATTGTTTACTCTGATTTATCCTATGTTCAAAATGTAGACTGCGGTGTAAACCGCTTCTCTCCAAAACTTGTCTGATAGCTTAAGATTCATTTAACATCGTTCTAGCCATTTCTTGAACAATTTGATTCTTTCTTTCTACAACTCCATTTTGCTACAGAGTCCTTGCAGCTGAGAAATGCCTTTTTATTCCATGTTGCTCACAAAAATCATTGAATTCATTTGAGATGAACTCACCTCCTCGATCTAATCTCAAGCACTTGATCTTTAAATTCGTTTCATTTTCAACCAAAGCTTTAAAAGCTTTAAACTTCTTGAACGCCTCAAATTTTTCATTTAGAAAGGCAACCCATGTCATTTTGGAATAATCATCAATGAGCAACATAAAGTAGCTCTCACCTTGTATGCTTTGTGCTCTTGTAGGCCTGTAGAGGTCTGTATGAATCAGTTCCTATGGCTTGGTGGTTGAGTACTCCTTTGCCCTGAAACTCACTCTTGTTTGTTTTCCATGCTGACACTGCTTGCAAAGAATGTTTGACGGTTTTGTAATCTTCGGCATATCTCTTACGACTTGCCTAGTGCTGATGTTCACTAGACTACCGAAGTTCATATGGCCCATCCTTCTATGCCATAGCCAATTTTCATCAATTTGACTCATGAGTATGTACAGGTTTGTTGTTTTGTTTGCATCTGCAATTAATTTTTCTGTGTCTATTTTCCTGATCTCACAACCTTGAGCATAAAATGTGTGTCCTTGATCACATATTTGATTGACACTTAAAAGGTTATGCTTCAAGCCTTCAACATACAATACATTTTTTGTTTTTGTTTTTCCATTATCAAGGCCAAAGGTACCTTTTCCAGCTATTCTCGTCGTGGCATTATCTCCAAATTTTACCATGCCTTCACTTATTTCTTTCAAGGAGCGAAATTTGCTCGTCCCCAATCATGTGACTTGAGCATCCACTATCAATATACCATTGTTGCCCTTCATTTTGTGCATGAAAAATTGTTTGCACAAGCATAGATTTCTCCTTGTCCTGATTCACTTCCTCTTGTTTTTGTTTCAATATTTTTGTAGGTTCTCTTTTCTTTACCACAAGAGCATCCACTTTCTAGTTTTGTCCAGGGGGTTCTACAACAACACTTCTATAGAACCGTGTTATATGTCCATAGTTATTACAATTATAGCATACAATGTTATTCTCTTTGTAATTTGATAATGGGGCAAATGAGTTATAGTTTCTACTTGAAACTCCATAAGTACTTCTCCCATTGTCCCATGCATACCTATTTCTTGCACGTGTCTTACACTCCATTTCTCTATGCCCAAAATGATTACATAAAAATTAATAACCAAAGAAAGAATGTTGGAACCTGGTCATGTGTGCTTGCCTTGAAGAAAAGAACTTTTTGAATTTGTCCTTGTTATCTTCTAGAGGAGTGCTTGTTTTGTGTAAACTTGATTCTCTTTCTTCTTGCTGATAGGACTTTTGAGAACATCTGCATGTCTTTTCCTCATTTACCTTCTTTGGTGGCTCTTTGTGATCTTCTTTGTTGGCCATTTGATTTTCTTTCTATCCAAGACCAGTCTTTATAAATGGTGACCTTTGCCCATTTATGATATCATCTAAGATCTCGGTACTCTTTTCAAATTTGAGGCTTCTGTTCAACTTGGTGGTTGTTTCTCTAGTTCCTTCCTCAAGGAGACAATCTCAAATTCTAACCTCTCACAATTTTCTTCTTTTTTGCTTAATTGGATTCATACCTTCTCTTCAATCCTTTTTGCTTCTTCAAGTTGAATCTTGAGGTGGATGATAATTGTTTCGGATTCTTCAAGGTCTTGGGACATTTTTGCTCTTGAATCACAATCCTCTTTTTCATATTTCTGTAGCTGTAATTTTTGCTTCAAATTTATTTTCTTAAGCTGTTTGATCTCACTTAAGGCACATATGAGTTCTTCAAGATCTACCTCTCCTTCATCTTTGACATTTTCTTCCTCTTCCAAAGTGTCTTCACTTGTAGAGGCATCATTTTTTATTTCTATAGCCATGAACAAAGTTTCTTCTTTCTTAATGTCTGATATGTTCTCATCGTTCTCCTCAGCTGAGTTACTATCATTTTTGGAATAGAGGCTTTTTTGTGCTTACCAAACTTTTGCTTATATTCGTTTTGTTTGAAGCTTTTCTTGTATTGAGGTTTGCTTTCCTTCTTATTCCTTTCCTCATCATCGCTATCATCCTTATGTGGACACTTAGCAAAATGTCCTATTTTCCCACAATTAAAACATTTAAAAGGTAGCTTACCTTTGTATTTGCCTGATCCTTTCTTAAGATTTATTACAAAAAAGGCCTCCTTTTCATATTGTTCATCATTGGTGTCATCGCTTGATTCAGGTTCTTTATTCTTTGCTTTCTTTGGTGTTTTAAAAGTTGCTTCCTTCTTAGATGGCTTTTCCTTTTCAGTTCTCATTTCATATGCCATGAGAATCCCATGCGACTCATCCATTGTTAATGAGTCTAAGTCCTTTATTTCTTCAATAGCCGAAACTTTTGCATTAAATCTCAAGGGAAGTGACCTTAACACTTTTTGAACGATCATGGATTCTTCAACCTTTTCGCCGAGTCGTCTGATGGTGTTAACAATCTCATCCACACGAAGAAGATATGTTGCAACATTTTCTTCATCTTTCATTTTCAAACTCTCGAATTGTCTCCTATGAGTTTGGAGTTTTGCCTTCTTCACTTTCTTGTCACCCTCATAGATGTTCTGAAGTTTGTCCCACATTTCCATTGCTGAATTGCATTGCATAATCTTGAGAAACTTTGATTTTGATAAGCCACAAAAAATAGCATTCATGGCTTTGACATTATTCTCACTAGCCTTCTTTCTGGCTGGATCCGTTGGTGGAGTTGTTGGCATAACATATTCATTCACCACTATTTGCCAGATATCAAAACCAAGGGCCATTAAATAAGTATGCATCCTTATACCCCAAAATGCATAGTTTGTTCTATCGAACAATGAAGCCTTGTTTGTGGAGAAACCTACCTGTACATGATGACTAGCCATGTGTGCTCTCGGGATCTACCTTCTAGCAGTTAGACTGATTCTGAAGGAACCACTCTGATACCAATTGTTAAGCACATGATACACTGAGAGGGGGGGTGAATCAATATATAATAAAACTTTAACTTTTAGAAATTAATGTTCGCAAAAAAAACATTCACACAAGATCTAATAATTAAGCAACACAAGATTTACGTGGAAACCCTCTCTCAGGAAAAACCACAAAACAGATCTACTTGGATCTATCGTCCAAATCCAGCCGTAAAATAATAATCCTTTTACAAAATTTCATAGGCACCAACCTACTTGGAGGCACCAATCCCCACCGCCAAGTACCGACTTAGCAAGAGACACCAATCTTTTTGTTCTGAGCACTGACCTCCATTGAAACAATCATCCACTTTACTATTGTTGCTTCATCAACGAATGATGGCAAATTCAATCTTCTCTTCTTCTCCACAAAAATATGCTTATGCTTGAATGATGGAAATAATTATTTCTCATATCTTTTCCAATCTTCTAGCTGCCTTATATAACCTCCAAAGGCTTTTCATGAAGGAGGCATCCCATCCAAAAGGCACCTCTTCACCAAAATATGTGTTCGTTGGCAATTCCGTTGACAATTCCGTTGGCAATTCCATTGATATTTCCGTTGACAATTCCATTGGCAATGCCATTGACATCAATTACAATTCCTTTGACATTTCCATTGGCTATTCCGTTGACATCAATTACAATTCCTTTGACATCAATGACAATATTCCAACAGTAGTAGAACACCTATCGGTGTACTAATTCAAGGTTAGCTTGCCCCTGGACTATTGGAGATCTATAACTGCAAAGAAATCAAAGCCCAAAATTTCCAAAGAAATTTAATGAAATTAGGGGAATCAAAATGAGGGCAAGTTTACAGCATCATGAATTGTGTTTCAAGAGATTTCCAACAATATATATCAAGCCTATGCTAAGGTTGATTAAGTTGGCTTTCTTCTTTACCTACTCAAGAACAATAGAACTGAGTAGGTAAATAAGAAAGCCAATGGGTATGCGCGTGTGGATTTTGTTGTGTCTCTCCATTTGATCATCTTTATTTCTGGAATGAGTTTTCATTAAGGAGAAGGAATGCAACTCATTATATGTTGAATTTCCAAGTGACTTTCAATGCCAACTTTGATCAGCTACGAGTGTTTCAGTTCTAGTCAAAAGTATGGACCACAACCACTAAAAAGACCGTCTCAGGCTGTGTTTTCACTTGGAACAAACAATGTCTAGTTATGAATAACAAATAAAAAGTCCGCATTTTTTATTTATTTTTATTGAAAAGGAAAAACTATGGCATTTAAAATAAAGCAGACCTCAAGAGTGTGGAACTATGCTTTGAGAATCATCAATTTGCAATGAAAGGATATTAGTGACTTCTTCAAACCCAGGGGTTTCAATATGAGCCCCTTTGATTACTAAGGTAAGAATAACAAAACCTGTCTTCAGCGCATGCGGAGTTCAATGCTAAACTAGTACTAAAGGCTTGTCCTTCCACTCGTAGCTATATTTTCATTGCCAATGCTAAAGATCCTTTAAATCTCCCAATGCATATCAAATCCATGCATACACCATCCATAAAATAACAACATATAAAACATCTTAATATTATCAAGAGCACATTCTAGAGCTCAAACGATGAATAAAAAGAGCATATTTTAGAAAATGTTCATGTTATCAATGACAAAAAGCCAACAAGAATGCAAGAACGATGAATGCAAAGATGAAAACATATCAAGTAGAAATGCATGAGTTTTGGCCATGCGAAAAATAATTTACAAATCTCTTTTTACACAGAATAAAGCAACATAACCATATTCTAATTACCAGATTATTTACATTATGTTCTAATTAATCTAGCATTTAACCCTGTTTTGAAAATAAATGTGCATAACCAAACTCAACTAAATTGTAATGGGCATAGCCAACCTTTCTAGAAAGAATGTCAAGAATCTCAAGTCGTTCACGTTCTGAAGGAAAACCACAAAATAGAAGACGGTCTAATCTCCCAGGTCGCAACAAAGCAGGATCAAGTAAGTCTGGGCGACTACCCATACAATATATAATAAATTAGAAACTTCAGATAAACCTGATTAACATGATATGATTGAAAGAATGCATAAAGGAAAAGGTTATATTACTATATGCAAAAGGAAAAGGCAATTAAGAAGACCCACAAATGCAACATGTATGTTATATGAGGGGACTGCCTATATGTCCCCAATCTAAACACAAAATAAATATGTTAAAACAAATGAAGTATGAATTATATTTGTAAAAGTTTAAGACCATAATTCAAACAAAATCAAATAAATTTATAAAAAGAAACAGAAACTGGAAGACTGACCAGGGAAATAATCATGTGTGCTATTTACTTATCTCTGAACATGTTATATAAGAAATATTTTTACTCTATGAATTCCTTTTAATAAGGTAGGATTTTTTTCAATAATACACTTACTACATCTTGTATTACACTTTCAGTTAACTCTCTAGTAAATAAGTATTTTAAAATGACAAACCTGGTAGCTGCAAATACGAATACCCCAGTCAATGCTTCAACACCATCGAGTTCAGTCAACAGCTGGAACCCAGAGAAAAAATAGATGAATGAAAGAAATAGCACTTGAGAAACGGAAATCATATAAGAAAAACCATAAAAAAAAGTAGACGTGTGAAGCACCTGATTGACAACCCGATCTGTTACCCCAGTGTTGTCATGTCCCCGCTTTGGAGCAATAGAATCGAACTCATCGAAAAATAAAATGCATGGAGCAGCTGCGGATGCTTTAGAAAATATATCCCGCACCTGCCTATGAACAAAAATGTTATTCACTCTTGAAATCATTTATAGATGCAAATGCCATCATTCGTTTCACTCAAAAAACAACTAAAGACTAATGGCTTCACTTTCACTGCCTTAGGTTAAATGATGTAAGATGTTTGCATTTCATAAAATGGAAGCAAATATCTGCTTTGGTTTTTTTCAAAAAGAAGAGAAAAGATGCAAAATTTAATATACTACTCTTACGAATAAATGAAACTCTCATACAGCTATATGTAAGCCCCTTTAGATAGAAAGTGCATTGAAAAGTTTTGAATCTGCAATCCATTTAAGTTTCATACGGTTAGCTCAAAGCACAAAATTATTTAGTATTACAGCACAGGTCAAGTTGACACATTTCCAGCAAAACAGAAAACAACTGGGGCCAGCAACAAATATTAAAATACCACCTATGGCCTTACCGCTACATATGGTGAAGACTAGATTTTCCTAGTTCTAGACAGGCAATTAAGAGAAAGTGGCTAAGGAAAGAATCCCAACACGCTAGATCTATGCTAGACTTTGGTAAAGCAATGCTCAAGCTCAACGTAAAAATGAGTCATAGGGTTACAAACAAATCACCAAATTTATTTTTCTGTTCCCAAAGAAAATCAACTCATGGAGTGAGGCCTCATTTCATGATATCAAACTCTGCTAAACAGCTAATCCCTCTTCTCTTGCATAAGTTGTAGAGATCTTCAAGGAGGTGAAGTATCCCTATTTGCAACTAACAGGTTGCATTACACTGAAGTGATTCAGTCTCCTCTTATTAGTTAAGGTAAAAGTAGTTTTTTAGGTCACCACAAAGAAAAGACTTAATTTGGTGTATAAGACCCTACTTGTGGAAGTCCACAAGGGAATGTTTTTCCATTTACCTCATATATTGTTCAACGAGGTGTACAACCCTACCCCTTTCTGGATTTGAACACGTGACCTCTTTGGAGCACACATGCCTTAACCATCACGCCCACTCAGACTGTACAACCAAAAGGAGTATAACCAAGCAAAAACTTATCACTAATATATTATCCCTGTGGCAGTGCTAAGAAACAGATGTGTCCATTGATACTTTGTCTGATATTTCTTAATTCTATTATGCACATGCACCATAAGTTCACCGGACAACCAAAAATGATGAAAAATCTTTGTCATACCCATACAAAAACACATCTCACTGACTGGGATGGACTTATCGCACTCCAAGCAAAAATGCAGAATTAAAGAAGATTGAATAGCTTCTAGCTCATCGACTGTTTTTAAGGGCTTGCAGTAGTTTCACATGGCAGAATGCTGTGGATGTTTTTGGAGTTCTGTTGAGATTTAAGCCAGATAAATTTATAGTGGCATAGGATGAAGACCTACTGCAGGTAATGGTCAAATATCTAAATGGAAATTATTAAAGAATTTGTATTCATTGCAATAACTATCTTAAAGGGGAGTTTTTGGTGATAACTGTCATTTGATGTTTGATATGCAAACTGGTTGAAAGATTCCAAATAATTTCAGGATATAAACTTGTCATGCATTCTTACCATGGTAAGGTCAAAGGTCGGAGTCTAGTAACAATTATCACTAGGAACTGACCACCAAATGTATCGCACTATAGATTGAATGCCAGCCAATAACATAATTAATGCATTCTAATGGTCAACAATGGATTCTATCTTTTTGAGACATTAGCTCCTACAGATTCTACCACTCAATCGATGCTCTTCATGATGGCTAAATTGCTTTTATTGATAGGGTATTGGCAAATCAAAAGGAACTATCATGTCCTTTAGGATAGTGGCCTCACATAAAAGACGTCACATTAAGTGGTACTTTTGTCTTTCAAGTTATATGGAGAGTTTGCACAGATTATGAACACCATATTATCTAGCAAACACAAAATAAGAAAATAAAATTTATTCAAGCAGCACTTCATCTAATGATCTCCTATCCTTTCCCCAATAACAACCAACCAAATGAAGTCCCACTATTCATCAGTCCAACACAAAAAAACCGACAGATATTTGACTCTAGGTAATCTCTAGAAGAAAAAAGAATTTACTTATGTGAGCTCACACATAAACAAACCTTCCAACTCAAAATGATAGTAATTGAAGAAATTCAAAGCTAATAACAGTTGATGTAAAGTTCAAATCCCACCCCTTGCTCCTCTATAAGATGGGAATCACCTGAAGTTCTACCACTAAATGACATGTAGCTTAAAATAAATTTATCACCTTCCATGTTTCAATTCTTTTATAGCATAACTTATGTGAAATATACACATTAATGCAATGACGATGAATGCACTCTAATAGAATAGTTTGCACACATTTCAAGTAAAAAGTACCAGAAATTATCAGATTACGTTCGCAATCAAAGGCATGGCAAATCCTACATCAAAGATTTGAAATTCTTACAGCTTGCTCTGATGCTCCAATATATTTGTTTAGCAGTTCAGGACCCTTCACTGAGATAAATCTCAACGAACAAGCAGAGGCAGCGGCTCCAACAATGTGAGTTTTCCCACACCCAGGAGGACCATACAACAGAACTCCTGATCTCAATCGCAAAGGAGCTTCAGAAAAGATTTTTGAAAACTTAACCGGTAACTCCAGCATCTGCTCAGTGGAGAAAAATAACATTAACCTTTGAATTAAAGTAAGTCTAATCATTAATAAAGAAAGAAGAAAATCAATGGAAATAACACTATCGCTTTCTTAGTGCTCCAATTATTCAAACTCAAAAAAAAATCTAATGGAAGAGGGGGGAAAAATGACAAGAAATCAAATAATGACACTGGTTACCTAGAGTTTTTCATTTTTTTTTAAACATGCGGTATTTACAGGAGGATTTACTGCACAATATTCGTAAGAGATTTTCTCTTTCAACTTTCAAGGGGGTCCTAAGATGCAGTGACTCATTTTTTACACAAATTACTTCATCTTCCTTTCTTATCATTGTATGATTGTACAAAGATTTCAAATGATCACCAAAACAAGCACGCTAAGCCTGCCTAAGGCAAGAAAAACAAATGAAATAATAAGAATTACAACCTCAATAATTTTATCAAAATGCAGGGGGAAAGGAAATAACAAGAAAACACATAATTGACAGATTGAGCATATCTACTCAGATTATTTAAAAAAAAAAAAACAGAAAAAATGCTGTATTGGAAGGATTTACTGGCACAATGTTGTAAATATATTATTCCAATCAAGCCAAGTCCAAGATGCAGTACTTCATTTTTGATACAAATCACTTCATCTGCTTTCTCTATCAGTGTACAAAGCATTTAAATGACCCCCAATACAAGCAACTGAAAGCTGCACATGTCATTTCATCTTTCTTGGAAGGAATAATGCTAATAAATGCCTAGAACATATAGGAAACTGGAAAACCCATAACACATTTTTCATGAAAGATAGTAAAGAATTTTAATTTCAAAGCATATAGGAAACTGGAAAACCCAAGGACCATATCAAATACATTGCTAACTTCATAATATAACTAGAAGATAAGGAATTTCAAAAATACCATAAGATACCTAAACATAAAATGTGATCCAGCGAGGATAGATCTTTAAGACCCGTGCTTATATCAGAGGGCCTCTCAATATTGAACAAGCAAACTTTTATTTAATAATCTGGCAGTATCAACAAGCGTTGCAAAAATGAACTTACAAGAACTGACCAAACCAAATCATCATAAGGAAGTCAGGAGTGAAATGGAAGTCAAAATTCTTTGGAAGAGTAATGGCACAGGCAGAGAAGTGGATAAATACTAAAGCATGCTATGTCTGTCAAGAACAGTTTCAAAGTATTGGATTTATCCCTTTTTTGCCTGTTTTATTTCAAGCAGTGGCATGAAAACAAATTCTTTTGCAAACAAATTTCTTGTAAAATAATTTGCCAGGAGGCTTACCTCCTGAATAGAAGTACGAGTCTCAGACAAGCCACCGACATCCTCCCATCCCATGCGTCCACCTTGGCTACCAGATTTTGCAATGCCTCTCATAGCTGCTGGCAGAAAATTCTGAAGTGCTTTAGAGAAATCTTCAGAGAGCAATTCAGGCTTACTTCCTATAGATGCCAATTGTTTTGATTGCTGAGGAGAAACTGACCGTGCAACTGCAGAATGGATACCCCTGTCCACCAAGACTTCCTGTTCCCACACCAAATATACCATAAATAAGCAAAAATACAACAAAATATGTCTTCCTTTTTTATTTGTTTGAAAAATGCATCATATATTACTCCAAGGAACAAAAGGTTACATCACTGAGAAAAAGGCAAGAAAAGCAAAGATTACATCAACTGAACATAATGTTAACAAGAAGCATCTCTCCCTACATAAGCAAGGAAAGAAAGCACCTGAGCCTCCTCCCCAATGGGCAAGAAAAGAGAAGACTCTTCTGAAAGAACTAAAAATTAACAGGAATAACCAGACAAACCAAACAAGTTCTGTGCCTAGGCGATAATTTTAATTTAAAATTTATGTTTGCACTTAATATTGAGAAGGGATCACTCATTTCATCCAAGAAGCTTAACCACTCGCAACCAAGATGTGCCAAATAATATGCTTTATGTCTCCATACCATTTCTCATTGAATAAGCACTTGACCCAGGCCCCAAATAAAGGATTCTGTTCTTATCCAACATAACATACTGAAATAATTAAAAACAAGGGCAATCTAGACATGAACAGTGGGCCTATTATTATAGAACAGGTTGCAGACAGGATATTTATGAGACTGCAAATGTACCCAAAGTATTGCATTTAGGGCACTTAATAAAATGTAAAACTGATATTAGTTGTAGTTCATAATAGTAAAGCCACAAATAAGTTACTATGAAACACTCTGCCTCTCAGAGTACTCTTTGCATTAAAACTTTGTTCCCTTCAAGGGATCCACGAAATTGAAAAGGAAAATGAATGAAAGTTGAAGAACAATTTGGTATGGCATGTAACAGAAAGCCAATGCAAACAGTGGGAACAATTATTAGTTTCCCTGCCACTAATGGTATTTGATATCTGAAACTCCTATTTTAATTATTAACTGTTTATTTTCTTTTATAAAACAAGAATGAACAACGTTTGATAATCTAATTACTCCAACCTAAGGACCACACATTACCAGGTCAGATGTATCATAGCCATCACACTTAGATGCAGTTTCAGAAGCGACATGCTCAGAGCACTGCAAGCCACGCCTGGATATTTCGTGTTTCAATATGGCAGCACGCTCTGCTGCAGCTGGTGCTGGAACTTGAACATGGAAATCAAATCTCCCTATTTAAAGTGACAAATATGTATAAGAAATTATATAACTCTATAATTGATTTTTAGGGATATCAGTAAGTGGTGAAATGCTTCTTTCAATTCACTCACATTAATTCTGAAAAACATTGTGAATCGTGCATTAATTCAGAAGTACTTAGTCTTTAAGAAGGTTGAGATTCAAATAGACAATGAGAAGATTTGAAAACACTAAACCTGAAGCGCATAAACAGCTAGGCAGGGCCCCTGGAGAAAGGACAACGGCCAAAAAAGCAATAAGGTTGACCCCACAAGGTCTCTGTTCTCTATCCTGCTTAGAACCAAAATCACCAATGTGACTTTACCCAGCATCTATAAAAACAACCTTCAGTGCTACAAAATAATAGTGCATCACAAACACAATGCAAAGAAATTTGTTCCAACTAGTAACTTGGCTACAGTGATGGGGAAACCATTAAGTGTCGGCACCTGACATGCATCAATCAAATCTGCAACAAATTCTGCCAAACCAATGGCACTACGAGAGGGTTCAGAACCATCAGAGTCACCAGAAGATGAGATAGCACTATCTAAGTCATCCAATACTAAAATTGATGGTGCATGATCCAATGCTTCAGACATGGATCTCCAAATGACATCTCGAACTACCTCAGCTTGCTCCGCAGCTAACTCTGAACACCTCACAAAGACTCTGCAACCAAAAGTTTTCAATTGCTCAATATACTTAAATTAAACACACAAACCCCAAGAATAAAATATGTGACCTAGACATCTTCCAGATAATTTTCGTCAAACAGCAGAATATACTAATAATGTACTTATATAAAAGGTCACTTCATTTCAGTTACAAATCCCACAGAAATATTAGGATGAAAACTGCTTAAAAAGCAAATAAATTATGCATGGTGATGCAAAAAATATGTTTCAAGGATTAAAATAAGGAAAGAAAAGTACACATGTGCAAGTATATTGGGATCTTCACCCAGCTGTCGTGCAAGAGCCAAAGATAATTGTGTTTTACCTGAAGCCTGGAAAAACAAAACTCTGCATTAGTAAAAACAAGCCAACTATACGGATCACAAAAGACATCATATAAAAGTACACCATTTTAGTATTAGAATCATTCACTTTAACTTGAGGAATGCAAGCTTCAGCTATTAAGAGACTAAAAGTCTAAAAACAATGTCAAAGTAATTGTTAAATATCAACATGACAAAACTAAAGACAATGGGAACCAGATATGACAACAAGGACTGCAAAGTGCTTCTAATGCTTAGCGTATTTCCACCTCAAAGCAAACTTCTACATACTGTTGCTTTTTCTTCCACTGAAGCAGAATATAAGACAGCTAACAGTGCAGGTTGCAAGGCAGTATAGTTGTGCAGAATTTTGCTGGTTTTACAGATAGCTCAGACTGTAGCTTCTCCACTCTACAGTGACAATCAGGGTGTCTTGAAGTTGGTGAAGAACCCAGTATGCCATGCTAGAACTGTTATCACTCTGGAGTGCACCCTGCTTGAAGATGTGTAAAACACACCCTCACTCCAGCTGATACAATTGGAACTTCTCCGAGTGTGGGTGACTCTTTGATGAGAAGAACCTCCAGACAGGGCTGGTTCCCTTTAGATTTTTCACTAAATTTGACTACTGTGATTTTTGGGGTGAAAAGAGGAAGGAAACTTAAAAGAAATTCTAATTTAAAGTGGGGTGATACCCCTGAATTGTCCAAACCCTTTGAAGTTACTGAAATCAATGCACACATATAATCAAATGAAATCTATAATTCTGTCCTTAAGCATAAATATTTCAGATGAAGGGTTGGAAACCTCTTCAAATGACCTGCAAAAGGTTAAGATAGAGAAAGATAGGTGAGGAAAGGCCCTACCAAAGGAGAAAAATATCACTTATACGCTGATGCACAATCAAATACACACTATCATTCTTTCCAAAAAACTCAGATTCAGAACAAAAACTTTTTTATTGATGAATGGCCCAACTTACAATTTCTTCCTTCAAACTTTAGGGATCCCTCTAAATGGCTTGATTAAGCCAAATAAATAAGCTTTTCCAAAACCTGAAATAGCCCTAAGTGGAGCTCTAAAAAGGGAAAGGGTTAGTCTTGGTTAATTAACCCAAGACTTAACCTCTTTTACAATGTTTAGAATATTCAATAAAATCTTTCCTTTACAAAATCTGCATGCATCTCCAAACTTTAGTGTAGAAAAAAAGTGGTCGAGCCAAGTTTGAAAGATTAATTCTTAAAATAAACAATACACTCTCCAAAAATCTTCAAACATGCATGAATCCAAAGTTGGCGTAGAAGTGTGGATGGTGGCCCCATTGAAAGTCAAACTTCTCCTTTGCATGAAAGACTACGCCAAATCTCTAAATAAGGAAATCCATTTGAAAACTAAGCTGGAAGAGGAGATATTCTCGTTTGCATGGAAAACAAGGAAGATGTGTAACAAGCTTGTCCAGTCAACTCCAACTCAAAACCAGTCAAACTCCAATAGTCTCCACTTGCATGAAAAGCTATGCCACATCATAGATGGAGATCGCCACTTGAACTGCCTGAAACATTGAAAGCTTTGGATTGCATGAAAACCAAGGAGAAGTGTGATTTTAGTCAAAAAGTCAACTGAAGCTTTGACCAGTCCACTATAAATAGCCCTTGCATGAACAAGGATTTGGATGAGTGAGAGATACGTTTAGTTTGAGCCTTGTTATTTCTCAGCGTTCTGTTCTCGGTTTCTTGTTTCTGTGCATGCAATTCTTTGGTATATATCTGTTTATGGCTTTTCCCTCCATTTATTCCTTGATTTGTTCGAACAAAAATGTTCGTGACTTTCATGTGTCAATTTTCCCTTGGTTATTTTCCTATGTATTTCCTTTGGTTTTGTTCATTCTCTTCGGGTCTTTTCCTTGGGCCTTTGTCTATGGCTATTTTCCCGCAGGGATTACATTTCTTTGGACTTCGCTTTTGTCTCTTCCTTGGTTATGTTATGCCAATTGTTTGCCTCAGATTTTTATTCTTTCCACTTTCCTACGAACAAAATGTCCGCGTGAATTGTCTAAGACTTTCCCTTGGTTGTTTGCTTTTAGACTTTCCCAATCTTTTCCGAAGGAATTCCTTCGGACATTTTGTCTGAGTCTTCATTTTGTTAATTCCTTTTTCCTTCAGACAAAAAGTCCGAAGGAATTCGTTCCTTTTGGCTTTTGTCTTAAGGGCTTTCCGAAAGAAAGAGCCCTTCGCACTTTCAGAAATGACCCTCCGGAAAATTAAACCATCCCTTCGGAAATTTGAACCGTCCTTTCGAAAATTTGGAAAGTGACTCTCCCGAAGGGCACATACCCTTCGGGATTCTTGCAAACGTCCCTTGAAATCTTGAAGTGAATCTTCTTGAAGGGCAAATACCCTTCAAGATTCTTGCCAATGACCTTTCCGAAGGGTACATGCCCTTCGGGTTTTCTGTAAGTGTACTTTCTTGAAGGGCATAGACCCTTCGGGTTTTTTGGAACTGCCCTTTGGAATTTTAAATTGGCCCTTTTTCGGAGTTTTGGAAAGTCCTTCGGATTTGTTCAAAATGTCCCTTCAGACTTTTGTGTTATGAACTTTCCCGAAGGGTAGGTACCCTTCGAGATTTTTGTAATGAACCTTCCCGAAGGGCACATACCCTTCGGGTTTCTTGTAAAAGTCCTTTTCGCCGAACTGTCCCTTCGAATTTCCACTTTGGGTTTTCCTGAAGGGTACATACCCTTTGGGATTTTCAAACTGCACCTTTTCCCTGCCCTTTGTAATTCTTTCGGACTTCTTGCAAAGTCCTTTAAAATTTCTATTCCTTCGGACAAAAAGTCTGAGGAAATTGTTCCCATTCTGAGCTCGAAAAAATTCTAAGACAACACTTGGGGAAGAAAACACTTGGGAAAGAGTCCACTTGGGAAAAAGTCCGAGAAAATAAACCCGTATTTGCTTCTGATTGCTTGCTTTCATCTGAAAGTGAACCTATAGGCCTGTAGGTTAACTTTAAGGATGGTTGTAGCTTGATTAATTCTTCATTGGCTCTTATCAAAGCCTCACATGTTTTTATAATCGAATCCTTGTGAATGACCATCACCCTACATATGTCCCCTGTAGAGCTATCTTTTTGGTGACTAACTGTAGGTGCATATGATGAGCAACCCTATATAAAGCCTTTTGAACTTGAATATGCTTTTTTGAACCTGTTGTAGGTGTCTTGCTCTTGCACGGACTGTAGCTTGTCTTTCACTCCAAAGAAGGCTCAAAGGCAGATTTGATCATCGTTCTTCTTCATGGTTGTAAGTACTTGTCAATAAATCTTGATAAAGACCTTTCTTATCTCAACATATCATCCTTGTGAATACACTTGACTGTGTAACATTGTTGTGTCTTCATCATGATTGTACTTGATACTTTGACTGCCTACATATCCTTTTGTTCATGCTTTTAGACTATAATTCACAAGTTTAACCAGCTGTATAGGAGATTTGACCGTTCTGAGGAAAGTTTCGAAAAGTAGGGGTAGTAATTTGGCCTTGACAGGCCAAATTACTAACAAGAACAAAACACAAGAAGGTTCATCATCACTACATTCGACAGTTGGCTGATAATGAAATATTTGTCATTACTATTGTGCCCCTCAACAGCAGACTGCTGACACATTGATTAAACCTCTTGGTCGTACTCTCTTCGTAAAATTTTGAGATAAACTTGGGGTTGTCCCTAGTTTAGTCATTAAGGAGGATGTAGAATATATAATATGTTGATGTGGTTGTAACGTAAGTCACAAGGTTCGAGTTCGAATTCATGTGGGATGAGGATAAAGTTCAGTTAAAGTTTGTCGATGGATAAGGTAAAAAAAGAAAATATATTTCAAGTACAATAAAAAAAAATTATTTATCATTTTTATTTTCTAAAAAACATGCATAAACATGTCAAAGGGACAGAGTGGAGAGAGTTTTCTGTCCTCTGCTTTCAGTTCGTATATGTATATACACACATATTCAGAAAAAAAAGCAGAAGCGTGTCAAAAACTTCCCATGTAAAAAAATGAATAAAGTTCGAGATCAGGTTCGATGAGGATAAAGTTTGGCAAAGTTCAAACGTTTTCAATAAAGTTCGGCATACCTTGTGACATAGGTTGTAACCATTTAATTGGCTCTTGTAAGTTTGTAAACACTTTGTAACCTCCTCTATAGTTAATAAAAATACGACACATACATCATTTGTGTGCTTCACCCATTTTCCCTCCATTCATTCTATGCATCTGATAACATTCCTTCTATCCTTTTCTCTATCTCCCCTTTCATTCACTTCTCTGATCTGACCAGGTTGAGGTTTCTTTTCAGCTGTTTTCATTGGAGGTCATGGCCGCCTCCACATACCATCCTTTCTCCCTCTAGGAGGCAGCCTCTCAGAGTGGCAACCAGATTTCAACGGATGATCACCTTAAGTTTCTGCACTAGTAAGCCCAAATGACTATGATCAAGTCCAACTACCCAACCAGAATGACCAATGGGTATTATCTTACAATTGACACATTGTCATATCCTCTTTTCTAGATTGAAATAATTAATAATATTATTTAAGTTGGGCCTAGTCATTTCTAATCTTTTGGGCAACTTAATAATAATATTATTATTAAAATGAAAAGTATTTTTAACTAATTAAAATAATAATATGACTAAGTTAGCCAAAAAGTAACTTTACGTTATATTAAAGGTAACTTACGTTTTATTATTATTTAATTAAAAAGGTGATTTTTAATGTAAAATAAAGTCAACGCTAAAATAGAAATATAAGTGTTACTTATTAAAAATAATGAGAAGGCCCAAAGTGGAGTGCCCCACTTGGGAAAGGAAAACAGAAAATAATAAAAGACAGCTTGGAGGTTTCTTTTGGAGATCATCTTGAAAATTCATATTACTCTCTCATCTATGTTTGATGCAAAAGCTTCAGCGACAACAATAAAGGACGAAACCCCTCCTTTGCAAATGAATTTGATGACGAAAACCCTCATCTCCCAAGGTAACTCCATCTAGAGGTTGCAGTTGTGCTTTAGTTAGAGATATTCAGTTTTCAGTTCGCCTAGGGCACGTTTTCGATCTGATTTTCAGTCCAGAATTGCGATTACAGCTAGGACATCATCAGTTCCAGCTTTTAGAGCCCATTTAGGACTTGATTAAGGGCTGATGTCAACCTTTGGAAACACATTTCGTTATTGGCATCATTTCAGTGGGCAGATCTTTGCGGTTCCAGTTTGCATGATCGTCTTTGGGCCCCAACTTCCCATTTGAAGCGTCATTTGTGGAGGAACTGTGGTAATCAGCCTTCGGGTATTTCTCTGTGGTTTTGATGTGGAAAATAAATAAATAATGTTTTGAGTTGTAATTGATTCCATCTTGTATATTTAACCTTTGAAATCAAATATAAATATTCGGAGGGTTTATCAGTGATATCCAAACCATTTGGCTATTTTGTTTCAAGCGTTTGCTGTCATAAATAATAGAAAATCAGATTATTGTGTTTTTTGACAAAGGTTTGTTGCAATAAAATTTAGATCTTATTATTGTTGCCTTAGGGTTTTTCGGTAAATCTAGAATTGTTTAAAAATGTCCGATTATGGACATTATAGTGGCATCAAAGCTAATTTTTTGCTAGCTTGTGGGAAAGAAATATTTTGCAGTTGCTATCTGATGCATAGCTTGTGAAATCATGGAGTTAATTAGTAAATATGATTTGAAAATAAAGCTTTACAGGGCAAGGAAGAAATTGGGGCAGCCGCCTCATTTAGAAAATATTTTACTCAACATTTTGGAGGAAGTTAAAATTTGTCTATCCATGGTAGAACAATCAAATTCCGAGATTATGCAATGGACAATAAATCCAACGATGTTTCATTTGGCTAAGCCCAAGCTTTTGAGACACCCAAATCCAGATGTGAAAGTTGTAGTTATCACTTGTATTAATGAAATTACAAGAATGACAGTGCCTGAAAACCCATACAACAGCAACACCATGAGGGAAATATTTCAATGGATTGTGAAAAGTTTCCAAGGTTTAGATGAAATAAAAAGCCCTTCTTTTGCTAGGAGGGTTACGATTTTAGAAATTGCTACAAAGGTCAGATCATGTGTTGTAATGACAGATCTTGAATGTGATGATTTTATTCTTAAAATGTTCCAACATTTCTTTGCTATTGTTAGGCAGAATCATGCAGAAAATATTGTTACCTCAATGCAAACAATTATGTCTTTAATTATGAATGAGAGTGAGGATATTTTCCAGCCACTCCTATCACTTTTATTGGCTAATATGAGAAAGGATGAGCAAGGAGTCTCACTAGTTGCACATGCATTGGCTCAAAAGGTAGTTAATCATTGTGAAGAAACGCTGAAGTCGTACTCAACCATAGAAATGACAGTTGAATACAAGGAACCCAACATACAGATTGAAGGTAAAGATTTTTTGATCGTAGCGAATGTTTTATTGAATTCTAATGATTGGATGTATCAGCGAAATGGTGAGGAAGTCAAGGGGGGAAGCATCACTTGAATGCACAAGTGAGGGAGATGTTCCAGTTCAATACAAACTCATCAATCCACCAAGAATTGAGTCCATGCTATAGAAGAATGTGTCAATTCAAGAAGCATATGAGGCTGAGTTTCCAAATGATTGTGTTGGAACGCATGCACATAAGAAAGGTGCCTCATCAGGTACTAATGTTGATTTTCAGCTTGTTGAAATGTTCAGATCAATAACTATTGATAAACATTGTGATTAGAGCCCAAGGTATGATGGTCATATCCCAGATTTATTGCTCCATACTATGTCCTTACAAGAATATTGTCATCATGGACAGCATGCTAAAAGGGGTGATAGGGTGAAGGATACTACTTGCAGCATAGGGCATGTAGATTCTTTGATTCAAGTTCCAAATTGTTTTTGCATATGGGATCCAAGTATCTATTGAGGCCCAAAATGAATAAAGGCTTTAATAAGATTAATATTACTATTTCTAGTGAATTCGTTATCCCATGCATTTGGATAAAAAGAAAGATCATAAGGAATCATATAGAATATGATGTGCATTCTATCAAAGTTGTAAAGGATCAATGCTCATGATTCATAGATCCCTCCTTGGAGCTAAGTCCCAAATCTAGAGACAAGAGTGAAGAAGGGTATATTGCATAGTTCCACGGCGTTTCGGGATGGGGGGACGCGGGGAGGGGTTTCCGAGACGGGGGGACGGGGGGCCTAAGTTTGGGGATGGTGGGGGGACGGGGGCCTAAGTTTGGGGACGGCGGGGGGGCACGGGGAGGGGTTTTCGAGATGGGGGGACAGGGGGCCGGTGCTAAAATACATATAGTACTTGAAAAAATTAGTTATAAAAAGATGTATAAGGATTATGTATATTGCATTGAACATCAACAATTTAACATTGTGATTTAATCATTTAAGTTTCAAGTTTGATCCATTGAACAATGAACATCAACAATTTAACGTCCCGGTGGAGCGTGGCAGAGGTGGTATATTGAAACATTTACAGAATGTTGTCAGCCTAAGGTATCTAACGATTCCTATATCATGGGTGGGTCTAGGTGAGACATAGATCAGTATGGGAGCTGTCTCCAATTTTAGAACTACTGCCCCCCTCATTTCTAGCTTGTCCAACATTTTATTGGCAGCCATATAGGATTGTTATATCTCAGTGAAGATGCATTTCTCACCTATTGTCATTAGTGAAGTGTTTTTCGCTGATAGAAGATGGTTTCCAGCCACTACAATTCGGATATGGGCAATTATAAGGTCTGATCCGAACCAATTGTTGAAGAGAATAGCTTGGGGCAGCATTAAAGCAACAATTGGAGTCCAAGGTAATCAATGTAACAACAAACTAGGAGAGGTGGGAATAGTATTGGGCATGCAATGGTTACATACTATTGGAAAGTTCACTATGGAGTTGCAATCCAAGGGAAAAGTGGTGGTGCTTCGTGTCATGTCCCCTTTTTAGACAAAGAGTAAAAAGGGACCCTTATTCTTTGGTGTTTTCCTTAGGCTAAGGGCAAGGGGACTTAAAAAGGAAGCACTAACTCCTCTTCAAATTATAAAAATATACCTTTTGGTTAAATTGTTATAATTTTAAGTTGAGAAGAGGGCCTTTTGAGTTAATGGGGCTCACATAGCCCTTAAGTGATTTTAAAAGAAAGTTAATCTTATAACATTTTGCACTTTCCCTCCAAATGGAGCGCCCAACTTGAGGAGTAAGGTATATAAGGAGAATTGTGATTTATTTGAAAATGTTATGCATATTATGATAGTTGAATTTTTGAGTCTAAACACAAAAATGCTTGACCAAGGACTTGAAGATGAAACCCTTCAAGGCCAATGAAGGTTTAGGAACAAAAACCCCTATTCCTCATCTAGGGAAGCACTAGTTCAAGTGTTGTAATTGATCATCAAAGGCAAAATTTACAGTTGACCCTTCCTACAACGTGGTGATTTACTTGCAAAGTGTGACGACTAGGTCAAGGAGTGTGGCGACTTGGTTTGAGTCCATTGGGCAAGGGTTTGAGGTCATTTCCAAGGCAACGAATAGGTTTGAGTGTTGAAGACCCCTATCGCTAGGGCTGCGCTACATTTGGGAGCTTGGAAACCCTCTTCTAGGGTTTGGCATTGTGTCATAAGCAATTAATTATTTAATTGCAACGGGGCAACTTGATTGGGGAGACCCAATTAAGGGTTTGTTAGGCTATTTCAAGCCTAAATAATATTCTAAATTTTCTTATAATTAATTCTGTATTTATCCCTATTTTTAAGAATATTTGCCAACATTTTCAGATTAAAAAAAGCATAAAATATTAGTATTTACTTCGATGTAATTTTCCTGCATGTAGCACCCATAGGGCTGAGTTGGTTGAGTGATTTTAGGCCCTAATTTCCATTGGAATAATTGCTGAATTTTCTGCTAGGGTTTGAGCAATTTATTTCAGATTTTGTGAGGGTTTTGACTAAGGTTTACTAAAAAAATAAAAAAATCATCTTTTTTGGTTAGGGTTTGAATAAACTCAAAAATTTGTATATTTGAATAGGGTTTGTTGGAAAACCTCTTTGTTTAGTTTTCAGCCCTAAAAGGGATATTTCAATGGTATCAGAGCCAATTTTCTAGCCAACTGTGGGGTATGAGTGACTACAATGGATTGGTGACCTAGATTTTTGCCAAAAGAGGAATATAAAGATCCCATTCAAAAGGTGGGGATGAAGATAAGGACAATGGATGAAGTCATGGATGATTTGTTACAAGCTGTGCAAAATTATCAAAAAGAACTAGGGGCAATAGGTCCCAAGGCTTTGATAAAGGCTATAGGGTCAAGCCCTAGGCATCAAGAGCCCCCCTTAGAAGAAGAAAAGAGATCAGCAAAAGTGATGAGTGTTTCATCATTACAAAATGATTTCCCCTTGATGATGAGAGAAGAGGGAGAGATTATAGAGCACAAGCCCAAAGGAGAAGGAAAGTCAAATTTGCAAGATGAGGGAGAGAATTATGTGGTTGAAGCCCAATCATTGGAGGATAAAATTGACAAACAACTTGTTGATTTCCAGAACAATAGTGTGGAGAGACATGTATTTGAAGAAGAAATGGGGAATCACAAGGATAGAAGGGTTTCCACAAACCCTACTTCACCAAAGGAGGACAAGCTTGTTGTTTGTAGTCCAAGATATGAAAATCTTGGTAACATATCAGATTTATTGTGTCAAACTATGTCGTTTCAGATTTGTTGCCCTCATAAGAAGCATGCTAAAAGGGGTGATAAAAGGAGGCATATAGTTTACAACATGGGGCATGGGGACCCTTTGATTTAAGTTGATAATTGTTGTTTTCAAAAGGTGTGGGATCCCGATAATATTCTAAGACCTACAGAGGGTAGCAATTCTGATTTTAATATATTTGCAACTATTCCTTTCATTGGAGTAAGGGAAAAATTAGAGTTGGTGTAATATCCCTTTCCAAGCATAAGACAAGGGCACAACCATCAAGGAGAGGCGCTGCCATTTCACATGAAGAAATCGCTACCAAGGAGCAGCGCTGCCATTTAATACAAGTCATTAAACAGATATGAATGAAAATATCAAACGGAATTGTTATCGGAAGTGAACGGAGGTTTCAAATGAAATTGTTGCCGAAAGTGAATGAAAATGTCGACGGAAATGTTAACGGAATTGTTGATGGAAATGTCGACAGAAATATCGCCGGAAATGTCAACAGTCACATCTTTTGGTGAAGAGGTGCCTCTTGGATGGGACACCACCTTTGATAGAAGATTATGCTATATTTATATTCACTCATTGCGGTAGGGAAAAGCATTCATTCAACTCTTGTATAAAACATTCAAATGTGTATAAGCATTATGCTTACAACCACTTTTAAAGACGAAATCCCTTAATCGTGTAATTGATTACAAAGACAGAAACACTTGTAATCGAACCCAAGGACGAAACCCCTTGTGGTGTAACTTTGTAATATTCAAAATCTATATTCGAAAATAGACAATTAATCTAATTGGACTTTATTATTATTCATATTATTAATTTATAAAATAGTATTAAAAAGAATTTCGGAAAATCCAAATTAATGTAAAATATTCCGATTTGGAATATTACAGTGGTATCAAAGCTCTCATCCTACCATCTTGTGGAACGGAATTCATATGCAAAATAACAATAATTTATATTAAAAAAGAAGAAATTAAACTAAAGAGGTAAGCCAGCCAATAGGAGAAATGGGAATTGATGTTCAGCGGTGGGTTAATTTTATATCCACGACCAAGAACAATTGGTAAACACAATGGCACAAATGACTATTACCATAAAAATGATGATTGATTTCAATACACAAAAAACACTAAAAAATGCCATCTGTTGTTCCTCGTTCAAAGAAAACTGATCATGTACCTCCATGGAATTCGTCATTTCATTTTGACCATGACAATTTGCAACCTAGTAGAGCTAGAAAGTGGACTTTTGACCTTGAACAAGCCGCTGATGACTACATGGATGATGAAGTGAGCAACAAAAATGAGGAAGCAAAAACATTAAGAAGAGAAGTTAAAGATGATATAGTAGAACCTGGTTCATTAAATGATCAATCCATTGTAGAGATTGAAAGTGAGGTTCAACTAACTCTCAAAACTGGATGCGAAAAGGGAGAAAAAGAAAATGGCAGGTAGAGTGGGGCATGCCTACAATCCAACATTCCAGAGATAAGTAGGAACGAGTTAAAGGAGTGTAAACAATTAAGACACCCTGAGGAGGCACTCATCTTTCCTGCAACCTCCCCAAGGTCTAAAGCTCTTTCTCAAGGCACTGTTGGGAAGCACATGCCAGTTCTATCAAACCAAAGCTTTGCAAAAGGGTCTTTTAACTTTGATCAAGAATATAAGAAAAATGCAGAATGGCCATCAGTCTTTGGAACTCTGCCTTTCCAAGAGCAAAGAGAGAGATCTCTTCTTGGTGTCTCGCTGAAAGTCATTACAAACTCTCAAAAGGAATTGCATCCAACTGGACTATGGAGACATGTTGAAGATAGTTTGTCATTTTCCCCCTAGGGTTCACTCTCAGGAATTCTGCATCCCACCAGAAACAAACTTACAGATGCAAACTTTCAACCTACAAGATAAATATGTTGCACAACCATTTGTTACATCTGCAAGTACTGCAGTGAATGTTAAACGAAAAGCTTCTGAGTTTGGTCTAGGGATATGGTATCCAAATGGTAACCTAGTGCAACATACGTAGCAGGAATCACAATCCATGTACCATGCAGAAAGCCCATCAATTTCTAGGTAGGGTTTATGCTAGACGGGTCCTTTTTCCAGATCAAACGTTGGTCAGCAACAAGGAGTTGTCCTTGCATTGTCTAATTCAGCTCCTAGTTCATCACCTTTTCCATCACATACTCTGAAAGAGTGCTCAAGATCATTCTGGCCTACAAATTACATTGGTTTGGTAGGTCAAAGCGATGTTGAGAGTAAGATGGGAAAGGAAGTAGATCTAACACTTGGACTTTCAAGTGGGACGATGGAGAAACCCAGGAAGGATATGCATTATTCTAGTACCACGAATAAAACAGATATTAATGCCACGAATAAAACAGAACTATCCTCTAGTAACAATAATGTGAAATTTGAAATAATTAACAAAAGCATGCATCAAGAGTCTACACATCTACATGGAGATGTTCAAAGGGATCGATGCTTCACTAGAACCTTTATAGAGTTGCCATATCCAGAGAGGTCTAGTGTAAAGCATGTATCACATAAATATCAAATGAAAGAGCTTTGTAAGTCTTCACCTCAAGAAATGTGGTACAAACGGAAATATCAAATGAAATTGTTATCGGAAGTGAACGTAAGTTTCAAACGGAATTGTTGCCGGAAGTGAACGGAAATGTCGACGGAATTGTTGACGGAAATGTCGATGGAAATATCAACGAAAATGTTGACAGTCACATCTTTTGGTGAAGAGGTGCCTTTTGGATGGGACACCACCTTTGATGGAAGATTATGCTATATTTATATTCACTCATTGCGGTGGGGAAAAGCATTCATTCAACTCTTGTATAAAACATTCAAACATGTATAAGCATTATGCTTACAACCACTTTTAAGGACGAAATCCCTTAATTGTGTAATTGATTACAAGGACAAAAACCCTTGTAATCGAACCCAAGGACGAAACCCCTTGTGGTGTAACTTTGTAATATTCGAAATCTATATTCCGAAATAGACAATTAATCTAATTGGACTTTATTATTATTCATATTATTATTTTATAAAATAGTATTAATCCAAATTAATGTAAAATACTCTGATTTGGAATATTACAATTGGTTTCAAATAAGTATGAGGAAGCTTTAAGGTATGCGAAGAATCATTTAAATTCTTGTTTTAAGAACCTTATGAATTCTGAAGATGTAGGCTCAAAGCAAGCTTGTGAAAAGATTGAATTTCAATTTGTGATAGGGAAAGAGAAATCAGATTTGAATCGGAAAATGGGTACCTTTAAGCCCTTTGAGCAGCAGAAGGGCAAAACCTTGGGGCAGCCAAGTATTGAAATCTCTGAGCTTCAAAAATCAAAATTTGTAGGGCAGCCAAAGAAGATTTTCCAGTCAGAAAGGGGACAAATAAACTCAAAAAATTCTGAGTTGCAATGATAAATCTTCTGAGTTGCAAAAATCAGAATTTTTGGGGCAGCCGAGTGAGAATTTCCAGCATGATGATAGGCAACTAATAGAGAAGTAAATTAAGGGTTTCTAGCAAGGGTATGAACCATAGTTGGTACAACCGGTTGGGGCGAGTACTCACCAAGGGCCCAAAATGGGTAATCGGTGGTTATTCATCCCGCTCGGTCGAATAACCAGCAATAACCGACAGAGGCAAAAAATAATTGAAATTTGCCCAAAGTAGACAATATATAAATAAAATAAACATTTAAGTATAAGTTTACATTTAGTATTTATATACTTTCACGATGTTTGAGAGTGGTTTCGGATCTCTAGGAGCTATAATGCAAATTCTAGGTTTTGGAGGATCTTAGCATATTTCAAACTTAGTTAGATTTCAAGGTTTTAGACTTAGCCATATTTCAGGGTTTCAAAATTTCAAGGAGACGTCATAGGAGGGATGAAGGCTGCATGAAGGGATGTAGGTATGACAAAATAGTATGAGAACATCTCTTGCAAAGTGCCACAAGTCGATCCCATCCCATTCCCTGTGCATAGATTACTAGACTTTCTCAGTGTCCCTTAGTTTTCTAGAGAGCAGGGAAGAGAAAAAAATAGATTGTTGTAATTTGTACTTGTAGATTCTTGTATAAGTATCATTGTATCAGTATTAATCTACGCACATGGAATGGGGTGAGGTTGACTTGTGGCACTTTGCGAGAGATGTTCTCATACTATTCTATCATACGTACATCCCTTCATGCAGCGTTTATTCCACCTGCGATGTCTCCTTGTAATTTTAAAACCCTGAAATATGGCTAAGTCTGAAACCCTGAAACCTTGAAATTTGACTAAGTCTGAATTGGGGCAGCCACTACAGTGGATGGGGATCCACCCCATTTCATGGTTGGTAAGTGATTCAAATTCTGAAAATGAAGATTTTAGGCAGCTCTTTAAATGGGCAAAAATTCAATTTGCGAATGGTATAAGGAAATCTGAAATTTTCATAAGGAATAGGCTCATGACATACTCAAAAAATTCTAAGTTGTGTGCAAGTTCCGTTTGTTACATGTACCAAAAGTTATGAAATTTGTGTGGTAACAAACTCTGAAAAAATGATGGAAACTCAGCCCAAGGAAGATGCATAAAATTCTGAAAAAATTGGTATAATACAGCCCCTAATGAATTTTGGAAACGATGAAGAATTTCAGCCCCTCACTTGTGACATGAAGTTTGGGTTTGTGAAGTGGGAACAGCCCTTCCAAGAGCCTACAACAAAAAGGAAAATTCATAAATGTGAAGGGAGGAGTGATAGATTGGCTACAAAAGATATTCAATTCATGGGGAAAGGAAGACTTGATGTGGGCAGCACTATGGAAGGAGAAATCCTTCAAATCTTATGCACTCATGACGAATGTTGGAGGCATAATTGGAGGGAGCAGCATGAGGATAGGCAATGGGCATTCATGTGGGCATCATGGCAAGGTTGTTCACTTCACCATGGTATCTACACAAGAGGCATGTATCCAAGAATGCTCATAGTTGTTCTCTTTTCGCAAATTGGTGAGCCATACTGTTGGTTTAGTGAAGGAGTGTCAAGGCACATTGAGAGCCCTAAAAGACATTGGGGTGCATTTCAAGGAAGCACACATTTCAAGGTACACATGCAAGAAAGAATGACCATAAGGGACAGCCTTAGTACATTTTTCTATCATGTTAATTATGACAATTACAGCTCATCTAACGAGGTTTGTAGATTTATATTGGTTCCTCGAGGTTGTAGACACGAAGGGTTCATCAAAAGGCAAGTTGGGAGTGAAAAGTTTGACTTTTGTGGGCACTTGCAAGGTGGTAAATTATAAATACAGCCCTCAAAACATCAAGGACAGGTTTCCTTTTGAGGTAATTCTCTCCAAGGTAAGGGAACATATGAGCATGAGTACCAAGGATTGGGTTATAACCATAACGAGGAAGATTCCAGCCCATGGGATGTATGGATTTGTGAGCTTGGAGGGCAGTTTTGAGGGTACCAGTAGCTGCTCCATGTTCAGTAATGAAAAATACAGCCAGGTCAGCCACTTTTTTGGAAGGAGATTGAGCCTAGTGGTTATTTCAGAGAGTGCTAGTAGCTGGTCTATACCTAGCAACAAAAGGCACAACCATGACAAACTTTTGTTTGGGGAAGGAAGGACTACACTATGCTGTCATAATGCTTCTAGCACATGGGGGCAGCCATCTTTTTACAGGTACAGCAGTAAAAGGCATCAGAATAAGGGTTTCCTTCCTTGGGAGGTGGCAATAAAAAGGATTGAGGTGAGGCCAATGGTTGGGGTAGCCCCCTGGATGCTACTATTGCTTGAGGACAAGCAATTTTGGACGGGGCGGATGGTCATGTTCCCCTTTTGAACATAAGAGTAAAAAAGGACACTTGCCTTATTCTTTAGTGTTTCCCTTAGGCTAAAGGAAAAGGGACTTAAAAAGGAAGCACTGACTCCTCTTCAAATTATAAAAATATACCTTTTAGTTAAGTTGTTCTAATTTTATGTTGAGGCGAGGGCCTTTTGAGTTAATGGGGCTCACATAGCCCTTAAGTGATTTTAAAAGAAAGTTAACCTTATAACATTTTGCACTTTTCCTCCAAATGGAGGGCCCAACTTGAGGAGTAGGGTACATAAGGAGGATTGTGATTCATTTGAAAAGGTTATGCATATTATGATAATTGAATTTTTGAGTCTAAGCATGAAAACGCTTGACAAAGGACTTGAAAACGAAACCCTTCAAGGCCAAGGAAGGTTTAAGAACAAAAACTCATCTAGGGCATCGCTAGTTCAAGTGCTGTAATTGATCATCAAAGGCAGAATATATAGTTTTGACCCTTCCTAGGGTATGGCGATTTGCTTGCAAAGTGTGACGACTAGGTCAAGGAGTGTGGCGACTTGGTTTGAAGCTATTAAGGGTTTGAGGTCATTTCCAAGGCAGCAAACAGGTTTGTGTGTTGAAGACCCCTATCACTAATGCTGCGCTACGTTTGGGATCTTGGAAACCCTCTTCTAGGGTTTGGCGTTGTGTCATAAGCAATTGATTATTTAAGTGCAACTGGGCGACTTGATTGGGGAGACCCAATTAAGGGTTTGTTAGGCTATTTCAAGCCTAAACAATATTCTGAATTTTCCTATAATTAATTCTATATTTATCCCTATTTTTAAGAATATTTGCCATCATTTTCAGATTAGAAAAAACATTAAAAAATAGTATTTACTTCGCTGTAATTTTTCTGCATGTGGCGCCAATAAGGCTGAGTTGGTTGAGTGATTTTATGCCCTAATTTCCATTGGAATAATTGCTGAATTTTCTGCTAGGGTTTGAGCAATTTATTTCAGATTTTGTGAGGGTTTTGAATAACTAGGGTTTATTGAAAAAATCAAAAAATTATCTTCTTTGGTTAGGGTTTGAATAAATTCAGAAATTTGCATATTTGAACAGGGTTTGTTGGAAAACTCCTTTGTTTAGTTTTCAGCCCTAAAAGGGATATTTCACTTCGAGGCATTGATGGAACTCCAAGAGTTGTCACGGCCAAATGGATGGAATATCAATTGGTGACAACCACAATTTCATTCATAGATGAGACATTTGATCATGATGGCATTTGGTCTTTTTTAGATCAGCATGGTATGGTGGTGTTGGAATCAAGCTACATACAGGTTTGTCACCCTTGGATGTGTGAAAGAGCATTCACAAAAGTTGGGATGCAACAAGATGGTTTCACCATTCCTTGCATCATGAAAATTTACATGATGTTTGCTTTTTCACTTTCAAGATTGCTATTAAGTAAAGAGCACCAGCTAAAGTTAGAAAGGAGTTGTGCTGGATTTTTCCTCCCTGTTAAGGAAGTTTTGAGCACCACAAAAAGGTCTCAAGGGGCAGTACACATGAATATCAAAGTAGCTCAACATAAGCTTGGTGGAACAATTTCACATTTAGATATACTTACGAAAGATTACAAACAAGGCATAAAGGGAAAGAGTAGTGATAGCGTATTGCAATTATGTTGCAAAGGAAACATATCAAGGACTGGTCATCATTATTTCCAGCTTTAGGGCTAATGTCATCATCATTTCCAGCTGCTACATTACATCATTTGTAGACATACAAGTGGTTTCGGTCATAGAGTTGAGTAATTTTCAGTTTGTTGCTGCTATTGAAGTATTTTCAGTCATTGCATGGTTGTTTCCAGCCTCAATATTACTGACATTGTTGAATTTTGCAAAGGATTTTTAGTATTGCAACGGTTGTACCATTCTTATACTATTGATTTTTAGGGTTATTGATTTTGGACTATGGTTATCAGTCACATTCAACACCCAGTTTGCAAACTTTAAGGAATTTTTCTTGTATCATGCTATTTGTGAAAGGTTTCAGCCATTCGCGCTGTTGAAAGCAATTACTCTAATTGTCATACTGCTGTTTTGGGTAAGGTTTCAAATGAACTATGACTGTTGCAACTTCATTCTAGCTTCCATACAAGCCGAGTGGTACAAATTCATGAGGGTTTATGCCTACAATCAGTGTCAGCGCATTCGACGAATTTAATGGATAAAATTCGAAATTGGCTGAATTTCAAGCAATCATAAAAAAATCATTGAAATTCGTGATTTGATTTGTAGGAATCAAATCACGAATTAGAAAGGAAAATATAATTTAAAGAATCGTGGAAAAATGCATTAAAATTCGTATTTTTAGGGTTTGAAAATGAGTTAAAATTCACTATTTTTGTTTGCCCTACTGTGTTCGCATTCGCTCAACAGGATACCCTATTGCGTTCCATTCACTGTTAGTATTTTCATTTGCCTTACCCTACGCGATGACCCTACTCAAACACTCAGCATTGTGCAGCATGCTGTAAATTTGTAATGGTGTACCCTATCACTGCTCACTGCACACCTTGGGAGCGGAAGCCACCCATAAACTGCGCTTTTCTGCATGCCAAAATGTTGACATTCAATATTTTGAGATTGATTAACATATTCGCGGCATATCTACAGCGAATCCACAACGAACAATGTTATAAATTATAATGTATTTACATTTATACTTTATGGTTTATATAATAGTTAATATTATTATATTAAAATATAATATAATAAATTTATAATTTATAAAAAATTAACATATTAATATGATATAATATAATAAAATAGTTTATAGGTATATTAATTATAATATATTATTATTTATATTTTATAATTTATAATATATATATATATATATAATTCTTTATATGGATAATTTTTTAAAATATATATTTTTTATTATATATATTTATAACATATTAAATGTTTATATTTCTATCAGCGGAATGTAATCACAAATTTTATCTTAAATTTTTAGTTCTGAATTTTCTCCTCGATGAATTTGAACACGAGTTCAAATGTGGTGACTATGCCTACAATACAGTTGTACGATCTATTGGAAGTCAAGGAAGTTATTATGTGGCTCAGTGGGAGGTTCCAGATTCTTGAATTCATAGTGGTAACAGAGTGGCACAATGAAAACATGATGGCAAGTTCATAAGGCAGCCCTTGGCCTTATGGGAATTCGAGGATGTTCTCAAGCTCCAGGAAGAAGGCATTATTGGTCGTCACATCAAAGAGGAGCATATTGTGAGTTGCTTGCATTCCTTGCCTAATCCAAACAAACAATGGGAAGCCAAATTGTTTCTCAAATAAGTGATCAAGTTACAAGGATTGCATAAAAATAGGGATGATGGAGATAGTGGATCCTATAGTGCTTTTTGGCAGGAGTTGCTTCATTTGACAAGTACAGGATCTAGGCTCTATGGACATTACACCCTGATTTATCATATTGGCACAGTGATACTCAAGCATTCAGGTTTGCATTTGCTTGAGGGCAAGCAAATTATAGGAAGGGCGGACTATCATGTCCCCTTTTCTAGATTAAAATAATTAGTAATATTATTTAAGTTGGGCCTAATCATTTCTAATCTTTTGGGCAACTTAATAATATTATTATTATTATTATTCAAATGAAGAGTATTTTTTAATGCTTAAAATAATAACATGACCAAGTTAGCCAAAAAGTAACTTTACATTATATTAAAGGCAACTTATGTTTTATTATTATTTAATTAAAAAGGTGATTTTTTAATGTAAAATAAAGTCAATGCTAAAATAGAAATATAAGCATTACTTTATTAAAAATAAAGAAAATGCCCAAAGTGGAGCGCCCCACTTGGAAAAGGCAAACAAAAAATAAAGGGGTTTCTTTTGCAGATCATCTTGAAAATTCATATACTCTCTCATGTATGTTAGATGCAAATGTTTCAGCTACAACAAAAAAGATGAAAACCCTCCTTTGCAGACGGATTTGAAGACGAAAACCCTCTTATCTCCCAAGGTAACTCTATCCAGGGGTTTCAGTTGTGCCTCAGTTAAAGATATTCAGTTTCCAGTTCACCTAGGGCATGTTTTAAACCTCATTTCTAGTCCATAACTGCGATTACAGCTAGGGCATCATCAATTCCAACTTTTGGAGCCCATTTAGGGCTTGATTAAGCCATGAGTCACCCTTTTGAAACATATTTTATTGCCGGTGTCATTTCGGTGGGCAGATCTTTGTGGTTCCAGATTGCACAATCATTTTTTGGCCCCAACTTCCCATCTGAAACGTCATTTGTGGAGGAACTATGGCAATCAGCGTTCAGGGATTTCTCTACGGTTTTGATGTGGAAAATAAATATATAAAATCTGTTTTGAGTTGTATTTGATTCCATCTTGTATATTTGACCTTTGAAATCAAATCTAAATATTCAGAAGGTTTATCAGTGATTTCCAAACCATTTGGGTATTTTGTTTCAAGGGTTTGTTGTCATGAATAATAGAAAATCAGATTATCATGTTTTTCCACAAGGGTTTGTTGCAATAAAAATTTAGATCTTATTATTGTTGCCTTTGGGTTTTCCGGTAAATCTGCAATTTTTAAAAAAGGACCAATTGGGAACATTACACACGCCACTCTGAATTCAAATCCCTATTGAAGAAATGGAGCATATGCTTGGGTTCCTAAAGGAAAGATCCCTCATTTTTCAGTTTTAATGGGAAAAATTGTCCCATATCAGGATAGTTTTAATTCAACAAGTATATATACAAATACATGATTTAGTTGTGATCCTACTATTTAGGATATAACCTTTATCTTCTAGCTATCATCTCTCATACTAAATCCTATATACAAGGATTCTAACAACATCCCAAAAACCTCCTAACAACTGATGCTAGTTTAGACAAACCTAGGATTAATACATCAAACTATGATGCGCTAGCCTAGAAATATCCAACATCCCCCTTCCTTCCTCCTCCCCCTCCCCCAAGTACAAACATAGTCCTAAGCATTGGAAAATTGCATACAAAGCTCTAATACCAATAGTGGGAAAAATTGTCCTGTATCAGGTTAGTTTTAATATTATCACCAACAAGTATATATACAAGTACATGAATTAGTTGAATTCTTACAATTTAGGATGCAACCGTTGTCTTTTAACTATTATCTCTCACACTAGATCCTATCTACAGGGATTCTAACAACATCCCACAGACCTCCTAACAACTAATGTTAATTTTCAGCATTAATTATAAGTGTGAATAATTTTCAGCTTGAATAGTGTTATTTTGACGGAATTAAATGTTTTAAATGTGATGGCCACGAGTGCACCCAAAAAAATATTTGCACGACTCACAGTGACTTCATGGCAACAATTATTCAGCAAGGAAAACAAGGGTGAAGATTCACCTTGAATTTGAGGAGAATTGGCCAATTGTTGATGTCACTTTTACCGGGCATGCATCTAACGCTAACTAACAATGAAAGTTTGACAAGGCAAACTAGAAGGTGAAGTTAATCATGTTCAAGGTATCGGATGAGGTCCAGCCTAATATCTGCAACTCAACCACTGCCAAAGATGCTTGGGAGAAACTTAACACAATCTATGAGACCAAGAATCAAAACAAGAATTTGCACCTCCAAAGCTAGCTATATCGTCTCAAACTGAAGAAGGGAGAAAAAGTTGAAGTGTTTCTCTTAGGACAATAGGACCATTATTTATTCCCTATTGTCCTAAGAGCACTGCCCCCACTTATAAAGTTTTTGTGACATTAGTAAACATCTTTGATTAGAAGCCTACTTTTGAGAAGTTGGTTAGCATGTTGCAGCAAGAAGAGTCTATGCATTGTGAAGACGATACAAAGAAGGATCATGCTTTGGCAATACATCAGAAGTGCAAGAAGCTTACGAGGTCTTCCAATAATCCTCCTAAGTAGCTAAAACACCAAGGGAATAACTCTCATTCCCAGAAGACATGCCTTGTCTATGGGAAGATCGGGCATGAGCTCAAAGATTGTTGGTATAATGCATTCAGCAATGGCTCATCTAGAAAAAAGAAGCCGAAACTGCATCCATCACCACAAGGACCAAAGAAGAAGCCTCGGAACACATGTACTTGGAAGAAGCCTTCCAAACAACATGGCAATATTGTCGAAGACAACAATCCTTTGGATGAGGATTATGTTTATGCTGCACAAAGCAGTGAGGAGACCCCTCCTCAGTTTTGTCTGGTATGTGGACTTCGGAGCCACTCAGCATATGACTACATGAAGAGTTTGATATCTGGATCGTACACCCTACCGTAGTCAGGGGTCTTTGGGTGATGACACATCACATCCTGTCTACGGAACAAGTAATGTTTTCTTGCGAATTGGTAATCACTTCTGTAAAATCATGTGTCCTATATGTTCCAGGACTAACAAAAAAATTGTTGTTTGTAAGCCAATTTCTTCATCACAACCTTAAGGTTGAATTGGATCGACAAAATGGCAAAACGATGTGTCTCATATGAGACAAATCTAGAAGCTTGAAAATTGTTGCAAGAGATTCTTGCGTAGGAAAAATGTTCCAGCTTGATATTGTCCACAAAGAGAATCAAGCTTTAGTTGTAAAAGATGCAAACCCTACAAAAGTCTAGCACAAGAGATATGGACACCTCAGTATTGGGTATTTGATTGCACTCAACAGGCACGATATGGTGAGACGCCTTCCCTCAATTAAGAAGACCACAAATTTGTGCTCTAGTGGTTTAGCTAGAAAACAACATAGAGCCCCTTTTTGTATTAGTACATATCAGACAAGTGGTCCATTGGATTTGGTGCACACCAATCTATACGGAAATTTCACTCCTAGTGTTAACGGAGATAAATATTTTCAGCTATTTGTTGATGATTACTCACAAAAAATGTGAGCATATTGCTTGAAGACCAAAGATGAAGCCTTCCGAGTATTCAAAGAGTTCAAAGCTCTAGTGGAGTGATAGTTTAGTTGTTGCATGCATGTCCTCTACTCAAAGAGAATCAAGCTTTAGTTGTAAAAGATGCAAACCCTACAAAAGTCTAGCACAAGAGATATGGACACCTCAGTATTGGGTATTTGATTGCACTCAACAGGCACGATATGGTGAGACGCCTTCCCTCAATTAAGAAGACCACAAATTTGTGCTCTAGTGGTTTAGCTAGAAAACAACATAGAGCCCCTTTTTGTATTAGTACATATCAGACAAGTGGTCCATTGGATTTGGTGCACACCAATCTATACGGACATTTCACTCCTAGTGTTAATGGAGATAAATATTTTCAGCTATTTGTTCATGATTACTCACAAAAGATGTGAGCATATTGCTTGAAGACCAAAGATGAAGCCTTCCGAGTATTCAAAGAGTTCAAAGCTCTAGTGGAGTGATAGTTTAGTTGTTGCATGCATGTCCTCTACTCAAATCGAGGGGGGGATACACCATAAATGAATTCTCTGCATTTCTAATGGCACAAGGCATTCACCATCAGCTGATTGCTCCTTATGCGCCGCAACAAAATGGTGTTGTTGAACGACACATTCATACCATTGTTGAAATGATGCAATGCATGTTCAAAGATGCCCACCTGGAACGTCCATATTGGGCAAAACCAGTTCACACAGTTGTTTACTTGCTGAACCATGCCCCCACCAAAGCTCTCAATGGTATCAGAGGAGGGAGACTAGGGAGAGGTGAAAAAAGGAAAATTTTATTAAGGAGCCTACACTCAATTTAGTTCCTATGCAATCTTCAAGTAGTGCACTCATTTTAATTTATTTCCCTTTGATGAAGACCTAGTGAAAAAGTGTTTCCCTCAGCTTGTCATTTGGCTGGAGCATCCTGTGAGAATTTAGATGAAGAGCTCCATAGCATTCTTCTTGTGAATTGGAAAAGCTCAATTGCACTCCACATAATTTGCTGATTTGGTATTTCTCCGGCCAATTTTTTTTCCACTTTGTTTCTCATTGCACACGCTTAATTTTTTTTGCATTCTAGAATGTCCCATACAATTGCAAATATAATATTTTCAACAGTTCATTGGCCAAAGTATTGCCTAGGATCTAAAGTTTGTGGTGTTACAAATGAATTGAAGGAGCACACCATAAGATATATGGTGCGGCAATATCAAACAAAGCTTATGAGAAATTATTTTTCAAAAAGGAGAGAAAGAGAGAGAGAGAGCTCAATATAGGAGCAGCCCAAACATAGGTGCAACCCACAAACCAATACAAAAAGCATAGCAGCCTAGAAGCACCATCTCTTAGAATGTTGGATATTTCTAGATTAGTGCATCATAGTTCGATGTATTAATCCTAGGATTCTAAACTGACATTAGTTGTTAGGAGGTTTTTGGGATATTGTTAGAATCCCCTTAAATAGGATTTAGTGTGAGAGATAATAGTTAGAAGATAAAGGATTGGGAAAGATAAAGAATAGTTAGTTAGAATCCCCAAGAGAATTCTAGATAGTGAACTTGATAAGGATTGGGAAAGATAAAGGATAGTTAGTTAGAATCCCCAAGAGAATTCTAGATAGTGAACTTGATAAGGATTGGAAATTGTATAGGTTAATAGATATATGCCTAAAAAAGAATATGCCTATGGAAACTATTTTTCCAAGTTAATTTCACAAAATAAAGAAAAGAGTAAGTGTATGGAAACTATTTTGTATTATATTAACATTGTATATGAGGAAAGTAAACAATCTCACAACTCACTACACATGTACCAAGAGATATTGTGGGATCCTTAGAGATGTGCCTGAACGGTTTTGAGTGAACCTCCTAAACATGTGATTGGGACGCATATGTGATGCCATGGTGTATACCGATATCTCTACTTAGTGGGGTGCAATGATAATTTTGAAATATGTGGGAAGAAATGAATGTAGACAAACCCCTCTATGCTCTACTCTGCCATACTCAACCATAAATCATGTATAGATGCATAGCAGATGTAGAAGATGGAGGATCATTGTAGCAGACAAAGCAACTCATTTTCTATCTATTAGTCTTTGATGTGTTACATGGAGGTTGACATGTATTGGTCCATTTTTTACTGTGACATCAACGAGCAACTTTGGTTTATGTCCCACAAGAAAGGGGACAAGGATGGATAGGTAGTGACAAGGGTTGACGTCTAATGCTCGCGTAAACGTAATGTTGATGCATGATTTCAGCTTGACCCAATGTCAATGGTGAATGCTTCTTTGGACCAAAGGTAGGGTTTGTATATGGTTTCCAACTAGGAGATGTTGTACAATTTTGACATGGACCATCGAAGTCATGTTATCGCCTAGATCAGTATGACTCCTTAAGGACTACCTAGCATTCCCCTGCCACTTTGGATGTCATTGGCACCCCCTCTTCATCGCTGCCCTCATCTTCATCTATGGCATTGTCCTCTCTACCTTTACCATTGTTGCCAAATATATGATGGTCTCATCCTCTCTCATGGACTATTTCTTGTACGTTTCTTCACCTTCTTTCTTTGGCTTGGAGGTACTCTTATATTTTTTTCTTTTGGTGCACTCTTGTACTTGAATTTTGGCTCACCTTTCTATCCTTCACTCATCTCAATTTTATAACACAGGTCTTGTGGTGTTGGTTCTTGCATGGTAATCTCGGAATCGTTTTCCTTCATTCTTGATGTATACATCCTTAGTGCATTCACACCTTAAAAGGCGAGCATGGTGGGAAGCAACCCCATATCGTACCATCAAAACACTAAAGGTTGTTGCAGGTATACAATTTTGACATGGACCATCAAGGTCATGTTATCGCCTAGATCAATATGACTCCTTAAGGACTACCTAGCATTCCCCTGCCACTTTGGATGTCATTGGCACCCCCTCTTCATTGCTGCCCTCATCTTCATCTATGGCATTGTCCTCTCTACCCTTACCATTGTTGCCAAATATATGGTCTCATCCTCTCCCATGGACTGTTTCCTATACGTTTCTTCACCTTCGAGCACAATGCGAGCAAAGAGCATGATGCGGGCAGATCTCAGCACAAGCAGCACAACAACAGACATTTTGCAAGTAGGATTGACATGCTCAAAACAGAGCGTTGGGGCACAGGCAAGGTCGTTTTAAAACGTGACTGCAAATCACGATGAAAATTCATGTCACACAGTCAAGAGAGTGGACACAGTCGTGTTTTTCACAACAGCCACAACTTATGCCCTAATGTCTGGAAAAATTGCAGTAATAATTGCATCTTTGTAAGAGAGGACCAGACGTGAAGGAAATACTCAAAACGCAACTGTATAAACTAGAACATCATTGTGATTCGAAGCTCTAGGTGCAAACGTGATCATACAAGATGCACTAGGGCACGGGAAAGGAAAATTACTATAGACTATCACGATTTTGTGTTCTCAGATTTCTGCCTGCGTTCACAGATCCCACACTGCGTTCATATTTCTGACTGCGTCCAAATAGTGACACCGTCACTCCACACTCACAGGACAGGTTAAAAATCTCTGAATGCAATGGGGAAAAATGATGAACCAATTCCCCCTTTAGCACAGACATATCAGCAAAAATCGGTTGACAACAATCATGCTCTCATCCAAGAGCTGATGGACAGAATTCAGCAGGTTGAAAATGCTAATAAATCACTTCAATCTGAAATCAATGATCTCACGATCAGGTTTGCAGCTATTGAGTCTAAAAATAGTTTCTTGAAGGAAAGGATCGCCAACAAAGAGAAGCCCCCTAATGAAAGTTTACAAGCAGAGCTACTTGATATCAAAAGCAAGCAGGAAGAGATTAGATCTCAACAAGTTTCTCTTAAACAGGGAACAAAAACACATATCCAATCTTGGGCACAAGTGGTCAGGGGCAAAGATAAGAATCCTCCTCCTATAGCAACAGTAGAGGAAATTGTTCAAGCAAAACTCACGGAGGAGCGTACTAGACGCATTAGAGAATTGAACCTCAAGGTGAGAGGGCTTCCCTTACCTCTCTCCTCATCGGATCCCATGGTGGTTGCAATCGAGTTCCTTAGGGACAAACTAGGTATATCGGATGTGACACTGGAAACAGCATGGTTGGGGTTTGCTTCCACACTTTTCCTCTGTTTCAAATCCGCCGTCAACCGGCTTAGGGCCCTTAAGGCTAGGCGGTCCTTGTTCTCTCTCCCTGGTAAGATCTTTCTTGATGAAGATCTCACCAAATCACAAGTTGCGGAGATTAAACGATCCGAAGAGGTGGTTATGGCAGCACGTAAAGCAAGAAAATGGGCAATTATTAGGAACCTCAAGGCAGTGGTTAGGGACTCCTTTCCTCCAGGATGGGGATCCCAACTTGGGGTTTCTAAATGACGAGCTCAAGAGGAGAGGCAACAAGGCTCAAACATCTCTTTCAGTTGTTGGAATGGTAATGGCTCTTTTTGGTCATCTCCAGGCCTAATGTTTGACGCTCTTGGATCGTCAAACATTCTTTTTATTACAGAGACTCATGAGAACCCAGTACAGCCTCTCCCAACATTACAGGATACAGTTGGTTTTCAGCTTGTCATTAGGAGACTAGGAGTTCTGGGGGGGTTAGAGGTTCTAGTAGGGTGACTTGTTTATTTACAGACTCACTCCGGAGTAGGATTTCGGTGGCGTCTGATGAATTTGCTAGATTCATGTGAGTCTGGATTAATGGGACTACCTCATTTTCCAGAGATATTTACATTGCAGTTTGTTACTTTCCTCCAACATCTTCATCATATGCCATTCATAGTGGCCCTGAGGGGGACACTTTTATAGATTTGTATATCGGGATTACTCAATTTTCAGTTGTTGGAGAAAATACCCTTCATGGGGTCTTCAATGCCCATACCAGAGACTTCCAGATACCTCTCCACGATCGTTCCGTTGATACACTCTGCACTCAAGAGATTGATTCAGAGTCAGTGGGGTTGCACAGGATGTCAGATGATGCTTCAGGTCCTTACATGGCTTACGGAAGACACCTCTTACAGTTGGGAGAATCTCATGATTTGTTGATTCTTAATGGGCTGCCTTGCTTTTCAAATATGCGCTCTTTCACATGTACACCTCATGGCGGAAGAAAGAGTGTGGTGGATTATGTCTTATCCAATCAGAACCTTTTGCCATTCATCCATCATTTTTCCGTTTTCTCCATTACTCTTGCGGACCATGCTCTTCTCTCTTTCTCCATTCGGGTTGATTTCTCCCCTCCTGCTAACCATGCTCTTCTCTCTTTCTCCATTCAGGCTGATTTCTCCCCTCATGCTACAACCCCCTCTTTCAGTATACCACGTACCATCGTCCAGTTTGAGGATGGGGACTCTAACATTTTCCTTTCTCACATCCGTCAGCTTCTACCTCTAAAAACTCAATTCTTTTCACTTGATTATGTTAATTCCAAATACACGTCTTTCCTCCATTATTTGGAAGTTGCCCTCAAATCCTTTCCTAATTACACCAGGTCTACTTCCCATAAATCTAAAAGATCTTGTCCCATGAATAAGTGGTATGATGACGATTGCAGGACTCTCCACCGTCAGCTTCAGTATGCCTTCCTCCATTCTCACCCCTCTTACTCAGCCTTAAAATCATCCTGTCGTTACCTTCTTCGACGTAAGAAACACCTTTTCATTTCTCAAAGGAGACGGATCTTATGAGCTTCCTACATTCACTCCCCCAAACTCTTTTGGCATACCATCCTCCCACGGCACTCTCCTCCCCCCATTGAGCTTAATCCCACATCCATGATTTCTCATACCTCCACCCTTTATGATATACCTGGCCAAACGCAAACCCATGTTGCTTCTCCACCATCTTCTTCTCACTTTTTCACATGCAAGAATGTTAGAGAGGCGATGAAGGTGATGAATAGTAGCAAGGCAGCCTATGAAGAAGGTTTCCAAGCTAAGTTCTTCAAACATAGTTTTAGAGTTTTTGGAAGCTATTTAGTTGATCTTTTCAACCACGTGGTTTGTTCAGGTTTCCCGCCCTCTTGGTCACATCACATTATTCACCCGATACACAAATCAGGCTCCTGTCTAGATCCTAATAATTACAGAACAATCATGGTTGGACACACATTCTCAAAATTTTATGCTACTATACTACACATGCAGCGTTCAAGAGAGCTAGAGCAGAGACACCTCAGAGCTAGGGGACAAGGAAGGTTTAGACTAGCGTATAAGACCATTGATCATATTTTCACACTTCGGGCCATTATTGAGGAGGCACATCATTGCTTGTCCAAAGTCTACTATTGTTTTGTAGACTTTAGGAAAGTGTTTGATTCTATTCCGAGAGAGGCTCTTTTCCAGAGACTTAGGAATATTGGCATTTCTGAGACCCTCGTGGCATCCATTATGAGAATATATGAGAATGTCCTTGGTCGTCTCCGCACAGTTCATGGGATTTCAGACTTTATTAGGAGTACCATTGGGGTCAAGCACGGATGCCCTTTGTCCCCAACCGTATTTGGGATATACATTGATGAGCTAGAGACCTTTCTTCATGAACATATTCAGGGTAGTGATGGATGTCTTCTTCACCAGGGTCTGATTTCTATCCTCCTGTTTGCGGACGATGTGGTTCTCCTAGCTTCTTCTCTTGAGGGCTTACAACAATAGTTGGATGCTTTGGCTCTCTTTTGTGATCTCCGGCAGCTGACAGTTAATTTGGGGAAAACCAAGGTCATGGTGTTTAATGGCTTGAAGACCTCCCACCTCCATTTCATTTTCAGAGGAAAGGAGGTTGAGATTACCACTTCCTATATTTATCTGGGAGTACAATTTTTAGGTCCATGTTTCAGCTTGAGGCAGGCACTCCAGCCTAGAATAAACAAAGGGTATGGTTCTTTAGCTCTCCTTGAACGACAGTGTTTTCGACATCACTTTCAGGATATCTCATCCAAGATATCACTCATAGATACACTTATCAAACCCACAATTCTCTATGGATCTGTAGTTTGGGGGCCGTCTTTACTTGAGAGTGATTGGGCTGCTATTGAGCGGGCCCAGACACATCTCCTTCACCACATGATTAGATGTAAGTAGACAATTCCCGAACACATTATCCTTGCAGAGTTTGGAGCCCGACCCTTCCGACTGGAGACTATATTTGATTTGATCTCTTTCATACACCGCATACAAAGGTTTGCTGATTTTGCGAGTGGGCGTGACAGATATCCATACTTAGCATACTGTTCTTCAGAGAATCTTGCTCTCTTAGCTCCTTTGACGCGTGGACGTTGTTGGTATACAAGAGTTTCTGATCTATTGGAGTCTATGGGAATCAAGATGGACCGACTTCCTCCATTTTTTTAATCCTTGGATGCACCAACTCATCTTCTACCCACTAGATAGGAGTTGAACAGGACTATTAGGGATGATATTTATAGACAGTTTATCCATGTTACTTGGGTAAACCCTCCTGGGGGGTTATGCCCTAAGATGGCATTTTATGCAGAGCACTTCTTGGAGCTGAGGGACAGGCTTATCATTCGCCCACAGTATACATAACGCCACTGGATGCATTCTCTTCGCATCCCATTAGGACAGTTTTGAGTAGGGTCCCATAAGCTTAGGATTGAGACAGATCACCAGATAGATCGAGCAAATACGATTTGCTAGTTATGCAGCATCCAGGAGACGGAGTTCGAGGAACACTTCATCTTTCGTTGTCCCATTTACTATGAGATATGAGGGAGATTTTACTGCCTATTTAGGGGGACACGGAATCTTGTTGACTTCTTCAGATACGAGGACCAGAGTTGTTTGGCTTTATATATACAGGAAGCTCCTAAGCTTCGTGATCATCTTATTCAGAGATCCACTAGACCAGTCTCCACTCAATGGATTACTTCCTTTTTCACGATGCTACCTTCAAGGAGAGGCACCAAGTGACAAATTGACATTAGTACAGCCTCACATTCCAGATCAGTGAGGCCCAGAGACACTATTCACAGTTCCCCGAGTATTCATCAACATATTCACTTCAGACCCGGCATCAAGAGACAAACTAGATCCACCAGATCTTCACAGAGGACTTTTCCTTCTAGGCAGAGGATTGGAGGACAGACCAAGTATCATACCTCCCCTTCTTCAGGTCAGACTTCTATTCGGAGCTTCTTCTCGTTGGCCTTGGATGCTAGGAGAGTTGGATCGAACCCTTGAGGGGTTCCCTCCTGGTTCTTTTTTAGGGCTCATCCTCGTGCTACCGATGTTTACAGATTCTTGGGGATTGCTCATCTTTCTTGCTCTCTTCTTTGGGCCTGAGCATGGTTGTGCCCTTTGGCGGTTTGAATATGAGAGTGGTCACTCTTTGCCATGTTTTATACTATTTCTTTCATCATTGTTTTTCTTGTTTTTCAAATTTTAGTTTCCCGCTTTTCCCTGACACATTTCTGTATTCTGCAGTCCCTCTGACCTACTTTTGTGGTCATTAGTTGGACATTAATATATTTATCTTTATCTTTATTTGGCTTGGAGGTACTCTTATATTTTTCCTTTTGGTGCATTCTTATACTTGTACTTGACTTTTGGCTCACCTTTCTATCATTCACTCATCTCAATTTTCTAACGCGGGTCTTGTGATGTTGGTTCTTGCAAGGTAATCTCAAAATCTATTTCCTTCATTTTTGATGTACACATCCTTAGTGCATTCACACCTTAAAAGGCGGGTATGGTGGGAAGCAACCCCATATAGTACCATCGAAACACTAAAGGTTGTTGCGGGTCTACTAGGGGCATTGGCAAGAAATGTATCGCTTTCCATGACAAGCATGATTCTAGCCAAGACCACTCAATTCATAGAACAAAGCCAAGGCATGCAATAGTATACAAAATCCCTTACAATGCCTGACAAGCAATTTTTTAGCTTCACAGATAAAAACTAGGATGAATTATGTATTTTCTTGTTCACCAAGCCTTGCATGTAAAGAACAAGCCACAATGCCAAATTCATAACTAGCCAACTACAAATAATGTCACATATACAATGCAGCTCTTCACTTTTCTTATGTATAATCTTCAATCCATGGCTACCATGCACTGCAGTAGTACAGTTTTCCTATGGGGGGGGGTTGAACACAATAACCATTCATCTATTCTTCCGTCTCCTTAGAAGTATCTCATCCAACCTTTGTCCCACAATATGGAAGCACCAAAGCTCTAGAAACATTTTTAGCTTCATGAGAAACCACGAGCTTCTTACCCCACACCTATATGTGATTCAGGGGTGTTCTTATTCAACATAAGCATGGACATAACATGATGGACCCGAGCTTTTGTGAGATACTTCACGAGAGCATGAGTTGTTCTTCAACCTCCAATGATACATAAGGGAACAAGCCATGAAGCTAAATCCATAACCAGCCAACTATAAATAAGGTCACATATATACTATGTTTTTCACTTTTCTTATGTGTAATCTTCAATCCTTGGCTACCATGACCTACAGTTGTACAAATTTCTTCTGAATAATCATTGATGTATTCTTCTTCTCCTTAGTATCTTTCTTCTCCATCTTTGTCCCACAATATGGAAATTCCAAAACACTAGAAACATTTGCAGCTTCATGAGAAACCACGAGCTTCTTACCCCGCACTTCACTGTGAAATGGGGTGCTCTTTTTTAACACATGGCATAGACATAATATGATGGACACGGGCTTTTGTGAGCTGATTCATGAGAGCATGAGTTATTCTTCAACCAACAATGATACATAAGGGAACCCATGGGCAGATACCAATCGATCTGCTCTTGAGGGGTTTTCCATTTCTCTTTCTTGTCATATTATTCTTGTTTTTGCTTCTTTTTCTTTGACCTCTTGGCTGGCCTACTGACCGAACTACCACTTTCTTTGAATCTCTTTGCATAGGCGTGTCACGAATGACAAAGCCACTTATAATTCTTTATTGTTGGGTAGCCTTTTCCACCTTAGCCATGTATTTTGACATACATAGCTTTGTCAAACAATGCTTTCTCAAAGACTGTTGAATGTATAGATGGTTGGGGCATAACTTCTCAAGATCCACCTAAGTACAACTTCTCGCCAAGCGGATCAAAGTTAAAAAATTTTCTCTTCAACTGTTGAGCAATCAAAATTTTGAATTTACTCTCCCTCTATGTCGAACATTCAGAAAGCTCAATATGAATGCTCATATATTGATGGGGTGGAACACCCATGATAACAGCCTAAAACAAGAATTTTTAGAACCTTGACAATCCCCAAAAAGTGAAGGCTGGTTCTTACTGGTAGATCCAAGTGTACCTCCAAGGCACCTTGTCAGTATCTTAACCCTTGTACAATTGAAATTTTTGTCAAACAAATCGTCTTTGGATGTGCTAGAAAACTCCAAAAATATCAAACAGCACAACTCCTGCGGTAACATGTTTAGCAAATGACAACATGTTTGACTGTTGCCTCCAATGAACCTGTTAATGGTCCATTGTTTCCGATTGGTTGCACGCGCACAATAGTCACAACATGGGAACTCTTGCCAGTGTGGGAGTGATCTTGCAAGAAAGCCTCCAAAGTCAGTTGGTTCTACTTCCTATTCTAATGCTAATCTACCTAAGCTAAATGCATAAAGGGAAATATTAGAGGGGAAAATAGTTAAGATACATAAAAGTAAATGTGGTGATACACTAGAATAAAAAATGGGGTGATTCTCTATCTCAATGAACATAGAGCTAACACCATGCAAGAACAGAAATGAACACAAGTTAAGAAAATAAACGTAAAGGGCAAGATGTAACCCGAATGCAAGCATAGAGTTGCAGCAGCAAGACAATAGCCAAAGGACAGACAAATAAGAGTCACAATAGCTTTCATCAGTTGCAGAAAGTATGCACAAATGCATTACACTTCAATAAGAGGGCTCGGAATATTCTTACGCAATAGATAGTAGGTACATAGGTTATAGTCCAAAGATCAACTCCCCTTCGCTTACAAGAGCACAGTACATATAAGAAGAAAAGGGAAGAAAAAGAGAAGAAAGAGCAGTCAAAATAAAACTGCTCATTGCCCAAGTAGAGGAGAATTGAATGAAAAGTTTGTAGTTTGTTCCCTGCTATCCAACTCTACAAATTTTGGTGGCTGAAGCAATCTTTCAGATCTTCATGATGCCAATGTTTTGTTGTTATACTTTATGGCAAGGTTGACTTCACGCTTGCTTAGTTGCCTTTGAATATTCAAATACAGCATTAGACTCTGATGGATGCTTTTAAAATTACAAAAGCTTTTGATAAAGCTTTGGCTAGCTAGGCTTCCTTTTACAATAAAAGAAGGCTTTTAAATTTTAAATACTCTAGTGGCTTTTCCTTTTATCTAGCTTTCATCTTTAAATATATGGACTCCTTTAACATAATCTTTCATTAAAATTAGTGAAATGAGCCCACTAATAAAAATAAAAACTTTTAGCTCTAGATAATATTTAAATTAAGCTTAGCATCCTTAGAGAATATTTAAAATAAAGCGGAGAAATATTAAGCCTAATGCGGAATTTCTCAACAGAACCTATTTGCTCGATCAAAAACAAACTCGTTTTTTCTTGCCCAAACAATTTAAACAACTTTTGTCAGATGGATAGGTCAATGAGGACGAACAGGGTATGCCGGTTGGTTGGGCTTCCCATGACAAACATGCACCCCCAGAAAAGGCATTGTCACAAACAAATGGGCAAATACGATTGTACGAGCTTATCACATTTGGGCAACAAGTCACGGATGGGATAGACAAGTAATTGCCAACAATTGTCTACTTGTCGAGCAAACTCCTATAACGCTAGAGTTCAGATTTTGAGGCTAACATTGGAGTTTTTGCCTCGCAAACATTGATTTCTTTCTCAAATGTTGGTCTCTTTGGAGTGTATGGAATTGTTAGCTAAGACAAATGAATTTCTTCCTTCTACACCAAAACTGTCTATCAAGATGGCTGCTTACCTCAATGGTACTCAGACCCTTAGACAATTTTACGTTTTCGTTTCTCCATGATTTTCTCTTTTCTTGTTAGTTTCCTCTTCCTCACCATTCGCTTTGAGCTAGTAGGGACAAGATAGTGAATGAAATATCTTTAATTCATTTTTCAATTGTTGAATGGGCTCACTCACATAGTATCCCCCTCTGTCATTATCAAGTGAAGAGGTATATTGAAGTGTGATAATCTACTCATATAGGAACTTGGTCACGCTTGTGTTTGAGTTACCATACAGGGAGCAAGCCACAACCCACTTTTTTAGGTACTCTGTCACAAGAACAATGTATCTACAATATGACAAACAACTCGAGTTCTTGAATGAACGTATAAGATCTAAGCCCCATCTTTCAAAAAAAATCCTCCCCTGCATAGTATACAAAGGTATAAAGTCTTCTTTCAATGGATTACCTATTCTTTTGCAGGTGTCGTAGGCTACTGGCCACTCTATAGCATCTCAATAAAATATGAGCCACTAAAGCCTTGCCAACGGAGCTTTCTTGATAGTAGCATTTGTTTGTTCTATGTGGAAATATTTTTGTTTGTCCAAAGTCTGAATCTTAATCACACATCTTCAAATAGCTAAATGGAATAATAGTGAGTTACAACTTATTTAACCACCTATTTACCATCCATAAGTCATCTACTCTCTCGCGAGTCTCGTTGAAACCTATAGACTACAACATTAGCATGTCTTGATGAGGGGTTCTAGGGACCACTGCCAACAATTTGTCAGCGCTATCCAGGTGCATGACCCCCTCAAACACTATGAGGATGAGTACATGAAGTTCCAACAATTCATTGACGTAAGGAGCAATCAATTGAAGACTACACCAATGAGTTCCATGAATACACTACACATTTGCATGAGGACACAACAAAGCAACATAAGGTGTTGAAGTACATCAACTAACTCTCACCTTATATATGCACCAAGATGAAGTTCTTGACCATTGACACATTAGGGCAAGCATATCCCAATGCAGCGAAAATCGAGGCTAAGGCAAAGATGAAGAAGTTTTTCTCTTCATCCAGTGTCGTGCATAAGAGCCAACCCATGGCCAACACACCATCTCAACCTCTTGCACAAAAGAAAAACATGACACACAAAAGAGAGAAGTAGAAGTTTATTGCGCAACATTCAAAGGCTCCAATGCCTTCCACATCAAACAACAACAAAAAGAACCAAGATGATAAGTGATTCCATTTGACACCACACGAGCTCACACAATGATTATGAATGCCACACAAAACAATCTCTAATTGTGTAATTTGCATCGAGTCCTTCCCAAGCAAATGACATTGATCCAAAAGAAACTTGTCTAAGCACCAACAACACTACCATAGACACTTCTAAGGAATGAGAACCCCTATTCCACATGAAGTACTAGGTCAACGAGCAACAACTACATATCATCAACAACAAAAGCAAAAACATTATCGTACAAGATGCAGTCTATTGCTTGGGTCTTTCTACTAAAGCACATCCTCGAACATAATCTTTGGGATGGCTACAACAAGGACAAGACATTCAAGTCTAGCAAAAGTGCACTTTTAAGTATGCAATCAAACTTATGGAGGACATGGTCACTTGTAACGTCACACCATTGGAAGTTTGTAACTCCTACTTAGAAGGTTGTATGTCTATGACCACGATGGTTCATATCAAGCTAAGCCAAAGTAATAAACCATTTGTGTCAAAGACTGCATCTTTAACATTTGTGAATCACCTCAAAAGTTTAAAGTCAGTTCCACCCTAAAACAACGGTATAACCACGCAAGTACGCATTGGTAGTGCGCCTTGTCATGCAATCCTCACAACAATAACAACTCGACAAATTACTGCAGCAACACGAAAACATCTTTGAAGAGCCAAAGGGTCTTCCCACACTTTGCTTGGTTAAGCATAAGATCAATTTTCTTCCTAGATCCCCTCTGTCGTATAGTCCACTGTACCACAAGTCCACCTAGGAGAATGACGAACTCTAGCACAAAATCCAAGAACTTCTCGATCAAGGCATGATCAAGCCAAGCTCTACTCCATTTGGCAGTCCGATAGTCCTCACACCAAAGAAAGATGGTACATGGCACTTGTGCATCAACTATCGCGCTTATACAAGATAATGGTGAAGAATCAATATCCACTATTGTGCATCGACAACCTACTAGATCAGCTCCAAGGTGAAAAATACTTCACCAAGATGGACTTGAAGTGAAGTTACCATCAGGTGCCAATCTATCCTAAAGACGTTTGAAAACAACATTTGAAACAAAGGAAAAGATGTACGAATAGTTGGTTATGCCTTTCGGCTTGACCAATGAACCAAAAACATTTGTGCCCCTGATGAACGACATACTTAGGGCCTTCACCAACTCCTTTGTCAACATCTACTTGTATGGCAACCTCATCTTTAGCAAGACTTGGGAGGAGCATGTAGGGCACATCTAGTGCATCCTAGACATATTGTGCAAACACAAGTTGCAAGCCAACTTATCCAAGTGTACATTCAGCTTCACACAGATCCAGTATTTGGGCTACATCATCAACCGTGCATGCATCCATGTAAACCCATAGAAGATCACAATGATCCAAGATTGGCCACCTCCACACAATCTCACCAAGAATAGGAGTTTTCTTAGACTCGCAATCTTCTACCACAACTTTGTCCTTGAATGTTTTCACATATCATGGCCTCTCAGCCAAATCATGCATGCCAAAGTGGATTTCCACTGAATACGTATGCAACAACATGCATTTGAGGAGATTAAGCAGCACCTTTGTGTCGCAACAATTCTATCAATGCCTGACAATGTCCACCCCTTTCATATATAGACCAAAGCTCTCACTATGAACACACCATAGTACTCATACAACATTGACATTCAACCACCTATCACTAAGACATTCAGCAACATGGTGCAACGCTAATCCACCTACGACAAAGAGTTTTATGCCATCATTCAAGCACGAAAGTAATGGCACCACTACAACTTGGGAAAGGAGACAATCATCCAATCTAATCATAAGCCACTCTAGTTCCTGCACACACAAAGCACACTGGAGAATGCACACTACATGAAGTGGTTGACTTATTTTTACCAGTTCCATCTGGTAATCAAGTACAAGAAGGGAAAAGACAACTAGGCAGCAGATTGCCTCAACCACCCTCTAGTTCAATTGCTCATCACAATGCTCAAAACACACGACCACAACTTATCTAAATGGCAACCTCTATACTTAGTAGACCACAATTTCATACATGCCTATATAACCCTTGCAAAAGGTGAACGGGTTCACGATTTCCATGTCCAACAAGCTTCTCTACAATATTGGGCATCTCTATGTTCTTGATGGCTCACCTCTCGAAAGACTCATCTGGAAAAGTGTTGTCCCCAACATCCCCCTTCTTTCCATAGGAAATGGGGACCCACTTTTTTTCGGATTATAGTCTTGACTTTGAGCCCCTCTTCTATGTGTTTTTTGTAAAATTCTGGGAAAAGACTGACTATTGACCTTTCATACTTTGGCAAGATGGCATTGGTGTTGTGTTTTCATAGACTATCTTTATAATTGTTTCGGACTTATTCTATCGGGTATTTTGTCCAATATCTTTGTGGGGTTATTTCTATCGGAAGTTATTCCTTTGGGTCTTTTGTCCGACTTATCTTTATTGGACTTATCTTTATCAGACATTTTCCCCGAAGCCTTTGGTCTTTGTCAGGGTTTTTGTTCCGGCTTTTTGTCACGGACATTTTGTTCGAGACATAACTTCCAACAAAATTGGGTCTATGGGCTTTTCGTCGCAGGCATTTTGCCCGACAAAATAGACCTACCCTTTGGCCTTTTGGAATGACCCTTCGGGTTTTTTTGTCAAGAGCACCTTGCCCTACAAAGTAGACTCTTCGGACTTTTTGTCATGGGCACTTTTCCCTACGAAGTAGACCCTTCGGATGTTTTGCAGTTGCCCTTCAACCTTTTTGTCGCGGCTATTTTGCCCGACAGAATGACCCTTCGGACCTAATGCACTTACCCTTTGGGACTTTTGTCCTGGGCATTTTGCCCTACGAGCCTATCCTTTGGGACTTTTGTCTTGCACTAATTCTTTCAAGCCTTTTGCCCCAGACCAATTCCTTCAGAAGTTGTCTTGGAATTTTTCTACGACGAAAATAAATTGCGGGCTGTGTCCCAAACATTTTGTCCGACGAAAATGTACATGCTTTGTAAAGACCGGCGCCGAACAAAAAGCCTGAAACAATTCCCCCACACAAAATGGCCGAAATAATATCCTACTGCCAAGATCAATAAATCAAAAATCCCGTGGAATTGCCAAATGGCACCCTTGCTTAGAGAGCATTTTATTATGTTTTGAGCTTAATTTAAGATTTTAGCCAAGATCCCAATCGTATTTCTCCATGCTAGGTCATTTAAATTAACACAAGGGCTCTTTTATATATTCTAAGCCTAGGCCCTAATTGTATTTTATTAATACAACTAAGACCTTAGGCTAGAATCCTTATGCAGGGTCCTTTATATTAACTTATGTCCTTTATTCTACGTCTACAGATCCAACGACCGTGTTAACTCAGGCCTAGTTGATCCAATGAAGCGAGAGCAATGGTTGAAAATTCAAAAGACCTATGGGCCCCACGAGGGTGACAAGTGTCACCATCGCGGGAGCCCAGTACAGAGATCCAACGACCCGCAGGAAAAAGCAGTGTCAACAGTCAAGAGCTCAAAGAAGCCCTGGGTAGTTGCCAAGTGAGCAGAGCGAACCAAGAAATGACAAGTGTCGAGCTCGCAAGGAGTTAAGTCGATTTGACGATCACGTGGACGTCTTTGACGGTCGTGCAAACATCAAAATTAAGCTCAGAGATAAAAGGTTTGGGTTTAAATTCTGACGGTCAGGTGGATGTCATTGACGATCGCGAGAATGTCTTTGACGGTCGCGTGGACGTCATTGACGATCGTGAGAACGTCTTTGATGGTCTCGCGAATGTCAAATTTAAGTTCCGTAAGTAAATGACAGGGGATTAAATTCTAACGATCGCGTGGATGTCATTGACGTTCAGAGGACATCATTGATGGTCGCGCGAACTTCAAATTTAAGCTCGTAAATAAGCCGTTTGAAATCAAAGATTAGTGGGCCCAGGGAGATCGATGGCCAACGTTGATTTGTATAGTTGATCCGATAGTGCGAGATCAATAGAGACTTTTCAAAGGAACGAGGACGTAACAAGTGTCACGCTCGTAGGAGTCAATGAGTCAAAGCACTAAGATCTACGAACCGCATTAACTTGAGCACAGACAATTGATGGTGCGAGATCAATGTGGAAAATTCAAAGGTCCCAAAACAAGCGAGGAGTTGCCAAGTGGCACAAAAACATTCGAGCTAGGACTATAAAGAGCATAGAGGCCCCGCAGAGCTGCCAAGTGGCACGCTCGCGTTCCATCATGCAGAAGATCAAATGGTGCGAGTCGACAATGGACTTTTCCAAGATCTGGACCCAATGAAGTAGGGAAGCGTGTCCTAAAGGCAACAGTCATATTTCGAAAGGTAGCAAACGGAACGACATAAACAAAGCATGTAGATCTTTGAACACTTGAGCTATATTTAACAACAGACACTAGGTCTCATAGTTAAGCTAACATATGAGCACGCATGTCTTAGAACTAATCTGGTTAGCGAATATGAAAGTAAAGATCAGGCAACAGAACATAAGAAGGCTGCAGTTACATAGCATCTCAAAGGTAAAGTGAACACTGTCAAATCTTTCAAGATAAGGACCCTGTAAATCCTTCCAAAGGGATATTCTATAAAGGCACAGGCGAGCATGCAATGCACAGTTCAGTTAGATTGGTCACAGCTAACAATAGTGTCACTGGTTCTAAAACATTGGTAAAGCAATGCTTATGTCTGAGTTCCACTTGAAAATGGCTAATCTGAAAGATCAACAGGGTGTTCTCACAACCTATAAAAAGAGGCATGTATAGTTTTGGAAAACGACGCATATATTTGCAGTTTGCATATAGTTCAAGCTAAAATTGTAAAAATAGTCTGTCTTTATACACATGCACATGTTGCATATCTTTGGCAAAGGCTAATTTAAACTGATAACTGTAAGTAGACTATTAGACGGTTTTAGACCACAGTTAGAACTCAAGTTTTGACTATCACATGTAATGACCTTGCATGAACTTGGAGAATGATCCGACCCCTTCCCCAAGTCTATATAAACAATTGTAATCCAACTTGGATTTTTGTCAGAGAATTTTGAATATAGGAGCAACATCAATTTTGATCGTCAATAAATGTGTTTGTGTATTTTATTTCCAATTTATGTGTAATTAGTTATTACTTTCTTTGGTTATATGTTTCAATAATCTTTAGTGTGCAATAGCTACGAATGGACTCTTGACTGTCTTGATTGATGCACTAATCTTAGATGTGCAACAGTTGTTGAAAGATTGGTGAATTATATTGATTAAGTCATTTAAGTTGATTGATTCATAATTCTGAATGTGCATGAGTGTTTTTTTTGATGTAATTTATGTGTGTGCAATAGCTGCCTCAGATACTTTGCTAGCCTTAGCCATAATCTCCTGAGTAAGAGTGTGCAACTGCTGCCCAAAAAGGAGCAACCTTTGTTTGAAGCCTATGAATTTCCTACATCATTATCTCCTTAGACTTCTTAACCGTGTCTGATTGTGTGTGTGCAATTGCTGCTAGCAACAAGTATAGGTCCTGAGAGCACTTGTCCTTTTAGAAACCATCTAGGGAAGTGATTCCCGAAAACTACAGAAGCTTTCTTTTCTGGATTACCCTTCCCTCCTTTTTTGAGTTTGTTTTGAGACCTACCCAATTTAGATTAGAAGCCAACCATCCATCCAACTCACCTATAGATTCACTATCCTTTAGAGACCACACCTCCGTCCAAAAAAACCTTGTCAACAACCTGCATGCCCTACCAGCTATTCCATCAACAGGGTGTCAAAGACCGCATACCTGCAACTCGTGCCCTAGAGTGGAGTTTACCTCCATTGAGATCCTAAAACGTTAGAGGCTACCTCGTTACGTTGTGGTGTGCATGAAACCCGCATTAACAGAAAGCACACTACACGATAGCAAGACACTTTGACATTACCAAAACATTAGTAACACTATAAGCCTATAAGAACGCTTCACTGGCCTAATATGTGCACATACATTAAGCACCACATCAAGTCTTGCATTACATATTCCATAGCCAAGCCAACGAATAAGTAGTTGGGACTCCACACGCCTTTTATGGCTCCATCCAGTCCATGGGAATCTATTAGCATGGATTTCATGCTTGGACTACCTATGACAAAGCACCAAAACGACTCCATGTTTGTTTTAGTGGATAGGTTTTCAATAATGGCTATCATGGTTACTTGCAAGAAAAGCATCAATGTGTGGGAAATCACAAGCTCATTCTTTAGCCATGCTTGGGTTCGTTTTTTACTACCAACATCCATCATGTATGTTTGTGAATTGAGGTTTGTCAGTCAATTCCGGCATGCCTTGTGCGAAATGATGCATACACAATTGGACCGATTTACAACATTTCATCCTCAGGCAGATGCATACACTTGTTCATTTTCTACGCATGTATAACAAAGCACACCCACACACTTGGGATGACAATTTGCTCGACATTTAACGTGCCTAAAACAATGCTCTTCGTAGTTCTATGGGCATAGTATGTTTCAAGTATGTCTTGGGTCTCAACCAAATATAGCTCTAGACATCCTACTGCACACCATTAGGAATAGGGTCACATACACAGGAAAAGGAAATGGACAATGTGCAAAAGTTTTTGTAACACATCCAGCATGTTCATTAGCACATTCAACAAATACTCTTGCGCCAACAACAGAAGTACAAAGAGCACCATGATGCACACCACACACCTCACGAGATCAAGACTAGTGATAAGGTTTAGTTACATCTTCAAAAAGAACATTTTGAGGGTCCTCATTGGAAGAACAAGAACTTGCGCTATGGTCCTTACACCATATTGCGCACAGCTGGAGAAAATGTATTTGTTCTTGATTCACCACAATACTTAGGTTTACATATAGTCTTCAATGTGGAAATCCACAAGTCGCACTTCCCATGTTTGTTTGAGCCAACTGTGACTCAGCATCCTTCAAATTTGGATCCTAAACATCTATAGACAACACCAATGGAACAAATTGTTGAAATCAAAACACGCACCCGCGAAGGCACACATCGATTATTTAGAGTGGTCAAGGTAGGGCAATAGGTTGATTAGTCTAAGTGGTACAACCTTCAAAAACTTCAGGTTTAGTTTCCACAGCGAATCAAATACACGATGGGGGCCATTGCTCCTCAAGAAAGGGCAAACAATCCAAGTATAACCATGCCAGCCCATGCTCTTCTCCTAAGGGCCTTGCACACCCCAACCTCCATGGTAGCTCACACCACCTACATAACCTCGCAATACCCTTGCATACTTGCACAACACTGAGCAGTATACCGCACAGTACAAAGCAGTATACCATGTAGCTCTCAAATGCCTCGCAAGACCTTCAAAACTATGTGGCCACGTGGCAGCTCCTTGATACTTTGTGCAATGCCAAGTGGAACCTCTAGAGCTCACACCATGTCAAAACCCTATTAACATACCACACACCTATGAGACCAACCACCAGCGATTACATCTGCAAGAAAGTGAACAGTCAACCGTTACAGAAGATGAACCGTTTCATAACTGCTCCCCTTGTAGTTGCTTTCTTGTGACGATATATATATATATATCGTAAACCATCTAACCCAGAGGAGAGGATGATAACGATCATTATCACAAAAATGTCAGCATGCCCTATGTATCTAGCATCGAATGGTCATTTGTATTTTCATGGCAGTCTAGGAAAATCAGTTAGGAAGTGTTTTCCCCAATCTGATAACCAGAATCTTCATTCTCAGCCTTGCTGAACACTCTATACCTATTCTCTAAGTATTCCACATTCAAAAGTGTTTTGGTTTACTGTTGTTAAGTTTTCCATTTATGTTCTATAACCCAGTGATTTACTAGTTAAGTTATAGGGTTGTCCCTTGCACCAGCATCCTGGGCTTCATGGTGCGGATCATCATGCCTACACTATTGTGAACCAGATTTCACACCCTTATATACTACTATCAACATGTGACTCTTCCAACCTAACAAGGAAAGGCTGCTTTCGATATGGACAACAATTTTAATGTGATTGCGCAACCCAATAAACAGCTGAAGAAAAGATAAACAATTAGAGAAGCAGCTTACAGCCCAATAGATGCAGATTGCACATGTTGAGGAAATGGCACAATCAGTATCGCTAGCTTAGTGGATACTGAAATCATCTTACCAGTTAACAAGCAATCTTCTAATAGGGAAGACAGGATACATATGCCACTAGTTCTTACGACTTCAACATTTCTGCCAAAAGAATCGGTTTCAAAGGCATCAACTACTAATCCAATAGACTAGGTTTCCCCTATTCTCTACTGCTGATTAAGTTATTTATTGATGAAGAAGCTCATGTTTTTTTCCCAGAGATGAATGTTAAGTTACTATCCTTGCCTAATTAATGAATAAATACAAACTTGGCATGTGTTCTGTTATTTTGTATTAGTAATAATATGATATTACCTATAAGTGGAAGCCCTCTCATATGAATTTCAGTATTGGTGTTAATAATAACCAACATATGTATCAGTCTGCACTCTCCTATGTAAGCTGGTATTTTTGACATATGAGATTGCCATACACTTGCTTTAGGTGATAACTGTGGGGGAGTATGTGATCATATGTCTATCGATTGATGCATCAAAAATATATATTTAACCTTTGTATCTTCAGTATGTTTACCCAATGTGTGCATTTCTCTATGTTCTCACAAGTGCTTATGTGCATGTTCAATATTCTATTGTCTTTCTTATTCAACATTTCCTTAACAACAATATGGTCCATTGCCAGTCACTTACAGAAACTAATGGTGGTTGCATTACATGCTAGACATGATTGGTGTCCTTTGGACGGTAAGAAACATTTTGGCTCTCTTACTGTTATTGTGTTGACATATTAAAACTCAAAATGTTACTGGTGGATTTTGTACAATATCTTTGAAAAACAATCCATCAAAAACTATTCAAATTGTCGCTATCTTTAGACGCTTTCATCGTACCATAAGCATAGACTTCTAATTTAAAACTAAATTATCAAACCAGTATTCCAAATAAGAATCACATACAGGTGGTCCATAAAGAAGCACATGGCCAGGAAGTGGAAGACAAAGATTGCTAAAAATCCTGCCATAAATTGGAGATGTAAGCAACATCAGACCTGCACCAATGACAGCCAAATCAGAATTCACCCATATATATTAGAAATACAAAATCAACCTAATCACCCTAGACAAGATATTGCATTTAGGAGTGCAGAATGTGATACGTTTAAGGGCTTCTGACGCTGTTTCTCCCATCCAGGTCAATGAGGAAAGCAATGGCCTGATGTTTTTCTCCAAGCATTTCTCTGGTTCACAAATCAAATGAAGAGGTTGACCCAAATTAACTTCTATCATTTTAGGTCTAGAAACAGTCTCCTCACTTTCACCTGAAAGTGTGCTCTCCTCAAATTTATAAACCTGATTAGGTTTTGTGAGATGCTTCCTGATGGGATGGCTCTCCTGTATTTCCTCATTTTGTAAGTTTTCATTGCTATCAACAGACAAAAGAAACATAATTTCACTGACAACTTTCCCATTTCCTGCACTTCGCTCAGCAAGTCGTAGACGATTCTTATGGGCATGTTTTCCGGAATCTGAATTCAGTTCAAAATGCAATACTGTTTGATCGCCTATAAGCAAAGAGCCTAAGTCTGTCGCAGCAACACACTTGGACAGAACACTAATTTGACCGGCAATCCAAGAATGTAAAAGAAGAATCCTACTCTGACCATCACTGGGAGCATCACATTCCTCTTTTCCAGGAAACAATATGCAACCAATGGCAGCAAATATATCCTCATGTTTAGTCCAATTTTTCTCTCTTGCTTTAGAAAATGCATCCAATTCTTCGTATTTATCTTCATTTTCAAGAAAATCATCGTGATCCTCCAAAGATTCTGAATCCTTTTCTCTGTTAGAATTCTTCCTTTGAGATGATGGCTTAAAATAAACAGGTGAAAGTAACAGTCCAGGAGGCTTAGTGATTGGCCACATACACCCCTTCACAACCACCCCTGCAATGACAAAATATGATCAACCCAAACCACCTCTTCTACAAAACAAAAACAAAAATTGGATATAGACATATATATGCGTCACAAATATTAATTTCCCATGAGACCCTTAAAATTCATACAAGATCCCATAAGGTTCCCTGTTCATTAAGCTAGTCAAATATAGAGTACTTATTTCTCAATGTAGGCAATCAAAGCTTCGAGTAATACAATAAACCATGTCAATGAATATGGCTTTAAGAAAGCTATTGGACATACTAGTATGTAGATAGGCACCAATGTAAAGGCGAAGTGAACGGGCAAGCATAACATGTCCTCTTGCTACTGTTTCGAAAAAGACAAGTTGGCAAATAACTTGCTTTACAGTGCTTTTAGCATTGTCTATACCAGTCCCATTTGCCTCTTCTCCATCATCGAGCTGATCTTCGTTTTTTCCATGATGCCTTTCATAGTTCTGGGGCCTTTTACTACCAACAACTATAGGTGTTAAAATGACTGGTTGTCCATTGATCAATGAAAATCTTTCTGCTGTGATGGGGGAAACAAATGCCATGGATGTAGGAACAACACCAAAACTAATGCTTCCACACTCATAAGTTTGTACAAGACTTCTATCTAGTTCTTGAACTCGCAATGATGCCTTCATAATGGAAGCTTGATTAACAGCTTTAACTGTTTCAGCTATTAAATTTGACTTTGTATTCTTAATTTGCTCCTTTAGGTCCACCACAACGTCTATTCCTGGCACCAATTGCACTAACATGTAGAGACAAAGTCAGTATTTTCATTTATGCTGGAGCAGAAGCACAACAGAAAACACCTGCAGAAATTTAAATAAAGATAACATAGAGAATCATATGATGAAGCATATAGGAAATCAAATAACAGATATAATAAAAGATGATGTTTGCCCACTAATATCATAAATGCATTTTAAAGAAAACATAATCCTTGCACCTTTAGCATCATCCACTCACAAATCCCTTTTGTAGACAATACCTGCACATTTGGCTTACACAAATGTGAGTTATATATCCACAATATTTTTACTTTCCCACGTCTCTCTGATGAGAATATACATGGATGTTGAGAACCTTAAAGACTGAAACATGCATATCAAGCGACAACAATAATATACATGGAAGGACAAAATACAAACACGTTACATGGCATAAATTTCATGATGAGAATGAGATTTCTGTTTTGATTCACTAAAGCAGAGGGTATAAACATATATCTTGCACCTTTTAGATGCCCATGTCCTTGTATATTGCATGGAGGATGCCTGATGTATGACTGCCTAATGGTAATGCTTTTCTTCAACAGACTATCAAGAAGGTCAACCACTGCCTCCTTGAACCAAGGAGACGATAATAGTTCTTCTTTATGACTAAGACTAAATATGATCTAGATCTGCCCTTCCTCTCCTCTCATCCCCAACCCACTGCCCTCGGCTTTAATTGGTGACATCCTGCTCAACTGATACATTAAGAAATCAATAGAGCAGTAGTTAAATGACTTAAAGCTCGGTCATTGACGATATCTTTGAAAATATATGCTGCCACTGTGTTTACAGAAAGAATAGTGATCACGGATAATGATGCTGGAACTGTAGACGCCTGGAAAGGTATAACAGTTGATATGTAACTCGCAAGGTGAGTTTAGTATCTCTTACTATGTGATAGAAAACCACAAAGGACAAGCAAAGATATAACAAAAAAAATCTCAGATTAAAACTCTTCAACAATTATAACATTGAAATAGAAGACTCTATTACAGAGTTATCCTTCTAACTGTAGGGACCATAGTATTGAGACTCTGCGAGTTTATGAAAAACTTCATAAACTGGCAGAGTCCCAAGCCAAGTAGGGGCCCATGAGCTTTAGGGCCTCGACTCAGCTAACTCGGTAACTTTTATTTTTCACAATGTCAAAATTATTATTACATTATAAATGCATCACTTTGGAAAAATATTATTATTTTAGCTCGTTAATACATTTTATTCTTTTTAACTATTAATTATTTTTTGTGTTTTAAATTTTATTTTGAAAAAATGTATTAAGTAGTTGCCCTCTATATTTATATTTTATGGCTTGATATTTAGGTTGAATTAATTTGATATATTAAAAATAGATTTAAATAATGACATTTTTATTGATTGTTTATATATTATTGATATTATTTTTCAGTAAAATGCATAAGAATTTATTTTATTTTACAATTTACGACTTTTTATTTTACCAAGTCTTACCGATTTTTTGCCGAGTATGAGCCCAAGCCTAAAATGTGCTTGTCGAATCTCATCCGAGTCCAAGTCTCACTACTGTGGAGGTAGTGGTTAGTCATTTATCATCAAATTGTGAATTATGCTCTTATTACATTGTTGTGGAGGTTGTCTCCTCGAAGTAGCTCAGTCATTATTAAGTATTCTGCTCTTTTGTCAATTATTGTTGTGGATCTTATTATTCTAATTAATTTTTCAATATATTTTTCCATTATTGTAAACATCTAAGTAATTTCATTGCAAGTGGTATCAGAGCATCAATTTGGGACAGTTTCTACAGTATTTTTTTTTGGATCTGGTGTTTCAACCATCTAAAGCACTAAAGGATCGAAAAAACATAACTTCCAATACGAGAAGAATTTCATTTTTCCGCCACTGTAGTATTGTTAAAAGTCTTTTTTTTAAGTATAAAAATTTCTTTCGTACCCTTGTGCAAATTAGTAGTCATTGGACTCATCTCGGTGAGACAATCACAATGGTGTAATCTGCTAGTACACATTTTTGGGGCTCTAAACCTTATGGAGGGTTTGTGCATGGCTGGTCCGAACACTCACAAATGCGGGAAAGGTCAAAACACCCAAAAAACTCCTCACAAAGGCAACATGGAGTCTGAAACTTCAAATCCGTTACTTTTTGATGCAGTTCAGCGAATTCAGTCAGAGATACAAAGCATGCTAAGGATGATCTCGATGTAGTAGAAGGGGAAATGGATTCTATGAAAGATCAATTGTCAATGATGAGTGCTCAATTGACCTCTATTATTGCTCAGTTTCCGCAAAATAACCCTCCACCACTCCAATCAACTCGCCCACTCAGAACAATCACAACTCCAACACTAGTTCGAAGCACATGCTGCCAAAAATACAAGTGCTCAAGTTTGATGGTAAGGATCCACTCACTTGGATCAATCAAATAGAAAATGTATTTGATCTACATTATACCCCATGTGCGCAAAGGTGATCACGACATCTCTCTATCTGGAACCTAAGCAGTTCATTTGATATAGGTGGTTGTGTGCTCAAAAGAAAAAGGACATTCATGTTACCTAGTCGGCGATTACTAAGGAGCTACAGATACACTATCACAACTCCGAAAACTACTTCAATCAGTTAGCAAAGTTGCGACAGATATGTATTGTTAAGGATTATATTCAGCAATTCCAAAATTTATCCTTACATGTGGATGACATCACTGAGAACAACATGACTGGCATGTTCTTGGGGGCTCAAGGATAGCATCCAACTTGAGGTTCGTATGTTTAATCCATCAACTGTTTCTGAAGCCATAACATTCGCGTGCCATGTAGAGAAAAAAAATTGGTCAAAAGACAGGCTTTCACTCATGGCCATGAACACAATTTCATAGCACCATCATTTTTGCAACGTACAAGATTGACCCCTCAGCAAATTGAAGAGAAGCATTCCAAAGGGTTATGTTTTGGCTGTGATAACAAGAGGAGCAAAAGACATAAATGTGTCGAAAGTAAGTAGTTCTACATTGAAGGTGCCAATGAAGATGAAGACGATGATGAGGCCGCATATGAGGGTATAGAAAAACCAGAGGGAGAATCTGAAGATTCTCACTCTACTATCTCCTGTCATGCCCTTTTAGGTATAAGTACTCAAACTCTTAAGGTGGTAGGCTTCATCAAGAAACAGAAGGTGACAATGTTGATTGACTCAAGAAATACACATAACTTCATCAACAGTAAGTTGGCTACTCATTTGAACTGTTTTATTTATCCAGCTCTAGAATTTCAAGTCATGATTGTAGATGATGGCACAATTAATTGTTTTGGAAAATGCCATAGTATTAAGATTGTCATGGGGAACTACCTGCTTAATTCTTCTATGTTTGTTGTTCCCATGGGTGGGGCTGACATTGTTTTGGGAGTACAATGGCTCACGACTTTGGGCACAATAAAGATGAAAATCCAAGAACTGTTCATGTGCTTTCATTCTGACGGTAAGACATTTGAACTACGGGGATTACAGGCAAAGTCTCACCAATTGGTTAGTTCACATCAGATGACAAAAAATCATAAAAAATGGGCAGAAGGATTTGTAGCATAGTTGTTTTCCTTAGAAGTTTAGCGAACAAGTGTCTACACAACTAGATTTACAAATGATTCTTGATGACCATCCAACAATTATTAGCGCAGTGCCTAAAGGCCTACCACCTAATAGAGAACATGATCATGCCATAAGACTAATTCCAGGTAGCACACCACCGAACATCAAACCATACAGGTATCCATATGCTCAGAATAGTGAAATTGAAAAAATGGTACATAAGATGTTGGAGGCAAGTATTATACAACATAGCCAAAGTAAATAATCTTCCCCAGTGGTCATGGTGCGGAAGAAGGATAACACTTGGAGGATATGCCCCGACTACAAAGAACTCAATAAGTACACCATCAAAGATGAGTTCTCTATTCCGGTCATTGATGATCTGTTAGATGAATTACATGGTGTTGTTTATTTTACCAAACTATATCTTCATTCTAGGTATCATCAAATTCGGATCAAAGATGAGGATATCCATAAAACAGCTTTCATAACTCATAAAGGCCTTTATGAGTTTATGGTCATGTCTTTCAATCCCACAAATGCACCATCTACATTTCAAAGTTTTTCAATTTTATCCTTTCATTTATCTTATTTGTTGCTTACTACACTTTACTTAGCATTAGTGTTGTGTGTTATCATGTTCTATTTCCTAAAGCACCATCCCATGTTGCACTTATGTGACACATGATTAGCTTCAAGTGGGGCATATGTATACACATAATATTTTTAACTTTTATTGATTACTAACACTTTGTATATTGCAGTAACCTATCAAGTCTCAATCTCTCTTTGATGAACATTGTTTTTAGACCTTTTTTAAGGAAGTTTGTGTTGGTGTTTTTTGATGACATCCTAATCTATAGCAAAACTTGGGAAGAGCATTTGAAGGATGTGAAACAGGTACGATTAGTTTTGAAACAACATCAGCTTTGTGCAAAACTTCCCAGATGTGCTTTTGGCATCCATGAGGTGGAGTACTCGATCATACTATTTCACATGAAAGAATCAAAGTCGACCATAAGAAGATCAAAGCTATGATGGAGTGACAAGTGTCAAAGACCCTCAAGAAATTTTGTGGATTTTTGGGGCTAATAGAGTACTATCACAGACTTGGAAAAATTTATTGTAGCATAGCAACTCTACTTGCAACCTTATTGAATAAAGATTCCTTCCATTGGACTGAACCAACTACTAAGGCATTTGAGCAGCTAAAAGAGGCTATGTGCACCACTCCAATTTTGGCAGCCCTTGATTTTTCCAAAACATTTGTTGTTGAATGTGATGCATCAGAATATGGCATGGGAGCAATACTCATGCAAGAAAGAAGACCCATTACATTCGAGAGTCACCAACTCAAAGGACAAAACAAGCTCAAACCAATCTATGAGAAAGAGATGATGGCTATTCTTCATGCAATCAATCAATGGAGACCTTATCTAATGGGTAGACACTTTCAGGTAAGGATTGATTATGATAGTTTAAAATACCTTTTGGAATAGCTATTGTCCTCAGAAGAGAAACAAAAATGGGTGACTAAAATGTTGGGTTATAACTTTGAAATAGTCTATAAGAAAGGCAAAGAGAATGTGGTAGCAGATGCATTTTCTAAGAGGGATAAATTAGTTGAGACACAATTATATGCAATGACCATTTGGCAAACAGATTGGTTAAAGGAAGCAAGATCAAAATGGGAGAATGACAGGGATACATAGGTCATGATTCAAAATCTTTAGCATGTTTCGAGTGTTTTAGACAAATTGAGTGGAAAGGAAACACATAATGGTATAAAGATAGATTGTACCTATGTAAAGATTATGTCCTCAAACACAAGATCATTTAGGAGCTTCATGCACCTCCAATAGGGGCCATTTAGGATTTTTGAAGACATACCATCACATCAAACAAGATTTCTTTTGGGACGGACTCAAGGGGGATATACAAAAATTTGTGACAGAATGCATGTTTTGTGAACAAAACAAAGGGGAAACAATTAAGACACTAGGTCTTCTACAACGATTATCCATCTCTATCCAACGGTGGGAGGTTTCCATGTATTCCATTATAGGGTTGCCGAGATCTGAAGGTAAAAATGTCATCATGGTAGTTGTGGATAGGCTCACAAAATATCCTCATTTTTGTTCCTTATCGCAACCATTTGTAGCTAATGCATTAACAGTTGCTTTTCTCAATACAATTCAAAGTCGCATGGTACCCCAAAAATCATTGTAAGTCATCATGATCCTATCTTCGCCAAAACTTTTGGATTGAGTAATTTTCAAGTTTGGGTACCCAGTTGGCTCATAGCTCATCTTATCATCCTCAATCTGATAGGCAAATAGAGGTTGTCAACAAATGCCTAGACAGGTATCTTTGTTGTTTTGCATCAGATAAACAGGAACGTTGGATCTATTGGTTGCCACTAGCAAAATGGTGGTACAACATTTCCTTCCATACCTCTTCTAAAATGTCTCCCTTTGTGGTACTTTATGGCTATCACCCCCCATCTATCACTGCATCTTTGAAGGTGCAACCCAAGGTTCGAGTTGTTGAAGAACACATTCAACATCAACAGGAGGTACTAGCTAGTTTAAGGGAGAATTTAGCAATAGCACAAAATAGAATGAAATGGCAAGCTAATCAACACCGTAGTGAGAAGCATTTCGATATCGGTGATTGGGTCTTTGTGCACTTGCAGCCATATAAGTATATGTCTTTGAAGCAATGGAAAAAGGACAAAAAACTTTCTCGTAAGTATTATGGCCCTTATCAGATCCTACAAAAAAATGGCAGTGTGGCATACAAGCAGGGGCTACCCTAATCCACTTACATACATCTTGTATTTCATGTATCTTGCCTAAAAAAAGTCATTGTACAGAGAGTTTCTACCAAGATTTACTTCCCTAAATTAGATGAAGAAGGTGAAATCATTTTAAGAGATTCTGATCAAGTGGAAGAGTCTAATTCGTGAAGATGCAACATGGGAGGATGAAGCTTTCCTGCAATAGCATCCAAAGTTGATTCAACATTGAGAGCAATGTTGTTTTGAAGGGGAGGGGCATGCTACACCCTTAACCTATACCTGCGTCTAGAGATGTGTGGCCAACTTGTTACTTAAATATCTTTCATATTATCTTATTGCATTTCTCTATGTCCTTAGTATGGTCGGCCTATGGAATAACCATGGCTAAGTAGAGTACATATAGGAGGAAGTGGTTAGTCTTCTATCATCAAATTGTGAATTCTGCTCTTATTGCATTGTTGTGGAGGTTGCCCCCTCAAAGCAGCTCGGTCATTATTTTCAAGTATTTTGCTCTTATGTCAATTATTGTTGTGGATATGATTATTTTGCTCTTAATTCTTCGATATATTATTCCATTATTGCAAACATCTACGTAATTTTATTACATAGTTGGGAGGTGACCGGGAGTTGTGTCCACACCTCATCAAAAAAGCAATGCCAAGTTTTACAGCAGAGCTCTGCATTAACACTTCATTTATAAAAGGATTATTTGAAGATGTACCAGATTTTATTCTCACTGGCCATTAGATTGCATGCATGATCTCATATCAAAATATAATACTAAAAGAACAGAGAAATTTTGTACACATAATTTTTAAGGAAGAAGAGATTATAATTAGGATCAAGTGGCCTAGGAGTAGGCACTAACTTGCTTATATTGAAACTGTGAATTTTAGAACAAATTTGTGTGTTTCTTTTTCCATTACAAAAAATATATCATCCAAATTAAAAACATCATAGTCTATTGTAAATTTTCACTTGTTTGATTGGATGGTTAGTGGATTAGCTCTAGTTAAACTTTTTCAATTACATATTATTAATTAATAAGTGCAATCCGTTTGTTATGAATATTTTATATTAAATTCAAGTCTTTTCTTTCCTAACTTGAATTTAGAAGTTCATATTTCATCATTAACGTCAACCTTGGTGTTAAATCACACCATTCATCCTTCAATGACCATGATTCCAATTGAAGGAAAAGTTAGCAATTAATATCACATATTCCATTGTTCAAGATTCAAGGATTTCTCAATATACCTGATTATGATTATATACTAGTACAAATATCTAAAAACACCGAGATATCAATCTCGAGGCACCTGTCTTGGATTTGTCACATACCACATTGATTGATGACTTCATTAACTTCTCCGTGAATTTCCCTGATTAGTGGAAGATGGCCTCAATCTAGCTGCACCACTATGTTGGGCTCAAAAAAATCTTTCCGAGAAAAAAATAGGCTCCAAACTTCACCATATGCCAAAGATATTAAGATTTTTTATCAACTTCTTCAAGTAAAAGGAAAAACTTCCATGGCCGTCAAATTTAATGTTGAAAAGGCAACATGACGGTCAAATGGACGTCAAATTTCATGTCAGCCATCAAATGTTAACATCTCACATACATTACAATCCTCCCCCCCCCCTGGTATCGACATAAATGTAGTTGACAAAATTGTAATCATTTTTTATGTTATTGGATCCTATAATGATTTGTCATAATGCATTTGTCGACAAGGATAGTGTACATCATGTCTTGGTTAGTGTGATTCAATATTAAGATAGTTGTCATGTGACCAACACACCGTTCAGTCAACCAAACCTATATGTAGGAAGGTCTTAATGAAGGGAGCTCTCATGCATTGTCATACTCTCCCTATACCATAATTGTTGGGTGTATATTATGGTATATCAGTAAAATTACAATTATCTATATATTATGTGCAATAGTTGGTATGTTATTATGTTCTATTACATTGTGTTCTTTGTTGGTATAACATCTATGGCACCATTTCCAATGACCTGAACATGGCTCTTTGGCCCGTCATTCAACACAACCACTTTGCCATCTCACCAAACACCTCAGGCACCCCTACCAACCAAGACTTCTTTAATTCGCTAGAGGTTTGGCTTGAGGTCGACCCAGTAGAGCAACTTCAAACATAACCTAAGGATCGAGTTGCGACTCAGCAATTGGAACTACCTATATAAGATCCCGTTGAAAGGAGTCATGGTGTCGACATAGGTGGAGGAGTAGGGGGAGACTAACTAGGATGTGCATGGTCTTGAACATGGGGTGTAGGTGTAGGATGAGAAGGATACACAAGGTGATTATTCTTATGCATGTACTTAAGAAGAGGGTCTGAGTGTGTCTCTAGACCCAAACTTTGCACATCTTTCTTTTCCTCAACTTGAGAGCCAAGACCCATATGATACCTACATTACGACTTGAAAACATGAGGCCCATATCCTAGGTGATGTTGGATATTGCTGAGACAATAGAAGACTTTAACTATTTGATGTGGCACAAGCAAGCACCTATCATGATGTAGGAGGTGACTAACATACTGAGATTCATGGAGGAAGATTGTCACACACAGATTTTCCAGATCCGTGAGAGTCAAAAGTGGGTGAAGCAGCATACTCTATAGATGACTAAACAATGACTTCTAGAAATGACACCCACCTATATAGCCACCAGTATCACAAGTACTAGAGGAGTGGCATGCTATTGAGCACAATTTCAAGCTCCAATATTTCACAGCAAAGAAGGCATTGTGGAGACCAATGGGTTGACAAAGGAAAACAAGCGGTTGGTTAAGGAGATGTATAGGACCAAGAGAGAAAAGGATGAGCAAAAAACAAGGTCAAAGGAGCATTTTTAGAGATTACACGAACAAATTCACCAACAATCATAGCTTGCTTAGGAGAAGGCCCATATGCCCAAGTTAAAGGAGGAACTTGCAGCTATGCAAGTTCGGCTTCAGGAGTTAGCACCAATAGAGAAATAATGAGATCACCTCTTTGCTGCCAATGGAGAGCTCACTCGAAAGATGAAGGAAGTTGTCCAAATGGTGAAGTATAGTAAGGAGGAGTTGAAATAAGATCAGCATCTAAAGAATAGAATAGAGGAGGTCCAAGTCCTTAGAGCCAAGATGAAGTGGCTCAGGGTTGGTGCCGCAGGTTCTTCGGGGTCCAAATCAGCTAGAGCATCAGTAAGAACAGACAAGCCAATTCATGCTACAACCATACCTTCTCAAGCCCCTCAATCAGGGATGTCTTCTCCATACCCCCTTCCTCTTCATACTTCTTATCGAGTTGTATTACAGTCTATTGGCAAGGAGGCCAACTTTTCTAAAGAGGGTTATAGATACGTTAGCATAATTGTAATCATTTGTTAATGTTTGTGTAATATTTTTGTCTTAATACATGTGTCAACAAATTGTAGTGTACTTAATCATGTCTTGGTTAGCATTGTTCAATACATAGACAACTGTGAATTAACCGACACGCCTCTTGGTTGACGAACCTATACGTAGGAGATCTAGGTCAGGGAAGAGAGCTCTCATATACTGTCATACTCTCTCTATAACATTGATGTTGGATGTACAAGATTTGGTAGTATATCAATAAGGATGCAGTTGTAGTTATCTATCCATTGTTGTGTTATGTGCAATATCCGGTATATTATTTTATTCAAAGTACTTTTTGTTCTTTATTGGTATAACAATAATTTTACATTCATATTATAAAACACAACTTTCAATTTGAAGGCTCATATTGACGCAAGCCTTGACATTCACATTATAAAACATGATCTTTCAGTTGGAAGCCTCCCACTAATACAAACCCTTGTATGTGGAGATTTCCAAGTAGGTAGAAACGATCTTCAAACTTTTCCTTTCACATTTTTTCCTTTTGGCTGCCTTCAATGGACAAATGCCTATGTTCTCCAATATCATTCACATAGCAAGCCTTTAACACGTTGACTTTAAATGAAAGTTGTCGATTTTATAAGTTTTACATGCAATGAAAGTAATCATTCTCAACATCAGATTTGAGAATACCCCAGAATACTAGAAGCAAGCGTCAATGCACGTTGAATGTCCTATTAGAATGAATGCTCTCCCAATTACATAACAACCAATTGAATTATGAATGATGACAGAACTATCACCACCATAAGGCTTATACCATTGAAGGTCTACTTCAATTGTTGATCCAAGGCCCAGGAGGAGACCCGGTGGACAATCACAATTATCAAATTAAATGGGTTTTCTTGCAGAAGTTATTTTGAACGATAGAGGCCAAAAGATATATTATATTACAATAAGACAACGGAAAGAGACAAGAAGACAATGGACACCAGATTAGAACAGCCATTGCAAAGTTGCATTATTAAAAGTTATGCACAAGAATCGTGATGTCAAATGTGTGATGTCTACATACTTCCAATCTGTCTTTGTTTCACTAACTTATTACAAAGAAGAGAAGAATATGTTAATATACAACAAAGGAATATGAAGCGTTGATTGAACCATTATAAGAGTTGGTAACGACTTCATAGCTAATCATTAGTTTGTTGTCTTCTGGTAACACCACTAAAGTGTTGTGCAAAATAGTACTGATGCTGTCCATGTTGTGCAGCATCACAAAAGAGAAGTTAGGACTTCACGGTATGCCCACGTGTGCTTCAAATAATGTTGAAGTTGTTTGCGAAGGCAACATATGTCACAAAGCAAATCCATTATGTCGTGAGTTGATCAAAGGATCGGATCCTCCTGGATCAGTCACCCCTCCTTGAAGAGCAATGGTCCCCATTACATACAGTTGTGGTAGAAGATGTGGAAAGAGGTTGGCAAATTGCATCTTTGTAAACCATTTTCCCTGGGAAGGTACTTGACCTACTTTGATGATATGAAAGAAAGGGATCTCTTGTGACATATTCATTTGACCCTGGACTCAATTACTTGATCCGATTTTTCTAGTGTGTTACAAACATGATTGAGGTGTTCTCAATCCTCCTAATGACACCTTACACGCAAAAATTCTTGACCTCAAAAACAAACAGGAAGAGATCAGATCCCAACAAGCTTCCTTTAAACAGGAAACAGAAACACATATCCATTCATGGGCATAGGTAGTTAGTGGCAGAGATAGAACTCCCCCCTATGGCAGCAGTTGAGGGGGTTGTCCAGGCTAAGCTCATGGAAGAGCGTGCCAAACATGCTAGGGAGCTGAACCTCAAGATGAGGGGGCTCCCCCTTCCTCTGTCCTCTCTGGACCCCATGGTTGTTGGGACTATGTTCCTCAAGGATAATCTGGGTAGCCCCGATGTGACTCTTGACAGAGCTTGGCTGGGTTATGACTCCACCCTTTTTCTCAAGTTCAGCGCTGTTGCTGACCAACTAAGGCCCTTAAAGCTAGACGGTTGTTATTCTCTCTTCCTAGTAAGATCTTCCTTGACAAAGATCTCCCCAGGTCACAGGTTGTGGAGCTCAAACGTTCCAGAGAGTTAGTTATCGCAGCACGACAGGCAAGAAAATGGGCAGTTATCAAGAACCTCAGAGCAGTGATCAGGGACTCCTTTCCTCCAGGATGGGACTCTCGACCCAGGACTTCTAAATGACGGGCCCTTTGGGAGAAGAGACAGGGTACAAAGATCTCTATCAGTTGTTGGAATGATAATGGTTCATTTTGGTCATCACCTAGTCTAATGTATGACCCTCTTGGGTCGTTGGACATCCTCTTCGTCACTGAGACTCACGAGAGCCCTATACAACCTCTCCCAGATATCGTGAGATGTCATTGGGTTTTAGCTTGCAGACAAGAGACGAGGAGCTCAAGTGATGTCAGGGTTCAAGTGGTGTGGCTTGTTTGACTAGAGATTCCCTCTAGAGCAGGATTTCCGTGGTGGCCTTAGATGAGTTTCCCAGGTTCATGTGGGTCCAGATTAGAGGTGTTGGTCCCCTTCCCAAGGACATCTACAATGCAATCTATTACTTTCCTCATACTTCCTCATCATATGCTATCCACAATGGTCTTGATGGTGACCCTTTTATAGATTTGTATGCCAATATCACTGAAGTTTCAATGGTTGGGGAAGTCATTCTTTTAGGGGACTTCAATGCCCATACAAGAGGCCTCTAGATCCCTTTCCACGACCGTTCAGCGAATGTGTTTTGCACCCAAGAGATAGATCCAGAGTCAATGGGACTTCATAGGATGTCAGATGATGATTTGGGGCCTTCCACGACCTATGGTCAGCACCTTTTATAGTTGGGAGAATCTTGTGAGTTGTTGATCCTAAACAGGGTCGCCTGCTTCCTACACACTCGCTTTTTCACATGTCGGCCTCATGGTGGGGGTGCAAGTGTGGTGGATTATGTCATATCTAGTAAGAACCTATTGTCACTCATCTGTCACTTCTCTATTTTCCCCATCCCCCTTGCGGACCATGCTCTTCTCTCTCTCTCTGTCCAGGTTGGTACCCCCCTCCCGTTATTGTTCCCTCCCATAGCCTACCTTGTAATACCTTTCGGTTTGATGAAGGGTACCCTAAGACCTCTTCCCACATCCGCCAATTACTCCCATTCGAGGCCCAGTTCTTTTCACTTGATTGTGTTGCTACCAAGTACACCCACCTTTCTTCCACCATTTGGGATGCAGCCCTCAAGTCCTTTCCTAGCTCCACCCAGTCCACTTCAACCTCCCATCAACCTAAGAATAACAGATCTTGCCCCATGAACAAGTGGTACGATGATGAATGCAAGACTCTTCACCGCCAACTCCGACATGCTTTCATCCATGCCCATTCCTCCTACCCCACCCTGAAAGCCTCCTATCATTGTCTCCTTCGTCGTAAGAAACACCTCTTTATCTCTTAGAGGAGATGGATCTTATGTGCTTCCCTCATCCACTCTCCCAAACATTTCTGGCACACCATACTTCCCCGCCAGTCTCCCCTCCCTTTAGAGCTTAACCTCGAATCCATGATCTCCCACACTTCCACTATATGATATCCCTAGGCAACCCCAAATCCAAATTGCTTCTTTGCCCTCCTCTTGCCACTTATTCACATACAAGAACATCAAAGACGCTGTTAGGGTGATGAACAGTAGCAAGGCAGTTGATGAGGAGGGTTTCCAAGTAGAATTCTTCAAGCACGGATTTGGTGAACTAGGGAGTTACTTGGTTGATCTCTTCAATCACATGGCCAGTTCAGGTTTTCCATCAACTTGGTCACATCATATTAATCATGCAATACACAAATCGAGCCCCAGTTCAGACCCCAACAACTACAGGGCGATCATGGTGGGCCACACGTTCTCAAAAATGTATGCTACAGTTCTCCATATGCAGCTCTCAAGGGAGTTGGAGCAGAGACACCTCAAGGCTAGGGTATAGGCGGGGTTCCGACCCGCTCATCAGACCATTGATCATATTTTTATTCTCTATGCCATCATTGAGGCACGTCATCGCTCATCAAAAGTCTATTGTTGCTTTGTAGACTTTCAGAAAGTGTTTTGACTCTGTTCTGTGGGGGAGCCTACTCTAGAGGCTCAAAGACATTGGCATATCCGAGACCCTTTTGATCGCCATCAAGCGCCTATACAAGACAGTCCTCGATCATCTCCACATGGCTCATAGGACATTTGATTTCATCAGGAGTACCATTGGGGTTAAACAAGGTTGCCCCTGTCCTCCACTTTATTTGGGATATACATTGATGAGTTAGAGACTTTTCTTCACGAGCAAATCCAGGACAGTGATGGGTGCCTCCACCAGGTTTTGATATCTATCCTATTGTTTGCAGATGATGTGGGCCTCCTGGCCTCATCCCCTAAGGGGTTGCAGAGTCAGTTGGATGCCTTAGTACCATTGGGGTTAAACAAGGTTGCCCCTATCCCCCACTTTATTTGGGATATACATTGATGAGTTAGAGACTTTTCTTCACGAGCACATCCAGGACAGTGATGGGTGCCTCCACCAGGTTTTGATATCTATCCTATTGTTTGCAGATGATGTGGGCCTCCTGGCCTCATCCCCTAAGGGGTTGCAGAGTCAGTTGGATGCCTTAGCTCTATTTCATGATCTTCAACAATTGACAATCAACCTAGGTAAAACCAAGGTTATGGTCTTCAACAAGTTGAAGACCTCACACCTCCATTTCTTCTTCAGAGGGGAGGAGATTGAGATCACCAAAACCTATATTTACTTGGGATTGCGATTCTCTGGACCCCACATTATTTTGAGATAGGCCCTCGAGCCTCGAGTCAATAAGGGATATGGATCTTTAGCACTCCTCAAGAGATAGTGTTTTCGACACCACTTTCAAGACATTTCTTCCAAAATGTTCCTCATGGACACCCTTATCAAACCCACTGTTCTATATGGCTCCGTGATTTGGGGGCCCTCTTTGCTTGAGTCAGGTTGGGCTTCAGTCGAGAGAGTCCAGATGCTTCTCCTCCGCCGCATTATCAAATGCAAGCAGACTATCCCCCAGCACATCATACTTGTAGAGTTTGGGGCCCGACCCGTCCGGCTGGAGACTATGTTTGATTTGATCTCTTTCTTGCATCGCATCCGAAGCTTCGCCGACTCAGCGAAGGGGCGGGACAAGTACCCATACTTGGCTTATTGTTCTTCAGAGACTATTGCCCTTTTTGACTCTTCGGGTCAGGCTCATTATTGGTACGGAGGGGTCTCAAATCTCTTAGAGTCCATGGGTATTAGAATGGACCATCTCCCTCCGTTTAGGTACTCCTTGGACGCACCAAGCCACCTTCTACCTTCCAAACCGGAGTTGAGTAGGATCATCAGAGAGGATATTTACAAGCAGTATATCCATACCACTTGGGTAAACCCTCACAATGGGTTACGCCCAAAGATGACCTTTTATGTGAAGCACTTCTTGGAACTACGTTATAGGCTTATTGTCCATCCTCAGTATACACTCCACCATTGGATGCACACTCTTTGATTCCCCTAGGCCAGTTCTAAGTGGGTTCTCATAGGCTTCAGATTGAGACAGACCATCGGACGGATCAGTCAAACAGGATCTGCTAGTTATGCAGCCTTCAAATGGTCGAGACGAAAGAACACTTCATCTTCCACTGCCCCATCTACTATGTGATTAAGGGGAGCTTCCACTGCCTTTTTAGGGGGACCTAGGCTCTCTCTGACTTCTTCAGATATGACGACCAGACATGTCTAGTTTTATACATGCAAGAGGCTCTTAGGCTTCACGACCATACTAGTCAAGCCCCCACTAGACCAGACTCTACCAAGCGGATCACTTTCTTTTTTACAACGTTACCACCAGGGAGGGGCATTAAGCGCCAAGTTGTTATCAACACAACTTCACACTGCAAATCAGTGCAGACTCGAGGGACCATCCACGGTTCCCCAAGATCTCATCGGCATAACCATTCCAACTCCAGTCCCAGGAGATAGACAAGATCCACCAAGTCTTTGCGATGTGCTACCTTCTATAGACAGCAGCACAGTGTGCAGCCCAGGCATCTCACCTCCTCCTCTTCCTCTGGTCATCCTTCTATTATGAGTTTCTTTCAATCGGCCTTAGATGTTAGAAGAGTTGGGTTTACTCCTTTATGGACCTTTCTCATTGCTTCTCCTGGATCTTTCTCTTCTTGTATATCTCGACCTCCTCGTTGTGTTTGGGGTCTTGGGTTAGGTCTACTTTGTATTGATTTTCTTTCTGCATTGTGCTCTTTTTAGGAAACCTTCGGGTTTTCCTACTTTGTATTAGTACCTTTGTACTCTTCAGTCCCTTCGACCTACTTTGGTGGTCATTTGTCAGACATTAATATATTTATATTATCTTATCTACTTGTTGAAGTGTCTTTGCAACATCTAAAGCATCAAGCAAAGGTGGAAAATAATGGCACAAGAGTTTTGCATTAAAGACTAGATGCAAACCAAGGTAGGCGAGGAGATTAAACTCGAAATCGTTATCTCCTACTTGCTTGGTGATGGTACAAGGCCCATACCAAAGTAGATGAAGGTTGCAATAAGGTCTTGTTTGTCTTTCCTTCTACAAATGAAGCTATACTCGATCACCAACCTGGAAGGTGCACGGTGTTCGATATTAATCATGGTGTTGCTTGTACATAGCATTGTCTATTACATAATGGTTTGCACCTGTTGAATGTGTTCAATCTGCTCAATGAATTTAACAACTTTGTCAACTTCCTTTTGCACTGAAGGAGTTGCTACTGTTGATAGCAATATAAGATAAGGTAGTCCTAGTATCAAATTAAGAGTGTGCTTTACTGCACCGTATGCAGGTACTTCTTTAGGTGACTGAAATATATCCTTGTATTCTCCTAGTAAGTTGTTAAATTTGTGTGTCTACTATTGTTGAAGGAACTATAGTATGAGTTTGTGTGGCAAGGGCATTCTTACATTTAGGTCTCACCATCAAGACTACAAACTTCTTATTAGAATTGACTAGCTTCTTGCATTGCAGTGCTATTGAGTGAAAGCTTAAGAACTCCATCTGGTATGTAGTACCTCATATCACCAACATCTATGACAACATTTCTAAACTTGGCTTCAAACTGCATGTCGATGGTAAAGATATGGTTGACCAAGAAAAATATCTCATACCTCTAATGGTGTGACATTGCAAAGGACATCCTAAAAAGTCTTGATTTTGTACACTAGGTGGCACTGTTGAGTGATGTTTTTCTCAAAGCCTGCATTGAACCATCAATGGAGTATGGTTGTGGGTGAGGCTTTAATGGCAAGTTCATCTACAAACTACTTTAGGAGAAATCAGTTCTTCTAAATCTCACTATCAATTATAAGTGCATTGATTGACCACCGATCCACATTTGAGAATGGGAACAATCTTTTTGCTTCCTTAATCAATGTTGAAAGACGCAGTGTTTGAAATACCTACCATAGCACTAGGTTTAGAGTCCATGATTTGCTTACCTCTTTCTAATGTTGTAGTGCTAGTACCCACAGCTTCAAGTTGTGCAAGAAGAGTTTTCCTAGCACAACACTCTTCATTAGAATGACTGTTGGAGTTATAAACTAGGCACGATGTCGTGTCCAGTTTTCAGAATTAATTGATCGAAAGACCCATAGCCTATTCCTTATTTCTTGTAGGCTAAGGGATAAAGTTAGGGTAATAAATTAATAATAATACTTTAAGTTGTCCTAAGTCACTTTTATTTTATAGCATAAAAATAGCACTTAAGTATTATTATTATAAAAGAGGGCCAAAAAGTAACTAATATTAAGAGGATGAAAAGTGATATTTAATTAAAAGTACTTTTAAATATTTTTAGGGTGAAATTGAAAAAGTGAAATGATATAAGGACAAGTTGGGCCAAAAGATAATTATTATTCATTATTCATCTTTGACACTCAAACCCTAATCCAAAGCTTGAGCCACTGTGTTCAATCTTTTCATCTGAGGACAAAAACCCTATGATATACAGGTGTGGAGGACAAAAACCCTCTAACCCATTGATGTGATACCATCTAGGGATCATATTTGTGCTGACAAATCAAGATTTATTCCATTTTCAGTTTGCTACAGTGATTTGTACCACTGCTATAGTGATTTGTACCATTGCTACAGTCATATGTACCACTGCTACAGTGCTTTCGTACCTACTAGAATTCTATGGAGGAATTTGGGTAGTGCATGTTGTTCATTTGCCCTACTATGGTGTTGCATGTGATCTATTTTGCCCTCACTGATCGGTGGCAACCTTTCCGAACAGGTTAGTTGTAAAAGAATCAATAAATTCAGTGTTACGTATTGTCTAGTTGATCTAGGTTAGGGTTTTGTATCTAAATCAGAGTACTTTACTATTTATGTAATTGATTCTATTTGCATGCTTCTATTTCATTACAATAAAGACTCATATGAGATTTGTTATTAGATTGGTGTTTCGCTAACTAGTATTCCGCTCATATTCCAAAATTAAATATAAAAATCAGAATTCAGAAATTTACCAAAAAGGGTTTACGGAAAAATCTGAAATTGTTGTTTTTTGTCCAAAAAGGGGCATTACACACCACTTGCCAGTCTTGCACTACTTACTCTGATCATTCATGATATGTTCTTATTTTGAGAATGGCATGAAGGGCCATTCCCTTCTTTAGGATTCTACTTGATTCCAGATTTGGAATTTTTAGACAGCAATTTGACTTCAAACTTGGCATCTTCTTTCCTAAACTTATGTTGAGCTTTTGTTTCAAACTTGCATCCAAGTAGGCTTCTCCAATAGAGAAGATCTAGAGGAAATCCATGTCAAATTGGATATATGGTCTCAAGCATGGACCATACTTCAAAACGAGATTTTTCTCAGATTATTGAACATTCAATTTTGAAACCAAAATATGGAAAGTGTTTGTGTATTCTTACACAGATTGATCACAGCCTTGGCGCAATTGTGAGAACTTGATGTATTGGTCATCATAATATCAAACGGGATAATAGATTGAGTTGAATGGTTCTATGAAACCATTCCAAGTATTTACAAATGTGTCTAAGTCTTCATCTTCATGTGCACTGCAGTAGTTATACCATCATTTCTTTATCGATAAATAAACTTTCAAAAGAGCGAATGTAATCTTTTCTTTGTCAGAGCAATGATTAATCTCGTAGTATAAACATATTAGATTAAGCTAGTTTTCTAGGGCATCTGCTTATCTTGCCTTCAAACATTGGTATGTCTAGATTGAATTGTACCTTATACAGTTTGTGACCACCAAAAGGTGGTTGTGAATGAGATGTGTCGACAGGGGTGTGAACATGCTTGAGAAGTTGAGCAAAATGATTGAAACTGCCCGCTCATTCATGTGCATGGTGTTCTTTTGATTCTTCTCATTGCCTTTGCAAATTATCTATCATTTTTCAAACATTTTTGAAGTTGACGTCTCTAAATTTGATATGTTTACCATCTGAGGGCGTGAAGGTATGGTGAAGGGCCATGGGTTTCAAGCCCTAACTTCCTATAATTAGACCTTGTATGAGTAGGCATACAAACAAAGAAAGATTTCAGATACAACTTCAATACCATTGTGAGATTATATGAAGTGTGTATGCTCTGATACCACTGATCAGGGGCCCAAGGGGGCAGACAACCACACGTAACGCATTAAATGGGTTATTACATAAGCATATATTGAATGACAAAGGATGACAGATACATCAAAGTGCAATAAGACAAGGAAAAAGACAAGAATACAATGGACACCAAATTAGAATTGTAATTGAAAAGTTGTATTGTGCAAAGTTCTACATGAGATCCAAAAGGTCGGATGGGTGATGTCTACATACTTCCCAATCTATCTCATTTTCACTAACTTATTACAATGAATATAAGAATGTATTAATATACAACAAAGGAAGATGAAGCGTCGGTTGAACCGTTACAATGCTTGGTACCAACCGTGTAATAACTAATAATTAGTATGTTGTCTTCTAGTAATGCCACTATAGTACTGCACAGAGCAGTCTTGACACTGTTGGAGTTGTGTAGCATCACAAAAGAGGAGTTAGGACTTAGCAGTACGCCCACGTGTGCTTGAGATAATGCTGAAGTCGTTGGTGAAGATATCATATGCCGCAAAGAAAAGCCATTATGCCACAAGTCGATCGAGGGTTTGGATCCTCCTACATCAATTGCACCCCACTACTGATCATGGCAAATTTTTTTGGATACAAAGTTTTGGTTGTCAAGAATGTTTAAGTACTAAGAAATCTCATGATCAATAAAGGATTCCATTTTTGTGACTCTTTCTCTTATGAAACCTAACATCCCAGTTTGGGCTCCTAATGATGTTTATGGCAGTGATGTTTGTAATTTCTTAAAAATATCTACCAAGCATTGCTTTCAAGTGGTAGAATATAAATTATTACAATATTGGACACATGCATTTGTTAAGTTTCGAGCAAGTTTCCCACGATATTTGGGTTTTATATTATTAGATAATTATCCCATGTTGCAAACTTTGGCCTCTCTTGAAATTGTCACTCTAATCTCTCTTTTGTTTGTCTAATACATGTTAATGTGTCTCTCCATATTGAATAAATCCCTTGTATAAAACTAATAAGAGTGTCTCACAACCCCTGACAGAGCACCTGGTCCAAACGGATTCCCAGCCAGATTCTATCAATTCTATTGGGATATTGTTGGAAAGGAAGTAACAGTGGTTGTCAGGACTCTAGTCAAATAAAGGGAGTGCTAAAACAATTGAACTCCACATTTATTTCCTTAATCCCCAATTTCTATAGGCCTCTCTCTCTTTGTAATGTCATTTACAAGATCGTCTCTAAAGTTATGGCCAATAGGCTGAAGAAACTCTTGCCTAAAATCATCTCCCCAAAACAAGGTGGCTTCGTTGCAAGAAGACAAATTGTGGATGGCATTATCATTGCTCAAGAGTTGATCAATTTTGTTGCTTCTCAAAATCAAAGCAACACGTTGCTAAAATTGGACATGAGCAAAGCTTTTGACAAGGTCAATTGGGACTTCTTGCTTGATGTAGTGGAAAGATTTAGCTTTGATAAAGACTGGAGAGATTGTGTCTTTTGTTGTGTAAGCACGCCAAAATTCTATGTTCTTATAAATTGTGAGCCAGCTGGATTCTTTGGAGATTTCAGAGGTCTCAGGCAAGGAGATCCATTATCTCCTTATCTTTTCATCATTGTAGTTGAAGCTCTTGGCAAATGGATTTCTCATCTCAAAGGTACAGGGACTTTGAGTGGAGTTCTAGTAGCAACCAGTGCTCCTAGGATTTCCAACCTTTAGTTTGCTGAAGACATTGGTCTTGTTGAATGTGGAGCCCGTTTCAACACCCCTAAGGTAAAAATAAAATTATCGGGACAATTTTAACATGTAATTTTTACTTTCACAAATGTTGGAGCGTATTTTTGAGTATGCTAACCACTTCCCACATTTGTGGCACGTTTTATGGAGAAGTGGGTAAGGTGTTGAGAGAATCGGGGGATTATGTTTATCCTGAGTGGTTGTAACCTCCCTTATTTGGTGGGGATATGGTTATCTCCATGGTATGGCACATTTTTCAAGGGATTTTGGAAAGTATAAACAGAGGTGAGGGGAAACACATTAAGCATTGTGTTTTGCATCTCATTTTTTAGCTTTGTATTATCTCTTCGGTCAGTGTTATCAGGTTTGAGGTGTAGCTTAGCATCTCGAGAATTCTGGTGTGAATTTGGGTTGAAGAATGTTATCTTTGTGAAAGGTTTCTTGTTGAGAGTTGTCTTGTACTCTTGTTTATAATATTATAGAGAGCCTCTTGGTGGACGTAGTCCATATTGAATGAACCACGTTATATCGATGTTATGTGTGTATTTGCTTAGATCTGAATTTTCTTCCATATGTCTCTGTTGTTGTGATTCTGAGAAATGAATTCCGTGTCGCATGTGATTGCATAATTAATCACTTATTCCTAACAACTGGTATCAGAGCTAGCTTTAGTAGTTTTGCTAAAGTGGTGAATCGCAAGGAAAGATATTAGCCTGAGTGGGAGCTATGGCAGATAATGGCAGATCTAGAGTTGAAAAATTCAATGGGCAGAATTTCGGATTGTGGAAGATGCAGATGGAGGACTACTTGTTTCAAAAGGATCTTCATCGCCCTTTGATGGGGAAAGCAAGCCAACCTTCAAGTATGGAGCAGGCAGATTGGAATTTGCTCAATGGGAAAGAATTGGAAGCCATACAGTTGTGCCTTGCATCTTCGATTGCCTTCAATATTTTAGAGGAGACGACCACATTTGGTCTAATGAAAAAATTAGGGGAGTTATGTAAAAAACCCTCTACCTCTAATAAAATATTTTTGATGAAAAGGTTATTTAAAATGAAAATGTTTGTGCATGGTTCTGTAGCTGATCATTTATATAATTTTCATACGGTTGTGAGTATGCTAACTTCTGTTGGTATTAAATTTGAAGATGAAGTTAAGGCTTTATTGATTTTGTGTTCCTTCCCTGATAGTTGGGATACCCTAGTTATGACTATGAGTACTGTCATCCCTGCTAAGGGAAGCTTAAAGTTTGAGGATGTTATAGGTGTGATTCTTAGCGAGGAAATGCGAAAGAAGAGCACCAAAGAATCATTTTCAGGGAATGTTTTGATGATGGAGACTAGAGGAAGACAAAAGGACAGAAGCAAAGGAAACCATGGACAGTCAAAGGGTCGGGGAAGATCTAAATCTAGAGCCAAGATGGTGTGTTGGCACTGTGGGAAAAGTGAACACACAAAGAAGGAATGTTGGGAACTTCGAGACAAGAAGACCAAACATGAGAGACTAAGGAGGTAAATATGACAACAGGTACTTTTAGTCATGATGCTTTAATTCTTTCCTTGGATAATGTTTATGCATCTTGGGTATTAGATTTAGCGGCTTCTTTTCATGCCACCCCACATAGGCATCATTTTACTAATTATGTTCAAGGAGATTTTAGACATGTTTATCTTGGTGATGATGAACCATGCAGTATAGTAGGGAAAGGTTGTGTTCAAGTGAATATGCAAAATGGGAACACATGGCTACTAAAGGATGTCAAACATGTTCCAGAGTTAGGGCGAAATTTAATATCAGCGGGGCAGTTGACAGTGAGGGTTGTTCGATGATGTTTACAGCAGACTCTTGGAAAATTACCAAGGGTGTTCTTGTGGTTGCGAGAGGTAAGAAAGTTGGCACTTTGTATTTGACTAGTAGTATTGATCACTGTAATTTAGTTGTTGCAGATGGAGATGCAACTTTGTGGCACTACAGACTCGATCATATGAGCCGGAAGGGCATGGAGATCTTGAAAGACAAGTTGCCCCGATTGAAACAGGTTGATTTGGACTTCTGTGACGATTGTGTGTACGAGAAGCAGAAGCAAGTTAAGTTCCTGAGGGTTGGACCTACAAAGAAGGAGAATAAGTTTGAGTTGGTTCACTCGGATGTATGGGAGCCAACTCAGGTTTCTTCTATTGGTGGTTCAAATTATTAAGTTACATTTATTGACAATGCAACTAGGAAAGATTGGGTTTATTGCATTAAGAAGAAATCTGATGTGTTTGAAATATTCAAGAGATGGAAAGCTTTGGTTGAAAATGAAACAATACTCGAGTTAAAATGTCTCAGGTCGGACAATAGAGGTGAGTATTGTAGCAAAGCATTTGATTATTATTGTTCACAGAATGGAATTCGTAGGCAAAGGACGATTCCAAGGACGCCACAGGAGATTGGAGTGTCAGAGAGCATGAACAGGACAATCATGGAGCGTGTTAGGAGAATGAGGTTGCATGTAGGGCTGCCCCTAATGTTTTAGGCGGAAGCAGTTAGCACAGCGGTATATCTAATTAACAAAAGACCTTTAGTGCCTTTGGATGGAGGCATACATGAGGAAGCTTGGTCTGGTAAGAAAGTTAATTATTCTTTTCTTAGGGTTCTTTGGATGTGAGGCATTTGTTTATGTTACCAAAAAAAATAGGACCAAGTTAGAGGCTAAGTCTGAGAGATGCACTTTTATGGGTTATGGTGAGGATGACTTTGGTTTCTGGGTTTGGAGTCTTAGAGACAAGAAAATATTCCGGTCTAGGGATGTTGTCTTTAAAGAAAAAGTCATGTATAAGGATCAATTGCAGGACCAGGAACACAAAAAGTACACAGTGTTGGATGATATTATGAATGGTAAGGTGTCCAAGGAGACAGTTCAGGAACCTCCTACACAAGAACCCCAAACTCCTGTAGTAAGGCCTTCTAGAGTAAGAAAAGCTCCTGAACGTTTTTCCCCATCTTTGAGTTATTTGTTACTTACTGACAGTGGAGAACCAGAATGTTTTGAGGAAGCAATGCAGGAGAATGCTAAGAAGAAGTGGGAGCAAGCCATGGAAGAGGAACATAGTTCTCTCATGGAGAACCAGACGTGGGATTTGGTGAAGCCACCCAAGGGCAAGAGAGCATTGCAGAACAAGTGGGTATACAAAATCAAAGAAGAGGATGAAGGAAAAGGTACAAGGCCCAGTTGGTGGTCAAGGGGTTTGCACAAAAGAAAGGTATTGATTTTGATGAGATTTTTTCTCCTGTTGTTAAAATGACTTCTATTAGAACTGTGCTTGGTATAGTTGCAGTAGAGGATTTGCACTTAGAACAATTAGATGTGAAGATTGAGTTCCTTCATGGTGATTTGGAAGAGAAATTATATATGGAGCAGCCACAAGGTTATGAGGTCGAAGGAAAGGAGAAATTGGTGTGCAGACTAAAGAAGAGCTTGTATGGCCTAAAACAAGCTCCACGACAATGGTATAAGAAGTTTGACAGTTTTATGTTGGAACAAGGTTACTCCAGATGTCATTCTGACCATTGTGTGTATGTCGAGATTTGAGGATGGTAATTATATTATCCTATGCTTGTATGTAGATGACATGTTGGTTGCAGGAAAGAACATGCAACAGATTCAAGTACTCAAGACGCAGCTTAGTGATTCCTTTTCTATGAAGGATTTGGGTGCAGCGAAGCAAATCCTTGGTATGAGGATAACTCAGGACAGGAAGGAAAGGAAGCTAATCTTATCCCAGGAAGAGTACGTGAAGAAAGTTTTGGAGAGGTTTAGTATGCAAGATGCTAAGCCGGTTGGGATTCCTTTGGCAGGCCATTTCAGATTATCAAAGGAGCAGTGTCCCAAGACAGAAGAAGAAAAGATAAAGATGTCCAAGGTACCTTACTCATCAACGGTTGGTAGCCTAATGTATGTTATGGTTTCTACTAGGCCAGATATTGCCCATGCAGTGGGAGTAGTAAGTAGGTACATGAGTAATCCAGGTTATGAGCACTGGCCAGCAATGAAGTGGATTCTTCGATATTTGAGAGGAATCGTGGGTACAGCATTGTGTTTTGGTGGATCGAACACCACTTTGCGTGGTTATGTGGACTCGGATATGGCTAGGGATATTGATAGCAGGAGGAGTACAACAGGTTATGTATTTACTATCGGTGATATAGCGGTTCGATGGATTTCCCGAATACAGAAGGTTGTGGCCTTATCACCACAGACATTGAGTATGTTGTTGCTACAGAGGCTAGCAAGGAGATGATTTGGTTACAACAGTTACTTAATGATTTGGGGCATAAGCAGGAAGTTGGGGGATTACATAGTGATAATCAGAGTGCTATACATTTAGCCAAAAACTCCGCTTTCCACTCGAAGACGAAGCACATAGAGTTGCGATATCATTTCATCAGGACAGCTTTGGAGGAAAACATGGTGAAGCTAGAGAAGATACATACGAGCCAGAATCCTGCAGATATGATGACCAAGGTAGTCACATTGGAGAAGTTGAGGTTATGTTCAGCGTTGGTTGGTCTTCGTGAAGATCATGGAGGAGTGTTAAATTTTGTTCAAAGAGAAACGAACTCCAAGTGGGAAATTGTTGAATGTGGAGCCCGTTTCAACACCCCTACAGTAAAAATAAAATTATCAAGGCAATTTTAACATGTAATTTTTACTTTTACAAATGGTGGGGTGTATTTTTGAGTATGCTAACCACTTCCCACATTTGTGGCACATTTTATGGAGAATAGGTAAGGTGTTGAGAGAATCAGGGGATTCTGTTTATTCTAGGTGGTTGTAACCTCCCTTATTTGGTGGAGATATGATTATCTCCATGGTATGGCGCATTTTTCAAGGGATTTTGGAAAGTATAAATAGGGGTGAGGGGAAACACATTAAGCATTGTGTTTTGCATCTCATTTTTGAGCTTTGTATTCTCTCTTCGGTCAGTGTGATCGGGTTTGAGGTGTAGCTTAGCATCTCGGGAATTCTGGTGTGAATTCGGGCTGGAGAATGTTATCTCTATGAAAGGTTTCTTGTTGAGAGTTGTCTTGTACTCTTGTTTATAATATTATCGAGAGCCTCTTGGTGGATTAGCCCACATTGGGTGAACCACGTTATATCGGTGTTATGTGTGTATTTGCTTAGATCTGAATTTTCTTCCATATGTCTTTGCTACTGTGATTCTAAGGAATGAATTCCGTGTTGCATGTTATTGCATAATTAATCACTTATTCCTAACAGGTCTAGCTGGAGTTGCCATCATTGTTGAACCTTACTCTTTTAAACTTGCCCTCAACCTGTATGAAGCAGTGTTTGGACAAGTTAACAAGGAGAAATCTAAGATTTTCTTCTTTAAGACCAACAAGTACACCTAAACAACTATTTGTAGAATTTTAGACATTAACCTTGGACATCTGCCCTACACATATCTAGGAATCTTGCTTTTTGAAGGAAGAAATTCTTTTGGTTTGTCGAAGGACATGGTGGACAAAATCCTCATTCCTTTGCTGGTAGGATTCAGCTTCTACAATCGTGTCTTCAAGCTATGCCCATTTACATGATGTCTATTCTTCCAATCGCTCCCAAAGATGAAAAATGCATAAGGTCTATTCAAATTAGGTCCTCAAGGTAGAAACTGATGAGATCAAAAAGCTTCCTCTAGTCAAGTGGGATCAAATTAGTTTATTTCAAAACTGGGGAGGACTTGGGATTTGGATCAACAAAAATATGAATTATGCACTTGGAACAAAGTTGCCTTAAAAACTATACTCTGAGCATCAATCCCTTTGGAGCATAATTCTCAGAAAGAAGTACTTCGACAATATGACCCCTGAAAGAATCTTGACTATCAATAATCCCCTGAAAGAGTAAAGCTCTGATGACTATCAAGGACCTTGACATCTGGAAACTGATGACTAAAGCTCTAATCATTCTAAGACCACTTCTAAGATGGAGCACTGGAAAGAGTAACTGTTGACCATTTTGGTCCAGCAGACCAAAATCGGTCTCCTTCTGCCTTGTTGTTCTGAGCCAGTTCAATTTTTTGATTTTGTGCACAAGTCTTTCGGCAAAAGGAGGAACCAGTTCACTGGTTCAACATCAGTGCCCAATGGCTTGAGTTTTCAAAGAGCTTTGAACTTAAACATTGAACCATTATTGGTTCAATGAGTTAGTTCAGTTCATTCGGTTCAAGTCTTGGTTCAACAGCTTGATTCAGCATTCGGTTCAATGCCTTGGTTCAACAGTCGGTTCAATGAGTTGGTTCAACATTTGGTTCAAAGGAACGGTTCAATGGGAAGTTTCAAGAGAGTCTCCCGAAGGACAAATGCCCTTGCGGAGGGCAGGGAACACTTGAAACGACCAAAAAGTGAACAAGGCCGAAAAAGTAAGTTTTCTTCGGAAGTTTGTTTAAGGCAAAGGACGAGAATTTCTTCGGACAAAATGTCCGAAGGAATTCCTTCGGACCTTTTGTCCGAAGAAATTCTTCGGAAGAAAGTCCCGCGAAAAGACAAGGAAAAGATTTCTTTCGGACTTTTTTCCGAAGGAATTCCTTCAGACAAAAAGTCCGAAGAAATTCGGCAAGGCTACGAGCAAAAAGGTCCGAAGGAAAACAAGTAAAAAGGACTTAAGACTAAGGCAAAGGCAAGAATGATTTCTTTCGGACTTTTGTCCGAAGGAATTCCTTCGGACAAAAAGTCCGAAGAAATTCGGGAGAAGCCATGGGAAAAAACCTGAGAAAAAGCTTCGAAGGAAAGGAAGCGAGCAAGACAATTCTTGCAGACATTTTGTCTACGGGAAAAATGACAAGGAAAAAGCCCGAGAGCAGACGCTGCCAAGTGTCGTCTACCGGGACGCATTATAATTTGTCTCTAAAAGCAGCGGAACGTGCCACGTGTCCCTAGTAAATCTCAGCGGAGCGCAACAAGTGTATGCATCCGAGTTTCAAAGCTTCTTTCAATAAGCTTCCCTCAGAGTTCCGCGGAGGGCGCCAAGTGGCAACTGCGGAAGGTTTTGATATGTTTTTCTAAAAGCAGCAGAACGTGCCACGTGTCCCTTGTAAAGCTCGACGGAAGCAACATCCGCGGTTTCTTCCTTTTGTTCCGTTATTAAGGATTGTGGTGGGCCCCAGACGAATTGCTAAAGTAAGCAGAGCGTGCCAAGTTTCATAGTCCGTGTGAATCCGAATGAGTCCCGAATGTTTCTATATTGTTTCTAAAGCTCAACGGAAGCCGCCATGTGTCATCTTCCGCAGGACTCTCAAAACGTATCTAAAGCTTCTATAAGTTAAGCGGGGATGTTGCCACGTGTCCTCGCCTGTTTCACAGCGGAGCATGCCACGTGTCACTTGTTGAGATCAGGGAAAAGCAGCCAAAGCAAGCGGGAAAGACACGAACGAATTGCTAAGGAAGATGACGGACCCGAAGACGTCAAATTCGCGGCAATGAAATAGCTGTTGATCTTCGCAAACTTAAGCGCAAACCCGAAGAAATTCAAAGGCTTAAGGCCAGAAGGAAGACAAAGCCAGGAAGGGGCAAAAGAGCCAAGTGCAGAAACGAACAAAACAGTCCAAGTGGCGAAGGAAGGTGTCGACTCAAGGAGTTACTCCAGCAGTTGACACTGTTTGCGAATTGGTCATCAAGAGGCGCAAACAGTGAATGGCGCGACCCGTTTTTCTTCACTTTGCATTGATGAGCAGACAAGCCGCGTGAATGCCTTGAGGGAGCGATCTTGTTTGCAGACAAACGGCGCGGCCTATGTTTTAAACGCCTGAAGTCAAAACAGGAGCCGACACAGCATTATCTATCAAGCGGCTTCCTCTTCCCAAGGCTCGGAACGCACATGGGACACTTGTAAAAAGGAGCGCCAAAGTCTTTTCCAGAAAGCGCCAAAGTCTTCTTCTCTCTATATATTGTAAACTTCTCATTTTTGAAAAGATCATCTCTCATATTGTAAGGCAAAGCCCTGCCATTTTTCACCTGGAATCAATAAAATACGCATTTTTTACCTCTATTCTGGTTGCATATATCTCTGAGTGCATCTGAGTGTTAGTCTTGTGTCCAGTCATTGCTTCCTAATGCTTTCACAGAGTTGACACCAACGTACCTGGTACATACAAAGCGCCATTTCTGCAAGTGAAAAGAAGCGTTGTTCCTGGAGCGCAGAGGCAGAAGGAGGTTACTAGATAGTGTGCTCTTCCTACAGTGCCTATGGTAAGTCCTTTTTCTGTGTGTTTCCATTAAAGCCTCCCTGTCAAGCCCCCTGCAGTTTGGCCCTCTCACCAGTTAGAGTGTATGTATGCGCCCTTATGGTTCAAAGTGTGAGTGTGAGTAGATTAAACTTGTTTGGTGCATCACCCTATTAGGTTAGGTTCTGTTGTTTTCAGCATCCTTCTCCCTTTTCAACCCCCCTCCAAGATATATATACGTATTAGCAACTTACTGGAATAACTCAGATGCATCAAAGGGAGCTAGCCCTTATCTAGAGACTCTCCCCCCAGTTTTGCCAAGCCCACAAGCAAGAGGGGAGTTTCCATTGTGACGTGTGGAAGGCAGGAGCGCAGCCTCCTGTCAAGGGTGCAATCCACTGCGTCAACAGTAACAAAGCTAAGTTCTGGACTGAAGCATGGATCAGCCCATCACTGCTAAACAGTCTAAATCAGCTGAGTTGTTTTCAAAACTGGTGAACTGATGAGATTGGTACTTATGTCAAGGACTACTTCACTCAGAATAGAGATGGGTGGTTGGAACTGCAAACCCCTGGGCATCTCTCAAATGAAAAATCAGCTCTCTTAACTATTCTTAGATCCTTTCATTTTTCAAACCCCGAAGACAAATTGGTATGGATGGGGTCTAAAAATGGGAGCTATGATGTGAAGGATGGTTACAAAGCGCTTATTGTCAAGGACATGCCGGTTATTGATCCTTTTCCCTCAAAACAAATTTGGTACAAGTATGGTCTCCTGAAAGCAAATGCCTTTCTTTGGACAGCTTGCTGGGATAAGATTCTTACTCAATCCAATCTTCAGAAAAGAGGCTTTCAAGGTCCCTCCAAGTGTGTTATGTGCAAACAAAATGAAGAAGATAGTAATCATCTGCTTCTCCACTATCAACTCTCACTTCAAATTTGGAACTCCTTGTTTTGCAGATTCAATCTTTCAATTGCACTTCCTTTCAAGGTCAAGGACTTTGTCTTTAGCTGGTCTATAAAGGTCAAGTCTCCTCCACTTTTGCAGATTTGGAATTCCATTCCAGCACTAGTCTGCTGGAATCTTTGGCTTGAAAGAAACTGAAGGATCTTCAGAGGAGTCTTGAAGGATGAACAAGCAATCTTGGTCTCTATTTTAAAGTCAATCAAGGAGCTTCTAATTACTTAACCCACAAGATGACAACATTGACCATGAAGATTTTGTTCTATATGAGCATTGGAAAAACACTCGTTGGGATCCCTGATAAAAGGGTTGGCAGAATTTGAAGAGGCAGTTTACAGGTTGGTTGGAGATCTCCTCAAGGTATTGCCATCAAGCTAAATTTTGATGGGGCTGCCAAAGGAAACCAAGGTTGGGCTGGAGCCAGCAGCATATTCTGTGATGACAAAGGTGCGCCCATTTTTGGCTTCACTGAAGCCTTAGGAAAAGGTACAAATAATTTTGCTTAAAGGCTCTTTGGAGACACTTAACTATTGCTCACAACAACAATTGGAGTAATCTAGTTATCGAAGGAGGCTCTCATCTGTTCCTAGAAGCCTTAAAAAGGGAAGCATTGAAAACTGGCATCTTTCAAATATAGTTAAAGCTTGCATGACCCTTCTAGTTAATTTCAATAGATTCACTCTCTTGCACATCCGTCATGAAGGCAATCATGTTGCAGACATTGTTGCTAATATGGGAGTGGGGCTTAACTCTCAACGCCTTTATTTGAAGTTGATGTCCCCTCCTAACCTTGGGGGAATAATAAAAACTTTACGTGATCGTGATATGCACCCCTCAATTGGTAATTATATTGTAGTATAGTGAGACAAATTGCCAATTTGTTGTCTCAATGATAAGATTTGCCCATAGGTCAAGGGGGATGTTCACATCATTTAGGATGTGGCAAGTGGCATATGTGGGGAGTTTTAAGGCTCACCACCCACCTCCTCTCTTGTCATTCTTGGCAAGCGATGAAAAGCGTGGTGGACTCGAGGCCTGCCCACAAGTATGCCCTATCCTTTGTTTTCTAGTTTGCGTGCACTCTATTTGTTGTGTTTGAAGGATTGATGGTTTTCAAAATATTAATGAAAGGCCTTCAGGTTTAGTGAATATGCTCTCCCAGTTGGTTTCTCTGCATATCTGCTTTAGAAAGCAAAGTCCTTTTGAAAGCCTCTCAATTTGGACTATACTTTGTGATGACATTGTTATTACTCTAGAGTGCACCCTGCTTGAAAATGTGCAAATCACACCCTCACTCCAGTTGATACAATGGGAACTTCTTAGAGTGTGGATGACTCTTTGATGAGAAGAACCTCTAGAGAGGGTTAGTACCCTTTAAATTTTTCAATAAATTTGACTACTGTGATTTTGGGGTGGAAAGGGGAAGAAGGAACTGAAAGAAAATCTAATTAAACGGAGTGATACTCCTGAATTGTCTAGATCCTTTGAAGTTAGTGAAATCAATGCACACAATCAAATTAAATCTATAATTCTGTCCTTAAGCATAAATATTTTAGATGAAGGGTTGAAAACCTCTTCAAATGACCTGCAAAAGGTTAAGATAGAGAAAGATAGGTGAGGAAGGACCTGCAAAAAGGAGAAAAATCTCACGTATACGCTGATGCACAGTCAAATACACACTATTCTTCTTTTCAAACTCAGATTCAGAACAAAAAATTTTATTGATCACTGGTCCAGCTTACAATTTCTTTCTTCCAACTTCAGGGATCATCAAAATGGCTTGATTAACCCAATAAATAAGCTTTTCCAAAACCTAAAATAGCCTTAAGTGTAGTTCTAAAAGGGGAAAGGGTTAGTCTTGGTTAACTAACTCAAGACTTAACAACTTTTACAATATTTAGAATTTTCAATGAAATCTTTTCCCTTTACAAAATTTGCATGCCTCTCCAAACTTTGGCGTAGAAGTATCACGGTGAGGCCAAGTTTGAAAGTTTAATATTTAAAATAAACAATACACTCTCCAAAAATCTCTGAACATGCATGAATCCAAGGCTGGCGTAGAAGAATGGACGGTGAGATCATTGAAAGTCAAACTTCTCCTTTGCATGGAATACTACGCCATATTTCTAAATAAAGAACTCCATTTGATTCGTTTGAACGCTGAGCTGGAGGAAGAGAAATTCCCGTTTGCATGGAAAACAAGGAAGATGTGTAACAAGGTTATCTAGTCAACTCCAACTCAAGATCAGTCAACCTCCAATGGTCTCCACTTGCATGCAAAGTTATGCCACATATTGGAGGAAGAACTCCGCTTGAACTGCCTGCGATGTTGAAAGCTTTGGATTGCATGAAAACCAAGGAGAAGCATGATTTCGGTCAAACAATCAACTGAAGCTTTGACTAGTCCACTATAAATAGCCCTTACTTGCATGGACAAGAACCTTGCTGAGTGAAAGATGGGTTCAAATTGAACCTTGTTATTTCTTAGCCTTCTATTCTTGGGTTTTTCACATCTGTCTATGCATTTTTCACGACCTTATCTGTTTGTGGCTTTTCTGTGTCAATTTGCCCTTGATTATTTTCCTGTGTATTTCCTTTCCAATATGGAATCAGGCATTTATTCGGGCATTTGTTCAGTGAATTTCCCGCGGACAAATTGTTTGTGGGAATTGTTTTAGACTTCTTATTTGGACTTCATTGCCTCTCGGACTTTTGTTCTTTCCACTTTCCCGCGGACATTCCCTAAGACTTTCCCTTGGTTGTTTGCTTTTGAGCTTTCCCAATCTTTTCCAAAGGAATTCCTTCGAACTTTTGTCCGAGTCTTCATCTTGTTAATTCCTTTTTTCCTTCGGACAAAAAGTCCAAAGGAATTGTCTTCTCTTCCGCCTCTTGTCTGAAGGACTTTCCGAAAGAAAGAGCCCTTCGGGCCTTCAAAAGTGACCCTTTGGAATTCTGGAAAGTGACATTCCCAAAAGGTACATACCCTTCAGGTTTCTTGAAAACATCATTTGAAATCTTGAAGTGAACCTTCTCGAAGGGTAGGTACCCTTCGGGATTCTTGCCAATGACCTTTCTAAAGGGTACATACCCTTCGGGTTTTCTGAAAATGTACTTTCCCGAAGGGCACGTACCCTTTGGGTTTTTTGGAACTGTCCTTCGGGAAAATGAATTGGTCTTTCTGCCTTTCGGGAAAAATATGTGTCCTTTTGGCCTCTCGAAGCGACCCTCCGGACTTTGTCCTTTGAACTTTCCCGAAGGGTACCTACCCTTCGGGATTTTGTAAAAGGTCCCCTTCGCTTGAAACTGTCCCTTCAAATTTCCATTTTGAGTTTTCCCAAAGGGTACATACCCTTCGGGATTTTTGGAATGAACCTTCCCAAAGGGCACATACCCTTCGGGTTTCTTATAAAAGTCCTTTTTTCCTTCGCTAAACTGTCTTTCCCTCGGAAAAGACAAATGAACCTTTAATTCTTTCGGACTATTTGGAAAGTCCTTTTAAATTTCTTTTCCCTCGGACTTTTTCCGTTAGACAAAAAGTCCGAGGAAATTGTTCCCACACTTAGCCCAAAAGATTTCTGAGAAAGACAACACTTGGGAAAGAAAACACTTGATGCAAAGTCCCAGAAAACAACCCTGTACTCCTTGCTTTCATCTGTAAGTGAACTTACAAACCTGTAGGTTAACTTTAAGATGGTTGTAGCTATATAGACCAGTAGACTTACTTGAAACTGTCCTCTTAATATATATCCCTTAATGCCTGATGCATTATTTGACTTGTCACCGTGGCTTTCAAACCCTAGATTGAGGCAAATGTTTGATTGGTAATCAAACTCGATTGTAGGTACCTTTGTGAGTTGTAGGTGGCCCTGAGATGGATGGCCTAATCGAAAAAGTACCTGTGAGCATTGTTCACAATCCATCGTGCATCATGTATATCTATGAAGTGTCTTTAGCCACTAATTAATCCTTCGCTTTAACATAATTCTCTCATTCAATGAATGTTTATAGGAGATCGCTGTAGGGAACATTTTCTGTAGGCGTAATGGCTGTAGCTTGATTTTGAACTGCACCTTTTCCATGACGCTCTTATCCACTTTACGAATTTATTCCTCCTACAGACCTGTAGTTTAACTTTATCACTGCATGTGACATTGTGAGTAGAAGATATGCTTTTGAACTTGCTGTAGGTGCCTTGTCTTGGAACACACTTGATTGTGTAACATTGCTGTAGGTCTTCATCATGACTGTATTTGATACTTGACTGCCTACATATCCCTTTGTTCATGCTTTGAGACTATAAATCACTAGTTTAACCAGCTGTATAGAGGATTTGACCGTTCTGGGTAAAGTTTCGAATAGTAGGGGTTGTAATTTGGCCTTGACAGGCCAAATTACTAACAGACACTGCTGTTAGTACTCTGTTTGCTTTTTCCTGAGTGTTTGTATGTTGAGTTAGCCGCGTTGGGAAGAGACCCTTCCTTAGCCTATTGGATATCCTTACCAATCTGCCCTTGATTTATAGAGATTACTGGAATTGCTTGAGATTTTCATTGCCTCCTTTCCAGTTTGATGGCTTCTCCTTCAGAAAGACTGATTGGAAGACTTGCAGTGTGAAAATTTTTAATTTGTGTTTGCTTTTCACCATTCTTTATGACTCCAGCACACTGCTAAGGGCTTGGGATAGTTGTCTCTCTATAAATATTTGTTTGAATACAGGCATGGCTGGAGCTGGCTCTTCGAGATTCCCTAGGCAAATCAAGGGTAAAGAAACAATGGTCAATACAATTAAAGAAATGAATGCAGATATGGTAAACAGACACTACCTGGAAGACATCTATAACTCTTTTCATGGTTTGGTAAGTGACCTCAAACTGAGGCAGCTTCTGAAGGCTAGGGTCTTGATCGATAACAACACCAAAATTACTGCTGAGGAAGCTTTGGATTTCTGAAAATGTTCCTTGCTTGATGGAATCAAAGATGGAAAACTTTTAAAGTGGAGGGCTACTAACTTGTTTCGGCACAGCTCACTCACAGAATGGGGAAAGGAGCCTCTGTTGAGAGCATATTGCAGGCTATGTGAGATCCTGGGCAGTCAACATCGAGGCTCAACACCTTAAAAATGGCTCAACTTAATGGTGTGGAGATGGTTTTATGCAATGCCAGCAATTCTCATGCAATTCACGAAGATATTGATCAGCTGAGGTTCTGCTTGGAGAATAGGCTTGACCAAATCTGGGCACTTCTTAAGGCCCTTGCTGAAGATGAAGTTACAAAAGGGCAGAAGTTGGATGCAATTTGTGTAAAGCTCAATATTGACACCTCTAGGTTCAAAGAGTCTCGGTGGAAACCTTGGCTGCCTTGGCTTTGGAAGATGAAGAACACGAAAGAGAATTAACTGTGATGATTTCTGATTCTATTGAAGAGAAGAACGGCTAGTGCTCTGTTACTATTCTTTTTGAAGCCTAAGGACATTACTATGCATTTAGCCTCTTTCTAGTTTAAAACTTGTATGCCTACAGCTGTAAGGCTTGTATGTTCTGTACCTGAACTTTTCAAGATTTTGCTAAATATTTTAATAGACGGGTAATAGCCCCTTTTTTTGACTTATCAACAAAACAAAGTGTCTCGCGACATTTATGCTATATTTTCCTCAAGATTGAAAACCAGGCTTCGCATATGCAAACTTTCAAAGGTAAATGGTTGAAATCCTTTTCCTCCAAATTCGTTACATAACATCACAATATTTATGATCCCCTTTAAGGGAATATCTTTTTGCTTGGAAAATATTGGGCGAGATTATGGACCACTTTTAACGCTATGTGCGGTAATCTTGGACCACATTCTTAAGATTTGTAAACATGGTTCATGTTCAAATGTACCCCATAATCGTTGCATCACAACCTTGCCACATGTACGTTGGAGTTATGGACCACCTTATTGCAGTGGGAGGATTCAAACCCAGGTCATGCAATTATGAATGTCCCCCATTACTATTTCACCAGAACCCCATAGACCATATAAAGACATTTCAGCATATTTGATAATTTAATTAATTAATGGGATCGATTCCACCATTAAAAGATACATGGAAATTATTATGTGCATTTCGGATTGAAAGACAGCCCTTACCTATATAAACTTATTGAGGCAAATGCCAGAAAAAATAAGAACAGCTTAAATCCTTTTCCTCCAAATTCATAATACCATATATGACATCACAATATCTAAAATCACATTAAGGCATTTGCAATCATTAATATTGTATTAATTAATGGGACTTACCATTAACAAATACAAGGAATATATTAATTACACCTCAGAAAGGAAATAGTCTTAAGTTGTAAATGAACTTAAGGCTTCACAATATAAACCGTTCTGTCTCATAATATATAAATAAGATGTGAAAAATGTCATGAATATAAAAGAGATAAGCCATAGTACAAAGCAATTAATCTAATAGATTAGTGTATCTTAAAAGATTTTGATGAAAAAAGGTATGATTGATTAGATCCCGAAAAAAAAACACACCAACATAAAGAGACAAGAAAAAAACGTTTTTAATCACCTTCACACAAAAAAACACGTCCCTTGATTCAAATCTATACTAACATGTGAATGACTAAAAGAACCTAATATACAAAGCACAATGTAGTTGCAAATATATGTGTATTGTTGGGTACATTTGCTTCAGAAATTTAAGTTGAATATGATGTGGTACAGCAATCCCCAAAAGAACATCAAAGGAGGAATATAAGATCCAAATTTTATGAGGTTTTGTAGCTGGAAAGAAAGAGTACGTACAAGATAACAACACGATAAGCTTTGCTTTTTTGTCTATTTGCTTTGACAAACAGATTATGTAGACAATGACAGCAAGCAAGAGGCATACTTCATAAGCAAGAAATTGATTTCATGTAAATGCCTTTTTATTACCTGCTGATTGTTCAGGTTCAGTTGAAGCTACCCATAAAGTGATAAGAGTACGCCCATGTAGCCAAAAAGGAAATCTCAAGCCTTTTTGCACAATACCAACCTATAAACATAACAATTCCCTTAAGATGCACAAATAAAAGGGTAAAAGCATTGAGTAATGTTCAGATCTTTACACTTAGGAATTGTTTAGTGCCATGCAAGCAGCATGCCAACATTTGACAAGTCTCTGTCTAATAATGCAGGAAAAAATAAATTGAAAGCTTAGATATTAAATGCCTAGTAATTCCCTTTCTATTGGTAAAACAGATAGGCTAACAAATCTATGGTTCTTGTTCCTGTGTCATTCAAGTGGACTGTAAGAATGATTTGTTTTGTAGTTTAAAGTTTTAAAATTTCCAATGATGCTTACAACAGATTTTCGAACAGACTTTTAAAATGTAACATTTGAATTTTTTAAATTTCTGCATCAATTCATTGATTTAAATCCTCTGAACTGATTGTTCATCATAAGAAACATTAAACAAGGAAACGTCCATAAAAATTCATAACATAAACAATAACAGTTTTTAAGGAAAAAAACCCTAATGAAATATTAACGCCTATGTATTAATATGAAATATGCAACAAAAAGTACATCCCAGGCAGCTCGAACCGAACAACCATTTTCTTGTGCACAAATTTTACAGTTTATAGATGCAAAAACCAATTCAAACAGCTCAATAAACTACTTAATTGTTTATTTCAAATACGATCCTAGCAGTCAATATAGATAAGACAGCCGAAAGATCACCTGTTGCCACATCTGTTCCACTGCCTGACTATACCCTTTTTTGTGTGTTTCAGGATTCAAGTCTCCACCAATGCATCTAACTTGTCTCTTGTCATTGTCTCACATTGAACTCCAAACTCTAAACAACTTCACTTGGAAACTGATTTTCCAGTTTTTTTTCAGGGTTCGGGAGGTCTTCTGTATGTTGTTGGCTGCATCTCACAAATGTCAAGTCCCAAATGGAACTTGGCATCTTTCCAAGTTGTTTGAAATTTCCCCCTGACCATCAGAAAGCCTTTTGTACACTATCATGTGCATCTCCCAAAATGTTGAGTCTTAAATGGATCTAAGTAATTTTTCCAAAATTGTTCAGAATTTGGGGTTCCCTCCCGACCATCGACAGGCCTTCCATATGTTAGCATAGGCAACTTGCTAGTGCCGAAATCCCAAATGGGAGCTTGGACTAAGATAATTTCTATTTTGTTTAGGATTTTGGATTTCTTCTCAATGATCGACAAAACTCTGGGCAGGTTCATTGGAGTTGTAAATTTCTTAATCCTGAAGGGATTGGAGAAATCATCAAAAAAATGTTATTTTGGTCAAATGCCACCATCTCATAGGAAAAAACTAGTTTAATACTAGATATCATATGTGGAGTGAACCTACACTTTTAAATACTTTAGCTTTTTCTGCCCTGCATATGTGGGATATATCCTTTTCTAAAAAATCACTTCCATGTATTGCTCATCAGGTGTCTATCCTGAATTAAAATTTCCATTAACAGATAAAAATAAAAATAAAAATAAACCATTTAAGGGAAGTTGGAAAAATTTTAAGTGGAAAAAAATTAAAGATACTTTTAACAATTGTATATTGCTTCGTATAGACTAGAGTGAATATTATTTTTTAGAATGGCAAATCTTTATGAGAGAATATTTAAAAAAGCTGTCAAATGACAATAGATTAACCATTAAAATTTTCTCTATTCCTTTCAATGCAACCATTATGAGCCAACACCAAGTAGTGTTACATCTTACCATATAGGAAAATATAATGATTACGTGTAAGCAAGATAAGTGCCACTAATATTAGCAGTTTTGCAACATTGCGACCCCAATAAATTAGCCACATCAACTGCACACAGAACCCTGTAAAATTTCATAAATGCAGATGCTGACATAGCAACAAGACCCATGAACTTTCATAGAAGCAAGGGGGCAACATAAACAAACAAAAGTAGTCTTGCCACCGGCCAGAAGACCTGGCAACTTTTTCTCATATCTTATTGCAAACTGCAGATTCTAAAATATTTGACCTTGCTCAAACGAAAAAATAATAATTTAATCCCCTAAGTGCCTAGAAGACAATTTTAGATATAACGACTAGTAACTTGTTGCTGAAATTTCATATATTCAAAGATAATAAATTGAGACAAACGAGCAAATCTACCAGAAACGATGTGTTGTCTACATGACATTCAGAAGGTACGTGTATTACTTAAACATGGCTATCCTCTTAGAAACAGCCACAGATGCAGGAAAATAGATACCTAGGAGTAATTCTCACAAAATGCACTTTTCTCATTGCCAAACAAAGCTAAGAGCTTTGTACAGCAGGGGGCTCTTACATAATGCATATCTGCCATAATACTGCCCAAGAACAGGCATACCATCCAAGTTATTGAAGCTCCCGTTGGAGTCTAACAACAACAGCATAATTAGTATAACTGTCTTAAGTAGGCTATAATAAATAGAGAGAAAAAAAGAAAGTAACATAAATCTTTCATTTCAAACCCTTTCATAAAATCTGCTTTGATTTTTGCAGTGCGCCTTTCATTATTTCCTATAAGGGTAGATTATCCACATATACAAATAGAAATACAACTGTTTTGTCAACTGTTTTGACAAATTCAAGACGCTTGAAATTCACGCTCAAGAGGTGCTCAGTGAGCTTTTCATACCATGTTCTTGGAGCTTGTTTCAATACATACAACAATCTTACCAACCTGCATACTTTGTGTTCTTGGCCGTCAACTGCAAAACCTTCTAGCTAATTCATGTAAATTATTTCTTTGAGAACACCATTAGAAAAGCAATTTTTATGTCTATCTAATAAATTTTCCATCCATTTTGCACTGCTAAAGCCACGAAAGCCCAAATAGAAGTCCATTTTGTTGTTGGTGCAAAGGTCTCATTGTAGTTTATACCTTCTTTTTTAGCAAATCGCTTTGCGACAAGCCTTGTTTTGTGTTTGTCAAGTGAGCCATTTGCAGTATTTGTTTTGAAAGACCCACTTGAAACCAATGGGTTAACATCTGATTGGAGGATCAACAAACTCCCAAGTTCCATTTTTAACCAAAGCATCATATTCACTTTTCATTGCTTTTCTCCATACATCAAACATTTCAACTTGTTTGAAGGAAGTAGGTTCTAAATCAAAAGTAATGTTGACTTCTTCTAGATGGTCATCCAAGGTAAGTTTTCCTATCTTATCTTGAATTTATTCTAAGAACTTGTCTGATTGTTGTGTGATTGTATGTGCACTTTGCGTACTTGTTTTTCCAACTTCATTATGTCTAACATCTTTCAATGTCTACCCAACCCATTTTGGCATATTTTTCTGAGTTTCTTGCAAAATCACTAGTGCCTCATTTTCTTGATCTGAAGCTCCTTCATTTTCTAACAAATGTTCGCCTTCTGATGAAGTTTCATTTTCTTCCATAGGGGGAGTTTCATTTTTAATTACAAGAGTCAATAGAGGTTCAATTGTTTCCCAATTATAGGTCCCCCCTTCACTGTTTGGAACCTCCGTATCAATCTCCTTAAAAGCATCAAATTTTGCATAATTCTCAAGTCGCTTCAATTGTCAACTTATGTTTGTTGTGTCCTTTGCAGTTTCACAGAAGACAACATCTCTTGCGACGAGAAATGTATTGTTTTTCTCATCATATAGTTTGTGTGCCTTTGAGAATTTTGATTATCCCAAAAGAATTCCCTTTCGACTCCTATGGTCCAAGTTATTCCTTTTCTCCTTGGGAATCAATGCATAGCAAGTGGATCCGAAAACCCGAAGATGTCTCATTGAAGAAAAATAACCACACAAAACTTCATATGGAGTCTTCATTTGAATGGTTGTTAATATTGACCTATTGTGGAGATAGATTGTTGTTTAAACTGTTTCAGCCCAAAAATGTAGATTTACTCCTTTGAAAAACAGCATTGCCCAAACCATGTTCATCACCGTTTTGTTCATCCTCTCAAACACTCCATTTTGTTGAGGAGAGTGAGGAACTGTGAGATGATGCTTGATCTCATTTTCCTTGAGATAGGCTTCAAACGCCTTTGATGTGAATTCACTACCAGTGTCAATCCTTAGCGTCCCAATGTGGAATTGAACTTCAATTTCAACCATTTTTCAAAACTTTTGAAAAGTTTCAAAGGCTTTTGATTTTTTCTTCAGAAATTAGATCCAAGTCATTTTGTTGTAGTGATCTATAAATAACATGAAGACTTATGACTACTGACAAAAAGAATTGGTAGAGAACAAAAATCAGAGTGAACCAAATGCAATTTTTTTATCGGTTTTCCATTTTAACCTTTGAAATGGTTCTCTTTCATGTTTAGCCAATATACAAGCTTCACACTTTTCACTATTTTTAGAAAAAGTCGGCAAACCTACAACACCATTCTTTTGCACTATTCAAATGTTGTCATAGTGATTATGCCCAAATCTTACATGCCATAAAAGGCTTGTTGACATTCCTTCTTCAATGAGATGAGCAAAATTTCTTGGAATTGAAGGCTCACCTCTGAGTTTCAACAATATTTCTTCTTCAAATCCAGTCAAGACGACTGCATCATCACTTTCTTTTGATTTGTACCTCTCCTTCATCCATCAAAATGGAGCGGCCTTGTTGTCGAATGAGGAATAGACAACAAGTTTATTTTCAATTGAAGAAGGTATAGGACATTTTTTGGAATGAAATCTAGAAGCCCTCTTGACTTGAGTCAAATTTTTCCTTTTCCTTCAAACTGCAGACTTGTTTTGTCCGTCAAATTCACTAGACCAACTCTTTATTCATGAAACTCCTCAAAGAAGTCCCTTCAGAAATTCATATGTTGTGTGGCATCAATATCTAGAACCCAAAAAATACCCCATGTTGAATTGACAGAGGCATTATTGACTTCATCTAAAATAGAAAGCACATATTCACTTGTGAACTGAGTTGAGTCTAATTCTAAGATTTTCTTGTTTCCTTTTTCTTATTTTTATTTGCGAAACGTCTCAATTTTGAACCATGAAGTTTTGCATTCATGAGCCTCATGATTCCCTTATTCAGATCCAAGCTATCAAGCATGATATTGAAGTTATTGGTGTTAAAATTGATATAAACATGATTACATTCATCAAAGCTCTTCTTACAACATATTCAACCTATTTGGAGTCTTTAAAGTGAGCAATCAATTGAAGACTCACTTTTGATCAATTGGTTGAAAAGATGGTCGAAAGATAAGGCTTTTCAAAGAAACATTGACACCTCAGGTGAAAGTATTTTGATTTTTAGATCTGAAAATTGCATTAGGATCTAAGCATACAGGGTTTAGAGAGCCCCAATCTACCTTTTATAGCTTTAGAAAAACTCAACCCAAGTTTTACAGTAATCTTCTAGTCACCCACACAAATTGGAAGAAGAAGCCCATAAGTTTGCAACACAGTACTCTGTTGTTCATGAGTAACCAGCGACTGTTCAACTGACTCTTCCTTCAGTTTGTGATTGTGCTTTCATCCTCTTTGTGGTCCCTCTTGTTGAAGAGTTCTCGGGTCATTTATTGAGCAATATACACAGCGCTAGCAGCTTGAAGATCAACTGATCTCACTGAAGTCTTCTTCCCCATTTCTCCTCTGCTTTCATCAGGTTGGAGAAGTTGATTTCTTCTTTCTTTTGTTAATTAGTTTGTTTATTAGATTCGATTTTCCTAGTTTTATTAGATTAATTTGCATTCAAAAAATTTATACGGAAAAGCTTCAAAAAAAATTCATTTCTCTCTTCCTCTTTGCATTGAAAAATTGTCCAATCTTTCATAATTGCATTCATATACAGTTGATCCAAAAGAAAGATAGTTTGCATGTTAGATTAAAGATAGATAGGTTAACTTCTCACCTAGTTACAGCCAACAACTCTTTTAAATTTTAGCTTTTAGCACGAGCAAATCTCACACACAACACAAGCAAACAATCCTCATGCACATTTGCCTAGAAAACACAAAAGGAGAATTTGCATTTAGAAATCATTTTATCTTCTTGCATGTTTAAGAAAAGTCATTCAAAAACACATATCGGAATCTAAATCAGCATTCATTTAATTGCACATCAAATTTAGTTGCATACAAAATTCATAGCCGTCAAGAACTAAAAACTTGTATTTAGTTTTGCACTCAAAAACTAGATCTCAAAAATTTGAAAATTGTATATAACATACAAAATCTGAATTGTAAGTTCATTTTCCATTTGCATAATCTAGAATTTAAAGCACACATTAACTTCTTATTACATCCATATCAAAACATCAAAACAAAAAAAAACATTCAATTTAGCTAACATAGACAAATTTATGCACTCAGTAATCATAAAACGAACAAAATCAGCAACTACAGACTTTAGATTTAATTTTTGTTTTGTTAGCATTGCATTCATAAATATTTAAGCTTGTTTTGCTTTCAGTGCTTTAATTTCTAGCAATAGCATAGATTTCTTTTCATTCAAAAAACCTTGTTCAAACATAAAGAAGCCAAGAAGACATTGCAAAACAAAACACTTGACTTCAAAATCAGCAAGTACTCTTTTAGCTAAACAAAGCCAAGGCACTTACATGCTTCAAAACAACAAGCTTAAACAAAGCAAAAAAAGCTTTAAAACTTCAAAACAAATGTTTGTCTCACTCTTGAATGACATTTCCTGAACAAGCTCATTTACAAAAAGTATGAACGTTTCCAAGAGTGTCAACCCATGTACCAGCAAGAAACATTCAAAGCGACATAGACTCAGAGCTTCGGCTAAAAGTCTTTTGCTCCAACTCCTTCCTAACCTCATCATCAGTCAATTAGACACTCTTGATGAGCAAACTCAATTAACAAAAGCCCAACTAGCAAGGCAAATCCACCTTCTAGCCTGTCAAGCCCATAACTTACAAATCTGATCCTTTCTCTTTTATCCTCGTCATATTTCATTCGCGAAGCGAATGACATTGTCCGACTAAGACCAACCCGATAGAGCAAGCCAAACCCCTAGAATCCTCCAACATAACCTCAACCAATTCCCAAAACCTAGTGTAGACCATAGAAGTAGAACTCACAAATAAATCACGATTAATCATGAATTGTCGTCGAAAATGCTTTTTTCACTTAAAAAACCTGGTTTATTACCAATCAAACCCCACCAATACAGAAGCGTTGAAAATCATGAAAAAATCACCAAAATTTTGCGATTTTTAAAATATCGAGATTTAAACCCGTTCAAATTGCAATTTAATCGCGATCTAAATTTTCGTTCACATTTTTTTCAATTATAAATACCCGAAATGAATTTTTTTGGTTCATTTTCACAGATTTTCACCATCGAATAGAAGATTTTCGAAAAACAATTTGAGGAATAAAGAGAACTTCAAATTTTTCAAAAAGAGGTCTAAGATTTTCAACAAAAAAATTAAGATTTTCACTTGACATTGGAGAAAACCAAGGGCTTTTTTTATATATTGAATATATTCAAATTTAATAAAAAATATAGTTGTTCCCTAATCCTAATGGTTAGGGTTAGGCTTAGCATTTTTTTTAAATATTAAAAATTAAACCCAACCCTTTGAGATTTAGGGTTAAGTTTTTTTTAATATTTAATATATTTAAATTTAATAAAAATTAAAAACTAAAAAAATATACATGTTCCCTAACCTTAACCCTAATAGTGTTTTAATAAATATTAAAAATTAAACCTGACCTTAATCCTAAGAGGTTTTGGGTTAGTTTTTTTAATATTAAATATGTTTAGATTTAATAAAAACTTTTAAAAACATACTTGTTCCCTAACCCTAACCTAACCCTGAGGGTTTTTTAAAATATTAAAAATTAAATAGGGTTAGGATTAAGTTTTTTTAACTATTTAATAAGTTCAAATTTAATTAAAAAAATTAAAAACATTCCCTATTTCCTAACCCTAACCCTATCCTTATTAGGCCTAGGATTAAAGTTATTTATGATTTTATTTTTATAATATTAGATTATATCACATTTAATATAAACATTAAAAAAATAGCCAATTTTTTGCAAAGAATTTTTATTTTTTAATGCAAATTAATAAATGTTTTAAAATTATTTTATTGTGTATATATTAAGTACTAACAATTATAGAAATGCAAAACACTACTTGAAAAAAAACAAAGCATCTCTAAAACACTTTTTCTATTCTTATTTTTTTCTTCTTCCGAGATTTGTCATTCGACTGTGAATTCGTTGCAAGGTGGTCACTGTCAAATGGATGTTGTGCCTACAAGCTTTAAACTACCCCCTGTGAACTGGTATTCCATTAGACAAACCTGAGGCCTTTCACGTGGCATTTCTCTCAGTATAACTCTACTCTCACATATCACCCTAATCTCACGTACATCTCTCTTCCATGTACTATCATTCTTCTACATACGTTCAGATATATAAGAAGGTGAGGTATATAGGAACGTTTAGTATATCAAGAGGTGTGGTATATTGAAAGAATTGTTCTTCCATACAATTATTCTTCCGTACCTAAGGGTATATAGGAATGTGTATGGTATATTAGACAATTTGACTATTGGAGATTTAGATATATCGAAAGACAAGATTGATAAGAGTTTTCTTCTGGAAATGATAAGAAAAAACTTAACACCTTCAAAACATTTCAACCCCTGATCAAAAATAATTATGCACATTGCAGATTTGATCATCATGCCAGGTAAGAAAGATTTTACATGTAACTACAAAATCTCAGTCGATAGCAACCCAAGCAAAGTTAAATGCAACTTTTGTAGACATATATGCAATGGAAGCATATACCGCTTCAAGTGGCATTTGATGAGACAGCGAGGACATGAAGTTACACCTTTCATTACTGCATGCGTTGTAAATATCACCAATCAAGCTATAACAGCATTCCAAATATATTCAGAGTCGAAGGCCAAAACGACAAGAACAGGGACAGAAGTGGATTTTAATTCTTTGGATGCAAGGGGTGATGAATTTGATGACACACTAGGGCCATCAGCAAAACATGAAAAGGGAAAGGAGACATCTCAAATGACCCCTGGATCAGTACCTCATGGGCCAAACACAAACGGGAGAAACATTCATGTGTTCTTTAGCCCTCGCACTACTCCTGGAGCCCAAACCACATTAGAGAGTACAAGTTGGAAAAAAATTGTGTACAAGCAAGCAAAGAAAGCAATCTCCAACTTTTGATACTCTTCTAACTTGTTTGTGGTCAGATCTCCATACTGGCAAAGTATGGTGGATACAATTGCAATTGCAGGTCCTGGGTTCACATCGCCATCATACAAGGCTTGATAGACAATTTTTTTGAAAGACATCATACAAGATGTAAGCGATGTCCTTGCAGCACATCGCAAGGAATGGGCACAATCGAGATGCACTATCATGTCAAATGGATGGACAGATAAAATCGAACACTTGTCAACTTCCTTGTGCCATCTGACATTGGCACAATGTTTCTTAAGAGTTATTTGTTTCATCTATTTGATGAAGTTGTGATTGAAGTGGAGCCACAAAATGTCATCCAATTCATTACTGATATTGTTGTTCGTGTGGCCGCTGGGAGGCTTCTTATGAACAAATATGCAACTATGTTTTGGATTCCATGTGCGGCACATTGTCTTCATTTGAACTTGAAAGACATAGGCAAAATTCCATATATGAAAGAGGTTTTGTAAAAGGCCCACACAATCATGAAATTCATATACAATCACACAAGGGTGCTCAATATGATGCACACATTCACAGATGGTAAGGAACTTGTTCGATCGGGGGTGACAAAGTTTGCAACCCAATTCCTTGCCTTGCAAACTCTTTCCCAACAACAAATGAATGTTCCCTTCAAATGAGTAGGTGGAATCTTTCTTTGTGAAACATATGGATGGCAGAATGGTAAATGACTCTATTTTCTCGTCGTCTTTTTGAAAAGAGATGGAGCAAATTGTGTTATTCTTCGAGCCTTTAGTTCGAGTTTTGAGACTCATCAATGGGGATAAATCCCCCGTGGGTTATTTGTATGACACAATGGACAGGGCCAAAGAAGCTATTAGGGGCAGATTGAAGAATAACGAGGTCAAGTACATGTCCTTATGGAAAATAGTTGATAACAAATGGAATCAACGAATGCATTCTCCCTCCATGTAGTCAGATATTCTTGATTCCAACATTGTTCTATAGCACCTCATTTTGAGACAATGCAGAGGTCACAGAGGGCCTATTTAAGTGCATGGAGAAAATGTTTCTCATTCAACAAGAATTTAAAGAAGCTATAGAAAAGTTACCGATGTACAAGCAAGCAAGGGGTTTTTTCTTTAGTAAGGCAGCCATGACAAGGAAGACCTTCCAATTAGGTAGACAATTTTTCTACATACATACGGTTAAAGTGTCAAATTTTGACTGAATTGTGCATGTTACAATGTTGACAAAATATATATTTGCAGCACAATGGTGGGATTTATTTGGCAAAGAAACCAAACACCTTAGAACGATAGCAATGCGTATTTTGAGCCAATTATGCATTTCATCTCCCTGTGAGCGTAATTGAAGTGTGTTTGAGCATATACATTCAAAAAATACAATCGAATCACTCATGAATAGATAAATGATTTGGCATTTATCCACCACAATCTTCACCTGAAGATGAAAGCTCAAAGTTAATAAATGTTGAATTTATAATTCTTAATTTATATGAAAAGTTGATTTATATTTTTGTAAAGTATTATTCACCAAAGTCACTAACATATGCATTTTGTTTGATAATGTTAGATACCATCAAAAAATATCATTTGATTGACCTTGACGAGATCGATCCAGATTCTGAATGTCTCAAAAATAATGAAGAGCCTCTTTTTGAGGATTCCGACTTCAACATCATGGAGGAAGTTGGGTTCGATGTTGAAGTTGTCTCTCAAATTAAGAAAGGCTTGAACACTAAAGAGATGTTGAAGTCTAGATTTGTTGATCCATAGTCTCCATGTTGCCATTGGGTCCCTCCCCTGTTTTGCTCCCTTGTAAACGACAATAGTGCATTTTGATATGCAAATGTAATGAAATTTGAATAGTATGAAAAGTAATGAAAGAAAACAATTGCCTACTTTTGATGCTGTACAATCTCATTTATCTTCCTTTAATAATCAGTATCTATTCTCTATGCAATTGAAATGCCTAATATTTCTCTCTTTGCAATGAAATGCATTTGTACTTTAAAAAGAACAATTTTTTCTTCTTTTTTTTCACACTTTTTTAGTGGTTTTCAGCTTTCCTGATTTTTTCCTATTTTTTTCCAATTAATCGTGATTTTTTAAAAAATACTTACACTTTTGAAAAATGTTTTTATCCCCAAATGATTTATGCTACTATGCCAACACCAAGGGTTTTGTTACCTTGTCCTCCTTAACTCCAAAGATTTTTGGAATGCTATCACATCTCAGTTTACTATCTTTAATGAGCAGATTGACGTCGCTAAATCATTCTGGTATAGACACAAACATCCTTTACCACCTGTTGCTCAATACACTATGCTAGTAGCTCGTCCTAACCAACCAGCTCTTCTTTTTCAAATCGCTCAACCAAACTGACCCAATCAACCAAACCAATAGACTGTCCATTACATCATTTCATCAATTGTCTCGGCCAAACCTCGGGAATTTAAGTACACGAAGGTTAGCATGTTGTTTTTTGCATGTACAATAACCCTATATACTCGAAATTTCATGCTTTTAGGATTTACGTCTCACAATAGAAAAGGGTTGAATGACAGAAAGAAAATAGAAAAACAAAAGTTTTATCTTTATTTCTCCTTGACGATTTATAGAGACAATGCTTCAAATGTCGTTGTTGCATTTGTATTCGGCATTAAATGGATAAGTTTGAGTGCAATGACATTACTCATAAACACAAACCAGAGGCATCATTAATACCAAACGCTGCAATTGTTAGATTTTCACAATTTATTTTGTTTTCAAAATTTGTTTTATTTTGAAAAAGAAATTACTTTGATTAATTTGCACAATAAATAACTTATTTAAATTTTTATACAAGTCATTAATCCTCCAAATTGACTATATGTTTTTAATTTGAGAAGGCATAAAAATATTTAAATTTTAAAATCAAATGGAACTTATCTATTGTTTGTCATGAATTTTTGTGAGAAAGGTAATGTGTCAGCGAAGGTGGTGGATTGAACAACTATTGGCACACCAACTACTCCTTCCACACTAAAACGCCATCCTACAAAGATTATGACAATGTGGCGGAGTATGGTTTGTAGGGTAGAATCTCCCAACGCTTGATGAGACACCCTAAACAAGAAAATGAGCCAATTGGTAGATGATTCTTAGTTATAATCAATTTTGGCCAAAGCCCATAATTCCAATGCACATTTGCAAACAAAAGGTGATGATGGAGAGACTTTTTGGTAGAGTCGTGTTGGAATTGACCCCAAATGGATTCCCAGGAACCTGCTACTTCACAACTACTCTTTAAATGCCACATCTGATCATGACACCAACCAAGAATGTCGGTATTCTTCTTTCGCAATGTCGTACGATTGGGAGAAGAATTAAAATGATCTTGCACAGAAATATGACTACTGGAACAAAAAAATTGGTGAAAGGAGAAGAATCGAGGATTAAAAAAATGAAAAAGTCGTGGCTCTGATACCAATGTCAAGCTAGGTATGGACTGTTATTAGAAACATGTTGGTGGAAACCAAAATTACATTTATTCATTTGAATGAGAAGAAAAAGTACAATAAATTCTAAACATTGACAACTTCCTCAAGCTTGGCTAAGCCTTCCCAGACTGCTTTTACAGGCCATCTTCTGGTCTGTAAACATTGACAATCAATTGGCTCCATTAGTAAAGTAAACTATAAACCACCAAAAATTCCCCTTGCTTTTGGAAACATGAAGGTCAATATATATAAAAACCTACTTGTACAACATAAACCAGTCTATGGTTTAATACACGATGTCATGTTGAAAACTCCTGTCTCTTCTGATCATAGTACTAGGTTTGAACAAACTCAAATGGTAAAACTTTAAAGCTTCTCAAATACTAGTTTTGAACAAACTCGTTGACTTGGTGAGGACATTACTCCTGCTTGAGTGCACAATCGCAGTGAACAATTTGTATGAAATAAAAGAAATAATAGAATAATGTCAGCAACTTTGATATTTAAATATTTCCTACTTTATAACTAGAACAAAACTAAGCAGTTGATATGAACACAACATTTACTTGGTTAAATGAAAATCAACAGCTCCTTAAACCAAAGAGCAATTACTCTCTAATCCAAAAAGTATTATTCCCTTAAACACGTATTCACAAATAAAGGGTCAATTTAACTTATGAATCCACCAAATGAAATAGAAGTAATCAATACATCATCTCTCTGAGTTAGCACATACACTAAAAATAATCACTTGCATCTCTTCTAGTACGAGGTATCAGTCTAATTTAGATGGCACTTGTAAAATATTTATATAGTTTTTCTTGCATTTAAAAGTCACTAATTTGGTTGATCTTTCTTTGTAAAGGAGTTTCTCAACGTAATAAAATACCTGACTCAATATTTGTTCTTCAGCAATCTCTTTATTAAGTGCCAAAATTGTATAATCATCATCGGTTGCAGGCTCAAGTGTAACTTTAGTTGCCTTTGGCAAATCTGCATGCACTCTTACATGCACTTGGATAAAATCTGGTAGCCCAACACAATCTGCTAACTTTTCTGCCACCTTATCCACATGAAAGAAATTATTACTCTTCCACTTGAAAAATGTTTTAAATCTTAATTTTGAAATTTCAAATATTGAATTTAAAAAGTTTTTAAGAAAATAACTTGAATAGACGAAGAAAAACCTTATTAGGAAACTCTTAAATCTGGGCAACCTTTAACAGCAATCTAGACCAGAAAAAAGTATGCATTACAACAGACTAGAAAACAAAGAACAATATTTGTGGAAGAGATTATAAGCCCAAGAACATATCTGCTGAACAAGGGACAATGTGTTACAGATGCAAGGTCCATTACAGATAAACTTATAACAGATACAGGCATGTAGATTCTCTTTAATTTCCTAAAATTTACAGCTGGATTGTTCTTCTAACTGCTAGTCTTCTTTAGGTAAGCCTATTAAAGTATGTAATGAAATCCAAGAAAGCGGACCTTGGCAATCCTAAGCCTACATCAGCAAAGGAGAGCCACCATGCTTCTTCTACCACTATTGATCAAAAGGAACCAAATATTGCAGCATCATTTGATTCTTATACTAATAGGTGTGATCAGAAGAATCAAAAGTTGTATCATCCACATCTCAACCCCATCAGTGTCCTCATTATGAAGATAGAGTGCATTCTCCAAACTCACCCCAAGTATTGCATTCTTGTCTCGAAACATATGGGCATGGCAACAACTACACTCATAGATTGTGATCTGTGTGAAGCTTCCACGTGGGTTTGCGCACTTCCCGATTGGACCTTTTGCTCCATGCGCATGCGAAATCTCGCGGCGCACATGCAACATTGTGGTACCTCTATGAGTTGCCACATCACTCTACCACTTGCCACTCAGAAGTCCAACACCACACAAGCACATCTGAACTTTCCAGTTACGGTACACACAGCATGCCAACTGGCATCCTCCAAGTCTTTGGCATGTCAGTGGAACCACACAGCAAAAAGTTCAACCGTGCACCTACAGGAAGCTCAACCATCATTTGGCGAGAAGATCAACTGCCACCCTTCTGTAACCATCGTAGTTATAACTGCTTCTTTTAATGATGTATATATTGTCACATCAGACCCATAAGGGATCAGAACCGAGAGTGATCACACAAAAACCAAATAGGAGTTTGTTAGTATGCTTTGTGTTTGAATGTTATAGATGTTATAGATGTGTTTGAATGTTATAGATGTGTTTGATCTAACATTCAAACACATCTATAACTCTGCATTCTTTTACTCAGTCTAGACAAATCAGCAAGGAAGCATTCTCCTTCTGATCACAAGAACTATCATTCTTATTCTTATGAATCTTGTACACATCTATACTTTTCCCTATTATGTGTTTTGAATAGAAGTTGCATTATTTTGTGTATCACACTTCCGCATTCGAATGTGTGTATGGTTTTATGTTGTTTAGATTACCATCTGTGCTTTCCAAAATCCCTAGCTTGCCACCAAGTGCATCTTAACCATCGCACAAGTATCCTGGGCCCCATTGTGCGGATAATTGGTATTAGAGCAAGAGCTCTCATATGCCTCTAAACATGCGAGCGCAATGTGAGAGACGACTATCAATCTCTTATGTTTCTAATTACCCACAAAAACACCGTAACAAGAGTAAGATCGTTGACACCCAAAGAAACATTGAGGCATCCCCAAGCGTCCAGAAAAGCATTCAAGATGCTCTGGAGGAACAACGCAAAGAACTCATTTGCCAATTTTGAGAATAGGTGATGCAACTTGGGCCACAATCCAATCATTACTCTACATGGCCTGCAAATCTGTCGTTTCAACAACAAACCCCCTTCACAGTGCAAGTCAATCTCGACATAACACTGTTTGAAGGAAAAATTAACGCTGCAACATTGGATGCCTAGATACAACTACTTGAGCATGCTTCTCAGTGAATCGTTTCATTGATGCAGAGAAAATCACCTTCGTTGTGTTGAAGATATTCATTCAGTGTCCCATTGGTTGAAAACTTTCAACACGCAGCAGAACAAGACTGCAAGCCCATTGAGTCTTGGAAGTCTTTTGTCGACGCTTTGAAGGATGAATATTACCCCTTCAAGCACTATGAGGATTGATACATCAAGTTCCAACAGTTGCACTAGCGTAAGGAACAATCAATTGAATAATATAACAAGTTCCATGACTACATTGCGCGTCTACGTGAGAACTTGACAAAACAACATAAGGTGTTGAAGTACATTAGAGGACTCTCACCTTATATTCGTGCAAATATGGAGTTCTTGATTTACGACACATTGAGGCAAGCATACCACAAGATCGAAGCCTAGGCAAAGATGATGCAAAAGTTCTCTTCTTCATCTAGCACTATATGCAAGAATCAGCCAGTGCACAACTCACCATCTAACTGTATCACACATAAGCAAAACATGCCACACAAGGGGGAGCAACCTTAAAGGGTCATGCAACGACTAAAGACTTTAGACTCTTTTGAGCCAAACAAAGGCAAGAAGAACCGAGGTGACAAATGGTGCCATCAACACCACACAAACTCACACAGTCATTTTGAATGCCACGTGAAACAATCCTTGATTGTGAAGTCTATATCAAGTCCCACACCAACGGATGACAGTAATCCAAACGCCACTTGTCTAAGCACCAGCACCACTTCCATGACATCACTGAGGAACGAGAGCATCTCTTCCACACCAAGTTCTCGATGAAGGATTAGCCTCCCCATGTCATCATTGACAGTGAAACCTAGAAGAACATCTTTGCACAAGGTACCAGTGAATCGAGACTCAGCGAGGACTCGCCAAACCAAGTCCAAGGCAACCTAGATGGATAATCACCGAGTCTACTATGTTTTTACAAGAAATTAAAACATCCAAAAAAACACACACACAATAAAGTAAAAAAATAAATACTCAAACCTAAACCTAAAAAGTATCCTAACATCCTCAAACACTCATTCAATCATTCAAACTTTGTTTTCATGAGCCTATTCCATTTTTCAATTTCAAGGTTCACAAACCATTGTGATTGAATCATTTTGATTTGTTGTTTTTACTTCAAAGGGGTTGATTGCTAGTGTGCAAAGGTTGGATTAGCAACAAGTGAGAGCAATATTGGAGCTGATTCAAGGGATTTGTTGTTTTTAAGTGCATTGGCTGATCCAAGGCTTCAAGTGTGTGCGTTGTTGGACGCTTGGAGCTGATTCAAGTGTGTGAATCTACAAGAGGTAAATAACATGAACACTTCTCTTTCCTTTCTCTCATTTCTTAACATTTTCTCTCTTCTTCTTCATTTAAAATATAACATAGAAAAAATATTAAAACCCATGGTTATTGCTGTTTTTTTACCTTTTCCCTTTCTTTTTATTTTTTCTTGTGATACAAATTTCAAACCATGGTTATTGCTATTTTTTTATTATTTGTTTTTTGTTTTTGTATATTTGAGATTTGCAAACTTAATTTTAACACTACGGTCCTTACCATTGTTTTTGTTTATGCACAATGTAGATTTTTGGGTTTTACCATGACAAGAGGACCAAAACATCCATAAGACCCTGGTTGGAGGAATGCGATTGAGGGTTGGAAGGGCACGTGTTTTGCAAAAATTGTGGGGCTGAGTTTCTAGGTGGCAGCATTAATCGCCTAAAATATCACCTTGCCCGCATACCTAGGCATGACGCTGCACTATGCCCCGTTTTAGAGCCTGAGGTTGTAAGGGAGAACATAGCCCAGTTGGAGAGCTTTCATGAAAAGGAGGAAAGGGCGAAGCAAAACCAACCAATAGCTGCCACTTCCAAACCCATCCCTTGAATTCCCGGATCGAGTTCTAGTAGCATTGACCCTAGAGAGCGTAGTTCAGTGAGTTGGTTTGTGCCACGCAGTGCTCCTGGATCCCAACCATCACTAGAAAGCACGGGTTGGAACACGGACAAACATATAGTTGCAAGAATCTCTGTGGTTGACTTTTGGTACTTTTGTGACAATCCTTTTCATGCAACAAGGTAATATTATATTTTTCTACTTTGTTCTACATTAAGAATTAAAAAAATTTATGAATTTAGAATGTTACTGTAATTCTAAAATATGTTTATTAATTATAAAATCTATTTGTATGAATTTGGAATGTTATTGTAATTCTAAAATATGTTTATTAATTATGAAACATGTTTGTACGAATTTAGAATGTTATTGTAATTCTAAAATATGTTTATTAATTCTAAAATCTGTTTTTTATATTTAAATTCTTTTTTTTTTTTAGCATTTTAAGTCGCTTTATTAGCAAGTGCTAGTGTATACTATCACCGTTGTTGGTCGAGGGTTCAAAGCTCCCTCTGTTGATGATTTAAGGGGGGCAATTTATTGGAGGAATAAGGACTGCACTATCATGTCCGATGGATGGACAGATAAAAAATAGAACATTGCTAAACTTCTTGGTTTTTTCTTCAGGTGGGATTGTCTTCTTGAAGTCCATTGATGCCTTAGGGAAAATAAAAAATGTTGATTACTTATGTGGCATTTTTGAAGAAGTTATTGCAAAGGTGGGTGAAGAAAGTGTGGTGCAAGTAGTCATTGATAATTCAGCAAATTATGTTGTTGTAGGGAGACTACTTATGCAAAGGCACCACTCGATCTTTTGAACTGCTTACTCAGCACATTGCATCAATTTGATGCTAGAGGATATTGGAAAAATGGAGTCGGTCATGCCAATTGTGAAGCAGGGTCATAATATTTGCAAGTACATCTACAACTATGCTTGGGTCCTCTCTTTAATGAGAGAGTTAAAGGACAACAAAGAGTTGGTCCGACCTAATGTAACCCATTTTGCAACCTCCTTTATCACCTTGCAATCTTTGCTACAATCAAAAGCTTTGTTGAGGCGAATGTTAGTGAGAAATGGAGCGAGTCTTCATATGCAAAGACCATTGGTGAGACTGTTGTTGTAGAGTGGGTGTTTGATGAGTCCCACTTTTGGATGTCGGCAAGGGAGATTGTAAATGTAAGTCATTTTAAGTTTATCGAAATTTTATTTTCTTTGTTTCAAAACGTTATTTACTTTAATTTTTTTATTTAATACTTAGATTTGTAACTCTAAATTATGTTTTTACATATTTTTCATAGGTCATAGAACCATTGGTTTCTCTCCTCCGTGTGGTTGATATAAAAAAAGCCTGCAACGGGATATACCGATGAGCTCATGGACCGAGCCAAAGAGCAAATAAAAATTGCTTATGGCATGGTCGAGGCCAAGTACCAGCCCATTTAGGATATCATTGACCAATGTTGGAGAAGACAACTCCATAGGCCACTTCATGCTTGTGCCTACTTTTTGAACCCAGCCTTCCAATTTATTGAGAGATTTAAAGCCGATGAGGAGACTATGAGCAGCCTTTACACAGTCATAGAGGCCACGAAGATAAATGTGCAAACAAGGGTGAAGATTATGTCCAAGATTGAGATCTACAAACAAGCACTAGGAGATCTCTTTTCTCGAGATATTATTAACCCAAGTAAACTTTGAGTTGAATGATCAATATTTCCAAAAAAAATTTGTTTTTTCATATATTTGGAATTGAAGTCTAAGACATTTTAATACTTATGGTTACATATGCATGGTGGGAAATTTTGCTGCAAAGGTGCCGAATCTTCAAAGGATTGCTATTTGAGTGCTAAGTCAAGCATGCAATGCTTCTAGGTGTGAGCGCAATTAGAGCATGTTTAAGCACATACACTCCAAAAAGCGTAATAGGTTGTCAATGCAAAGGTTGAATGACCTTGTATTTGTGCATTAAAACCTTTGCCTCCATCACAAGAAGATCATAGGGGATGAAGAAGATGTATCCCCCATTGAGCTAGAGGAGTATGATCCACAATCAAAGTGGATCACAGAGGAGAATAGCCATGTGTTTACAAAGGAGGACCATGAATGGGTGGATCAGGTTGATCACAAGGCAGAGCTTGTAGCGTTGGGAGAGGAGGAGCAAACTCGTACATCTAGGGATAAAGATGTGGTAGGTACCACAAGGGTGGTTACAATAATTGCAGTTGTTTCCTTGACGTACCAAAAATGCCATAGGCTCCAACGTGGTGGATCTCGTGTTGAGAGGACGAGCGTTGCAGAGTCTTCTCAACCTTAGATGTATCTTTTATATTATGCTTTTGTTGATGCCATCGCCATGGATTTATAAATCCATATTTTGTATGTGAAAAAATAATTTGATGAATATAAAAACAACTCCTATTTAATATTAGTTCTCAATTTTCAAGTTTCAAGTTCAATCGTTCAACTGAAAACATTCAATATCGCATTATTTACATACTTCTTTGTGTATACATGTGCATGTTAGATGTAAGTGACTAATTTTGAGTGTATTTTTAAGAGGATTTGATATGGAATGCATTTCAATAGTTTTTCTCCTAAAATTTACTATTTTTAATGATTTTTTAATATTTATCGAGTCTTGGCCAAGTCTTTTTACCAAGTCGGAGTCCGAATCAAAAATAGGCTTGTCGAGTCTTTGCCGAGTCCAAGTCTCATTTCTATGCAAGGTATAGCCCAACACCTTGTCCTTACCACTACCGCACATAGTAAACAATACTCTTTGGGATAGTTGCAGCAGGGGAAGAATATACAAGTTCGAAAACATTGCACTTTCTAGTACAAAGTAAAGACCATGGAGGACAAAGTCACCTGTGATGTCACACCACTTGAGGTTTGTGACATTTTGTTTGGAAGGCCATATTTGTATTACTGCAATGCTACATATCAAGCCAAGTCGTAGCAGTGGACTGTGCATGTCAAAGATCGGTTCTTCAACCTCTTGGAGTCACCTCCAATGACCAAAATCCCTTTGGTCTCTACCAAACAATGTCGCAAGCTCATCTTGCATACGTAGAAGTTTGTGCTACTCATGGTTCACCCAAAAACATCCCCATAGGAGAACAAGTGCACATTGGCAACATGCCAAGACCCGCAAACACCACTATAACAACTTGGTAGGGTAGTAATATGGTGATGTCTTTGAAGAGACAAAGGGTTCACCAACACATTCCACAGTAAAACATCACATGAAGTCCAATGCCAGACCCAAGAGTTTCTTGATCAAGGAAAGATCAAGCATAGCTCTTCTCCTTGTGGAAGCCCGATAGTCCTTGCGCCAAAGCAAGATGGTACTTGGTGTTTGTGCATTGACTACAATGCACTTAACAAGATAACAGTGAAGAATTCGTACCCAATTTTGCACATTGACAACCTTCTAGACCAGGTCTAAGGTGCACAATACTTCGCCAAGATTGCCCTAAATTCAAGTTATCATTAAGTACCAATCCATCCTAAGGATGTTTGGAACACAACATTCAAAACAAGGGAAGGATTGTACAAATGGTTGGTTACGCATTCGATTTAACCAATGCACTAAAAAATTTCATGCGCTAGATGGACAATCTACTCATGGCATTCCTCAACTCCTTCGTCATCGTCTACTTAGGTAACATCCTCATCTTCGGCAAGACTTGGGAAGAGCATGTGGACCTTATCTTGCACATCTTAGACAATCTATGCCAACACAAGTTGCAAGCCAACTTAGCAAAGCATACATTTAGCATTGCGTAGATTCAATACCTGGGCTACATCATTGACCGTGCAGGCATCCATGCAGATCTAGAGAAGATCAAGGAATGAGTGTTTTAAATGTGTTTTGAATGTGCATTCATCAATTGAATTGCCTCACGATATCTTTGTGCACTACCGCAGCGTCGCAGATTGTCATGTGGGTCCCTTACCGGCACAAGCACACGCACACTCAGCATCCACATGCCAAGTTTCTCTTGCCATGCAGCATACCAACTGGGATCCTCCGAGTCTATAGCAGATCAAGGAATCTGTCAGTGGAATTGCAAAATTGGGAGTCTAACAGCACACCTACAAGAATATCAAGTATCACTCAACCAGAAGATGAGCTGCCACCCTTTTGTTACCATCGTCAGTTGTAACCGCTTCATGTAATGATGTATATATCATAACCGTCCAACCCATAAGGGATTAGAGACGAGAGAGATCACACAGACCAAAATAGAATTTGTTAGCATGCTTTGTGTATCTGGCTTTCAAATACATCTATAGTTCTACATTATTTCATTAAGTCTAGACAAATCAGCAAGGAAGCATTTGCCTTCTGATTACAAGAACTAGCATTCTTAGTCTTAATGAATGTTGTACACATCTATACTTTTCCCTATTCATCATACTGAATAGAAGTTGAATTATTCTATATATCAGACTTCCACATTCAAATGTATTTGGTTTTTTATTGTTTAGATTACCATGTTCAAGTAAAAACTACATTATTTTATTTAATGCAAAACGAGCTTATATAATGGAAATGCTTGGTTATTTCATCATTTTACAAACAAGTTTTGAATAAGTTTTTTTTCTAATACCAAACTCAACCATCGTGCAGGCCCAACTACCCGTTTAACAACTATCAACCTATTGACTAACATACTAACAAAGAAGGGAGTTGTCTCATAAATGAGAAGCATGCCCTGAACATTTTTACATTTATTTCAAACTATATAACTATAGAATTAACATAAATTTGGATCACACCTAACAAACCCCCCTTGATCCAAAGGGGACAAACAATCATTTGGAGCAACATGACTTTGAATTTATCCAACAACACTTGTCACAACCTGCCATTTGACCACCTATAACTAGCATTGATCAACCTGTGTCAATACATCCACTACAACCGGAGCATGACCTTCTTGTGCTTTGTGCTCTATGACACTCCTTGACACAAAGACGACCATCATCCTGGGCAAACCCATCCCTTTAATTATTCGTACATGTACTGCAGCATGAGCATAATCATGGGAATACCCAACCACATTGATTGATAAAAGATTGTTCTAGACTCCTAACTCAACAAGTGATTTATAAAATATTGTTCTAGACTAGTTTGCTTGCTAAAATAATAGGAAAGTATGTCAAAATATCCACTTAGTTTACGGATCACAAACTGACACGAAGATGAGCATCATCCTAGGAAAAAGTAAAACCATCCCTCCAATCATCCGTACATTGATTGCAATATAAGCATCATCGTGGGAACACCCAACCACATTGATCCCTATCTCAATGATAATTTTGTACTTTGTGTATGGCACATCTTAACTCTAACCATTTTGCAAACACTTTGGTGCTTACAAAACCTGGAAATGTACCATCACCTAAAGAATTATCAAAATCAAAACAATCTCTTCCCCCCATCAAATGAGAGGTGAGAAGTCTAAGTAACAAAAAACCACCAAATAATTGGATCCCTCCTCACCAATGATATCAATAAGGAAAAATGCTATCATCTAGTAAAATTTGGAACAAAACCATAACCAAAATTGCCACTAAACCACCATCCCTATCGTTGAGCTAGTAATAAACTCGAGATGGGTCTCTGCAAGGCTCTGTCAGCCCGGCCAATCCCGATGAGCCTGTATACCACACAAGACAACCTATTTGTCTCTGAGAGTACTGACAGTAGGAAAGTACAAAGTTACATTAATGGTGTTCACAAAGAAACTGTCCATTTTTAGGTTCAAAGCAATACTAGAGTGTCCAGTACTACTGAAATTGCACCCAATATATATTTAAACAACTTATTTATCTGTTTTTAATACATTTTTCTTTCAAAATAACGATGGGAGACTTTGAAAACTGTGAATAATGTTTCTGACAGACTCAAAATGTGACAAAACCTTCGAAACAAGTGGTCACATGCGCTATCTTCATGCAAAAAAGCAAAATGACAAAAATGCATAGGCATAGGCTATGGCACTATAAAATGACAAGATTTTAAAATTTGGGTTTGCACTTGAAGAGTTTGAATCCCTGATCTTTTACATACTTAATATCTTATTAAAATGTGTTTTGACCAGCTCTTACATATAACATTTTGAAACATGTATGTCAAACGTTTTAAATAACATAAAAAAATAGCATACTCCCACCCTAAATAAACAGTTTGACCAGAACAAAAGATACATGGCTTGAACCTATGACTTCAAACTTTTCAACAACTTCGCAACATCTCACTACCAACTTGTCTGTAGATCCGTATGAACTTTTCATATATATGCTTTCCTTTGGTGAAATTGACACTTCCAACGAAAGAGAAAATAGAGAGATTTGAACTCGTAACCTCTATTTTATTAATGCCTTGTCACAGTCTTCGAACCAACTCACCCACGCATTTGTTTAAAACTTGGAAGGAAAAACACTAATATGAGCATGGTTAATTCTGCCCAGAATTAAACCAAAAATAAATACCTTGCATTCATGTTTTTTCTCTTCCCTTGTTAGGTCTATATGGTTGTATGGCATATGGCTGCAACAAAGAATGCCCCCCAGCAGATCTTTCACATCATTTCCAGCATATTCCTTAATCCATGTGAGCTCCACAAAAGGGAAAAAAATCAAACCTTTGAATACAAATAGTTATTAAATATTAATAATCACCCCAGGCATGGGTATGGTCATTCGTATAGTAAATTTGCAGAAGCAAAAGAAATCATGCCTCAGTTTTGTGACAGCCTCAACGCCACTTATCAAATTTGAAGCACCAAACAGCAATTTCAGCACAAAAAAACTCCTCCAAACAGCAATGTCTTGCAGAAAAATCACACCTCGGATAATTTGACATGCCTTGGGCCTTTGCAGCAGTTTTCAGACCATTTTTGTAGTTGTAAAGCCTTTGAGCAGATTGATGCACTTCAGCATGAGGATTTTTAATCTCTTTCCTAGGCAAAAACGCCCTCACAACAAAATATATTTATTTCTACATACTTCAACTATCATGTCTCTTTTCAAGAAGAACTACAATCATACAGCAAATACACAATTTTGCGCATGTCAATAATTACGCCCATGCTTTAGTCAATATTCATGCATTCCAACTAAATTTTTAATGCCCTAGATATCCTCATGTGCATATGTAGACACACAAATTTTGTATTAGACACTTAAACAACATCAGATTTGACTTCTTTGACATACATGACTTGTCCATACACATTTGACTCATGTCCACACTCTCACTCTTGTCCACTCTTTCCCCTATGCGGTTATCTATCTATCGACTTGGCCAATCTAATTTTCTATAATTCATATTCAACATATCCCTAGTCTATGCCAAAATACTCTATAATCCTAAGTAGAATGTCGTCATATTCTAGGTCACTGATTTTCCCTCTCTGGAGGATGTTAGAAACATTCAGATAGTTACATTACCGCAGGTGTCCACTTTCACCGTTAGCATCCACGAGCCTCAAACACTTACTTTTCAAATTCAAATGTCTCCCTTGGGTTGGCCTTAGCATGTTTCCTATGTCAGTTATGAGAGGGAAGTATATGGGCGAACTTGGTTATTATTCGGCATACACATTAAGAAATCTATTTGCACATACTTGAGACATTACCACAAAATCAAATGCGTCTGAAAACCACTCAAAGAATCAACCTTAAAGCCAAGTCTGAACACTAACACAAGGTCAAAAGTTGCATGTTGTCAGGGCTCAAAAGCCAAAGCATTGCATTGTATTCTTATGGATCACAATTGAGCACACACACACACCTAGGAGGGAGAACTAATGTGATTTGAGACCTCTTCGGAGAATTGGAAGGTAGGCAACACTCAAGCACTCAACAAGGAGTGGTTGGGGCTGTTCAACCCATTTTTCCAAGTCTATCTTGTGTCGAAAGTGAAGCTAGTGTTTCAAGGCAAAGAGAAGCGAAATCAAAATCTGCACACTGGACCAAGATCAAGAAAACATAAAGAAATCATATAAAAAGGCAAGTGCAGCAATCTGTCGTTAAACAAACCGGCATAGTCAACCTGGATAGTTTTGGCAGACAATGGACAATACCAGTTGTCATAGGTGTCTAAACTTCAATAGCAATGTCCTCGCACATTCTGAGATCCTGTTTCCTAATTTCAGTAATTATAGAGCTTACACAGGGTTATTTTGAGGACTGTGACATACGCAGTGAGCACTACAGATCAGAAAATTCACTATATCTTATCTCCCCTCTTTCTATATTTAATAAGTGCAATCAATATCTTTCTTACATTCAGATTTGTATGGTAAATGCACTATTTTACATAATGTGAATTTCAATAGTTTTATGTTAATTAGATCACCTGAATCAAAAATTTATAAAACAGCACAAAATGCAACTGAATTTAAGTGCCCATGGTAATAATGTCTTTGCAGAAGTTTAACACTTTTCAAGCCATCAAACATCACGCCATAAGAAATTTTAATGCTTATGTAGCATATTGCTGAGTTTCAACGCTTCAAAACAGCATTCAAGGAAATAAAACTATCCTTTGCTCCAGATCACCCTACAAAAACTAACAAATTGCTACTAAGAAAAAGAAAACTTAAGGAGCACATTCTTCATGGTTTTTCTTCCTTTCAAGCAGGCTTTTCTTCGCAGCAAGTATGGCCTCTCTCTTGTTCCATTCTTCGGCTTTCTCTTCTTCTCATACCAGGTTCTCTCATACCAACAGCTCTGATACCACTATTCAGAAAAAACAAACTAAATTATTTTATTTTATGGAACAAGAGCTTACATAATGGAAAAACTCGGTTATTTCATCCTTTTACAAACAAGCTTTAAAATGGTTTTTTTCTAAAACCAAACTCAACCACCTTACGGGCCAAACTGACTATTTAACTATCAACCTATTGACTAAAATATTAACAAAGAAGGGGGTGTCATAAATGAGAAGCATGCCCCAAACAGTCTAACATTTATTTCAAACTAATAACTATGGCAATAAAATAACTTTGAATCACACCAAACATACCATCTGCACATTCTACAATCCGCAGCTTGCCACCAAGAATGGCATTGTCCACCGCACCAGTATCCTGGGGCCCATGGTGCAGATCAGATTGACTATGAAGAGGCATAGATAGCAGAATCTCGGATTGCTACCTATTGTCAAGAGTAGTTCTGGATGGATTGATGATTGGTTATTACAACGTTTGAGCTGTTGTTTAAGAACACCTTATTACATAGTTTCCTTGACAATACAGCCACTTGGTTCCCATAGCAGGTGACTCTTATGCCTATTTGACAATTATAATACTCCATTCAAGGCATATTTTATTTTTTAATTCATTTGCCTTGCACATGAGCATCGTAGAAGACGTGTGTGTTGATGGGAAGACCATCTTGTCCTATGTGATATGTTGGAGAACTTGTTGAGCCTTGACCCTCTTCCCCAAAAGCGCTCGGTCAATTCATGTTTGTTTGATTGAAGCACTCTTGTTAATCTTTGCAGCATCTTCACTAGATCACTTTCAAATTCAGCATATACTCTTAATTTCCATTGATGGTGACTTTCTTTTTTTTTCATTATGAAAGTTCTCATCATCAAGGGCATATGTTAAATGATGCCACCTCTCCTAGTGCTTCCAAATCAAGTTTAAGGGGGAAGGTTAGTGTTAGATGGTCACCTTGACTTCATGTCCTATTAGTTGCTAGCTTGTGGCATCATTGGGATTGACACATATTAGTTATGGTTTTATATTTTGGATATAAACTTACATCAGCCATTAATAACGAAAGTTCCCCCCTCGGAATATTTAAAATGGCCATCTCACCCCTCATTGGATCATCATGAATTATGTTCAATGATATGGTGCTCATGTTACTACTGTATTGCACAATCTTGAGTTATAGAAAACATTTGATGCTAAGGTACAATGGCACCCGTTTATATATTTCATGTCACACTTTATCATCTCTACTTGCTATGTGGAGTTACATGTTGATCCTACTCTAAATCTATACTAAACTTCAACAACCCACAAGCCAGAATATGGGCATAAACCAAGTAAATCCACAAGCTTTTCAAAACAAAAATCAATACAAACCACAAGCCTGTTTGAATCACTCCCAAATGTACGAGTGATTCCCAAAATGTATGAGCCTAGAGTTTTATACAAAAATATTGAAATGGATAGTATAAATAATAAGAATAAATGATTGGAGCTAATAAGAAAGAATGGTGTTCCCCCGATAGAATTTGAAATTCAAATTTTTGAACTTTAAAATTGGGAATGGATTTGTGTGATGCATAGTTAGAAAGGTTAGAAATTCTTGCCCTAGATAAAATGCTACAGCTAGCCCTCTTACGGACTGAGGTTGTACAGGCACAAAGGGGTATATGGCATGACAAATCATCAAAGAAAAGAAGTTGAAACCAAGAGATTGGACTCTATTGTAGGATTCATATTATAAATATTTTTCAGAAAAATTGTAAACCCACCGGCTTGGTCTGTACAAAGTTGAATATATCTAAGATAACAGAGTTGTGAGGTTGTAGACAATTGATGATACACACCTTCCACCTGTAGAGAATGCGCATATAGCTTGAAGGTGTATCAAAAATCACCGAACAGGGATGAATTTTCAAAATCGGTTTCTTCCTAGGATAAGCTACAACTTGTGGACACTATTCCACAACTTGAAAACTAAAACACTAGCAAAAGACACTATCAAAGAAGTTGTAGTTAGAACCCTTGCTTATTTGACTTTTCCAGAATCTTAGAGTCACTTTTGCATGCAGAGTTAAGCATTGTTAACAAAAGGGTAGGTTTAGGTGGTTCAAATTTTTGTTATGTCTTGGTCTACATTTAATCCTATAAGGCTCAGTTTTTATCCTATGATATTTCCCCATATTGACTGCTCTCGTGTATTAGATGGTCATTGTTTCAGCTCTGATGTGGCATGTGATGATGAGACTATTTAGCTTTATACATATGTTCAGACTGTATTTAATTATGGGACTATTGTGGTTATTTTGTATGTCGACATTATCATGTTTATACTCCCGTTGATTTATGTGTGCAATCTATATCCGGATGCTAGATTGATATGAGATATGCAGTGATTCATCTGATGAACACATTGGTTTACAATGATTACTTGTGACATTATCACGATGGGTTATTATGATAGGATACATATACATTGTTGCTTGGCATTACATTATTACTCGTGTTTCTAAAAGTAATATATATACCCAATGAGGGGGTACCTATGAGTCGTTTGACTGCTTATGAGACTACTATTGATACTAATGGATGGATCTCCTTGTTGATTGTGTGGTGTGGATGAATGCAGTATTATAATGTATATTTACTTTATATGCACATGTAGTTTGGAACTATTGATCGGTGCAATGAGCATGTAGGATACAGATATGGCCAAAAGAATGAAAGGCATATGAGAGGTTCCAAATAATCATGATGCCACCCCATGCACTCTTCACCGGTTGCTTAAACACCCAGATTTATCCTATGGACCTTGAAAATGTTTAAACTCTTTTGTGTACATTGTCACCTTCTCCTTGAAAATAGTTAGGATGTCTTAACCTTGTAAACACTTGAGGGACCTTGTCCTAAGTTTTCATGTGAATCCTTGTGCTAGTTACAAGAGCGGTAGGCCCCATGCAAATGGATGAGGACTCCTTCCTTTCCAAAAATAATAAGTTCAGATTTCTCTTGTAAGCCCATTTTAGGGAAGTGTGTTGACCAAGTTTTCCCTTCTTAACATGTGATTTAGAGGTAGGTCCCTCTAGGGTATGCTCAAAGGTCTTTAGTACGCCTAGATGAGCCCCTTTCATGTTTAGAACCTTATAGAAAGTGCCTCGAGGATGTTTGAGGATTAGGATGAGTTAAGGAAAGCCAAATGAGGGGACACATGTCACCCTCTCATTGGGCAAGGGTTGTGGGCTTTCCTATAAAAAGGCATTTTTTTCTAATAAAGGAATTCTCACCATTTTTGGAAAGAGGAGCCTAGGAGCTAGAGAAGGAAGTTATAGCGACTGGAGGACATGGAAGGAGGCCTTTTGCCTTGACACTTTGATATGCCACTTTGCGTGTTATTTTAGATTATGGCGGGTTTTTCTTCTTAATTCCATTATTGGTTTTAGCTTGGTTCATGCCTCTTTAGCCATTTTATTTTAATGGGTTTCATCTTGTTTTTATCCCATGTATTGCAAGACTATTTTTGGATTTTGTATGGCTGTTGAAGCCTTGATTTCTGGGTTTTTATATAGCTTGTGATGCCTTGATCTCTAGGTTTTAATATGTTAACCATTGATGTTTTATTTTGTGAAATTTGAGTACCGTTATTTTGCCAAAATTTAGCTATATTTGTGCATATGGTGTTGGGGTTATAGGCTAACTTACCGGTTCGTTTTGGGTTCGGGTTCGGGTTCACCAATACAGAGTTTTTTTTTCTTGGGTTCGTTTTGGGTTCATCTGTATAAAAAATATATATATAATTGAAAAATATAGCAATTCTAGCCTAGTATATAGGAAATTAATGACATTGTCATTAACCACATAGCAAGAATATTTTGCGATTATTTTCATATGGACTGATAGGACTAATTACAATTGATTGACTAATTGACTATATAAACAAAGAAGATCATTGCTCATTTTGGGTTCGGGTCTAGGTTCGAAGAACCGGGTTCGCCAATATGGCGATTTTTTTTTTCTTGGGGTTGTAGTGGGTTCACCCATACAAAAAATATATAAAAAATTAAAAAATATAGCAATAGCCTAATACATAGAAAATTAATGACATTGTCATTAACCACATAGCATGCATATTTTGTGATTATTTTCATATTGACCAACAGGGCTAATTACAATTTATTGACTAATTGACTATATAAACAAAGAAGATGACTACTCACATTATTGACTATAACAACAGTCTATTCTCACACACTATTAAACTATGGACTTGAGTTTTTGAGCCAACAATAGATATAAAATAAATGAAATAAACAAACGAAATGCCACGACTATGTTTTGACATAAACAAATTATAAAAAAAAACTAAATACAAACCAAACCACTTAATAACATAACATATTAAATAAATTTCAACAGTATTAAAAAACAGCCAAAAAACTCATACACCGTCTACTATGCCTATAGCTTTTTAAGCTATTATGGCATTATTAATCTTTTGTTGAATTGCTAACCCTAGAGCATAACTACCAAACGCATGGAAATAGATTTTTCAAATTTGCACATAGATTTGATTGAATTCAGAGATGTAGGTGCAACAAGAACGTTGAATGCACACAAGGATGTTCACATTTCACATGGCGACAGGTTTGCACACAGCCGGTAGGAGAGACAAGCAGATCATGCATGGAGTCAAGCTTGAGAATGCACATGAATGAATAATCAGATATTGCATGAAATGGATCTGGTATACGCATAGTTGACACTACACATATCACACAAGTATGTGCGACAAATAGATCATGGTTTGAACAAGGTCAAGGATGTCCGGGAGGTTAACCGTTTCTTATTGTTTAGTCCTATAAATTTTGCTCCCCAACACCCAGGGCTCATCCCGGAGCACCCGGGTTCGCTCGGGTTCTTCTGCAAAAGAACCCGAGTAAACCCAGGTGCCCCGAGAGGAGCCCTAGGCATTGGGGAGCACATTTTGAACCCACACCAATACCCATGCAAAACAGACCCTCATACGCAAGGAAAAACCTACGAACTGGTAATGTAGGTTGTAGGGTGTTGATGTATGGGAGTTTGGGGCTTGTGTGACAAGCTGCAAACTAATTGCTCTCGGTTATTTGGCTACAATTTTGGGGTGTGAGAGATAAGCTCCTTGTTGACTCGTCCAGGGGATAATGGTGGATATGACTATTTGACAAATATTGGAAACAATATTGTGATTATTGATTATGCGGGTGACCCTAGGGGTTACCATAGTGATCATATTGGGTTATGGGCTTTGTTGCTTTTGATGTTTGGTGGCATATAAGACTCCCCTACTTCCCATTGAGCCTACCATCCTAGGGTTGGTTGTGACTATGTTTAGCAAACCTATAAACATGACTCAATTTATCCTACCATGCCTAAAACTTATGTGGTGGCTATGTGATATATTGGACTCATCCTTCGGGGTTGACTAGGGTTAATACTTGATAATGTCATTCGGTTAGAAGGTGAGTGCCCTTGATTTCTTTGGCCAGCTGGAAATAGACATGTAGACCCTCAAAATTTGACAGGACCCTAGTTTTTGCATTACTAGGTCATGTTGTGTTGTCTTACGTTTGTTATTGGGCATTATTTCTACTTGTTGGGCATTGTTGTAATTGTTTATGTCACCAAGGGCTAGTTGTCCCTAATTGTAATAATGTGGACTTATGTGGTGACTTAGCATATTCAATTGAGTTTCCTTGAAATGGTATTATAATTAAATTAGGTGGTTTCTTGATATGATAGTGTAAAAATTAATTTCCTAATTTTATTTTATTTTTTTTGAAACTACCAACTTTATATTAATCAGAAAAGCTTATGTACAAATTCTTCCATGCCAAGCATGGACGTTGTTAGCCATATCAGAAGCTTGATAAACATTACAACCAATATTCCTATTCATTAAGCAGTTTTTATTCCAACCATACATGTGAAAGAAAAATGGAAGGTGTTGGAACCATGGGTGGGTGTGCAAGGCCTGTGTCGGCTTGGCCGAGCCCGGATTGGGTTGTGTTTGTGTAAAGGCCAAGGTAGCCCGAGCAAGCTAGGGAGGCTCAAGGTCAAGGGACCCAAGGTAGCATTATGGGTGAGGTGTCGACATCAAGGATCCCGTTGAGGTGTTGTGTTGTGTGTGTGGCGAGTAGTTTAGGAGCCCAAACTTGAACCCTGAGCTACACGACAAGCGTGGGTATATCGGTCGAGGTCGAGGGCCCCAACGAAGAAGCAGTACAGAAACTTGAGCTAGGTGGTAGGCATTGCCAAGGCCAATAGGGTCAAGCCTTACCCAAGGTGTTCAAAAAACGAGAAGGGTCGGGATCGAGGACCCTGGTTAGTTAGGGCCCCTAGGTTCGAACCCAAGGTAGGATTAGTTATGGCCCAACGCCCTATGTACCACCAAGGTAGTAGGAGATCTCAGGCAGTAAGCCCTAATAAGCGAGTAGGGTAAGCTTGGGGTCGAGGACCCCAAGCAATGCTAGGAAAACCCAAGTCATGTGCCCCAAGTGGGTGTAACAGGTTAAAGAGCTAGCAAAGGGCATAGAGAGTTGGTGACTTGGATGCCGCCGAACAATAGGCAAAGGAACAAATCGAGGCTTGGACAATGAGCTCATGCATGGAGAAAGCAATGGGGCCTAGGTTGAAACCTAGACACTACGAGGGGAAAGATTAGCCACCTAGTTGAGCCCAACCAAATTGAAAATGGCAAGTGGTAGCCCAGAGCTTGGAGCTCGAGGTAGAGAAGGACCATGGGGTTAGCTAGGTTGAGTGCCCTCCTTGACTTGTGGTGTTCAGGGATGGGGTGGGAGAGGGATGAGCCCTCCAACACCCATGCGAAATCCTTAGTGAAACTTGTACAAACAAGATTAAAAATGCTAGTATGAGATCGACTTGAAATCCTCCTAAACACAATGATAGAAAACCAAAACCAAGCTTGAAACCTAAACTAAAACTTGTAAGCTCAATCTATGTGAAACCCCAAGAAAGAAATCTATGCAAAACACTTGAGACTCTCCTTGGAAGCCATAAGAGAAATTCGGATGGATTTGCCAGTGAAGGCTATGGATAGAGAGCCTTCTCCCTCTTCCCCCCCTCTCTCTCTCCCTTTATTCTCAAGTGTGCAAATGGTACATCTTAGGCCTTGAAAGCCTTATGTAGGCTTCATAAGAACTTTTAGGGTTTGGATGAGGGTTTGCAAGATGATGAGCTGAGATTAGAATAATCCAGTGTTTGAGATAGGGCCCTATATATTGTGCTTTCTAATTATGTGTTTGAGAGGGATCATGTGAGGTGGATGTCACTTAAGTGGGTCATTTTTGTAACTTTAAAGCACCCCTTGTACTTTTTGATAACCTTATAACTTAAGTGGGTGTGTGCACATGAAGCACCTAGGTGAATTATTGTTAGACTTTGTGGTGATGTGATGCGGGTGGACCTTGCTATCATGAACGGAATTGAACACGGATGACTTAAGATTTGTTCCCATGCACTTGTTGATAAATTTTAGATCCCAAATCCTTTTTCCCTTTGGCTTGGGGATTTAGGAATTGTCTTCGAACACACTCTTGATTTTACACAAGTCAGTTATAGAGCTATCTCAATTGTAACGCATGTACCACGTAAGTGCCTTGTCCCTCAACATAGGAACAAATACATTCAATTCATTAAATCATCATTACACCCTTAATTTCCAACATCTTGCAGATGAACCAAAAACATTCTAGATATCCTTTTCCATCATATGCAAGTATAGCCCAGAAGGCCTCTACCCCAATAGTAGGAGATGATGGCCATGGCGGCCATGGGGGTGTCATCATGGTTGCAATTGGGAGCCATTGAACAATATTTTGTCTCTACTTGATACTTCATTGAATACTATCGGAATCTTCACTTTGTATGACTCCACATTGACTCTCGTCCTATTCTTCTAAGCTTTAAGGCTCAATTCCAAGTCCTTAATGTAGATGTTCAATCTCGTTTGGTACTATGCATTCAACCCTATTAGAATTGTAAATAACGTATTCATAACTTACTCTAGGGATTCATTCATGCCTATAGACTTCATGCAACCTCTAAATTGTTGTTTATCCAACTAAAAATAAAATCAACTCATTTATCATATCTATTGAAAATGGTTTGCAAAAATGGCACTAAGAGCATGTACTTTTGTTAATTGAAAGAAAAATAGTGCAGTGCATGAGACATAGAACCCCATCTAGTGTGTGGATATCTTAAATAGAAACCCACAATTTCTTAACGAGAATAACTTCCTCATGGAAATTCCCAAACCAACTATCTATAGCCTAATACAAACTTAGGCTTATTAAGCCTTTATTAAACTAGCCTATATTTGTAACCTTATGATAGAGACTAACCTACTGTGTTTTGAACCATAATCTAGGTGGGCATAGTGATAGCTAACAGATCTATTGGTTCTTGTTCTTCTCTAAAGAAATGATGGGGGGCAAAGGGAAAACCTCCGTCTTTGGGTCTTCGTAGTTGTTTCCATCATCTCACTCTCTCTAAAACCTCCAAGTGGTACTATTTTGGGAACATGACAGTGTTATTCCAAGTTGTGTGCCTTAATTTGTCCCTGCTGATTCTTAACATACATTTTGTTAGTGTGCTATATCTATCTATTGCTACTTATCTCCCACTACAATCTTCAACCACTTTCTATACGATCTCCTTTCCTCCCAATCTCTATTCCTGCTCTCCCACAACAATCTTCTTGAGTTGTAGGCATGTCTTGCTCTTGTCTTTCTTTGCTCTCAATGTATCCTTGCACACTGCTTTGTGTAGTCTTTTCTCTTTCTTCTTTTCTTTATTCCATTTTTTTTGTTTCCTACATACTTGCCCACTCCAAACAACAAATTGTCTTTTCCACTGTCAACTCTTCTTAATTTCATTTTCCAATAGCTTCTACATGTCTCACATTGTGTAATAATCTTTGACCTTCTCCAGCTACAGTCAAATTTACAACTCACTTCTTCATCTTCACTCCCTCTTCCACCATCTTTCCATTTGCATTCCAACCCCTCCATCAACAAAATCTCGTTCCCCATCTTGCCCAGCCAACTACTCCATGTTGGTTGGGGAAAGCATACAAATACCTTCTAAGATACATAGCATATAACTTGGAAGAGATGTTAAAAAAAATGCAAGTGACGTAATCATAGTGTAAACTCTACGAATGTGTGTCATACAAGTAATGTGTGCTCTTTCTATAGTACAAGAGTCACATCTTGATCAGGGCAAGCAAAATGGTAGTTAGAAATTAGTTAACATAAATAACCGCCATGCATGTATAAAAGAAATGAAGATGAATGGAAATGAGCTTCTGCCCCTACTTTCCCCTTAAATGCTCTTGTTTTATCTGCTTGGCACTTGGATGCATGATTTTTTCTAGTTTTGAAAAGACAAGATTAATGTAAGAGTTCTTCAAAGTAAGTTGTGTTATTCAAAGAATCGTGTTAAGTATCACTATTGCAAATCATGCAAGAATTTTTCCTCTCATTGTATTGTAGCATAATAATTCTCAAGCAACTCGTTTTTAATAGTTGAGCCTAAGATAGAGTAAAAACAACTTGAAGAAATTGTGTTTTTCTTGAAGATCCGGTGACATTTATGTCACATTCAACTTGAGAGCAAATGTTTTCATATCCACCCCTGTTAGCAAAGGGTTTTAAGAAAAACTATGAGCATCTTGAAGTTTTATGTGGACTGTTTGCCATCATAGTTAGGGAAAGAATCAGGGTTTCAAGTTGTGGCTGGATCTCCCACTTTGAGAACAGATATGTACATTTGTGTGTGTCATCTTGCTATTTTGCACCGCTTTTTGAGTTCCTTCTAAATCTCATTCTTTAGTTCTCCTAGCAAGAGAATAGAATATCCAAGCGGTCCGTGTCCCACCTAGGCATCCCGGTAGAGTGGGTTAGGTGAGTGCCAAAGGTGCCCTTCCAGGGCTCGCACCCCCCCCCCGCCTCTATCTATAAAGATAGGGCCTCCGACCAGCCAAGAAAAGAATAGAATTGAACAGCTCATGTCCTCCCGGTCGGCCCATACTAAAGAACATGGGGTAGGCTTATGTAGATATAGCCAACCAACAATTTGTATAGAGCCCCACCCTTATGTGCATGGATATAGGCCAATGGCACAGGACCCCCATCGATAAGCGACAACCTATAGGCTTTACTTTATGTACCACAAACATACAAACAGGTACTCCCCCGTTTCGGTCAAGACATTTATGCATGCACCCCTATATCTATCTAGGTTGGCGCCCAAATAGATAGTTCAGGGCCGCCCGCATCTAGAATCTATATAGATGGGCAAAGTTATGGGGCCATCTATCAGAGGATTGGGTTTGAGGTATGTGCTCAACTAACAATTATCTATAGTCGATAAGTCGGGGGGCTTGAGGTTTGCGCTCGACCGACAAATATAACTATCTATAGTCGAGAGAGGTCGAGGAAGTCCTATATCTATATAGCCCAACGGAAGAGGGCAGCTAGGCTATAAAGAATGTCTCTAGTCCCCCCATGTCCTATCTATATGGGGGAAGAGGGCATTTCTGCTCTCTATTCCAATAGTTGCAAAAAGTAGAAGTTCCTTCGGCAGGCTGTGCTGAAATGTATCCAGCAGCTCCAGGAGGATATTCCCATGTGTGATTTTGTCATGTCGGAAGTTCTCCAGATTTTGCGGCAGCAATGGAAATTTGCAGTAGCACATCAAAATCCTCTTGATGATCTCACTGTTCTTGCTCTCTTTAATTTGTTGCAGCACCAGTATTACTGGTTGAAAGAGAAACAAATGAAAAAAATAAAAGGTCTATCTCGTTATATGCAGCAGTAGCTCGTACGGCCTTGAAAGAGTAAGAAAAGCAAATCTCTCAAGGTTGTTTCAAGTTCAAAGAATAGTCACATGTGCCATTATAAATGAGCAAGAGAAATACTAAAGTCTTTGTAGCAGGTTTGCTTGAAGAATTTACTCTTGAAATAGATCTGAATTTTAAGCAAGAAGAAATCATGAGGAAGTTTCAACAGTTGACATGTCTTCCAGCTCCAGACATGATAGAAAAAGAACAGGAAATAACAGTCATGCAACATGAAGAAGTGTCTACTCATCTTCATATAAATAGTTTTCTGGAGTAGGTCTAGGCAAAATGTCCCAGACCGTCACAGACCTGAGAAATCCACGGCCAATCAGAAAGTCAATAATTTTGCTGAAATGGAATATTTCTATGAGCCTGACAAAATTCAGGGTAATTATGAGCCGGGGCCATGGACGAAAGGCAAGAATAGATTCGGGGTGGCTGGGTTATCTTCAATCACGTCTTCCACGTCATTTTCTTTAAGTAGAATGTGAAAAAAAAAAAATGTGCCCCTACATGACCAAGATCTTTATGTGAGAGCGATTTTGTCTCCCTAAACAAGTCCTCCTATGGCTCCCATGGAGTGAATATACTGAACTACATCATGCCAGCGCAAAGATATTGATATTCTGGCTGCTTTAATTCTATAAATTACTCTATTTCGAATGCAATATGAGGAGAAGAAGCTCTTATTTTCCCCTCCATGTCAGTGGATTTGTGTAGAAAGTCTTGCTAAAATGCTCTCTTTTGTCTACAGAAAGGTTTTGGCTTGTTTTGTTTCTTTTGTCACTAAAAAGGAGAATTCCTGAGCTACTCTCCACCAATATTTTGTTGTGTGACAAAAGTGATGTTCTTTGGCACCTGTTGCATTAGTTTAGGATACATTCCCTACCAACCAAACCCTACTTACAACAACACTTATATAACCTCAAGCATGCTGGCATATTACTTAACCCCGGGATTAAGCGCTCACCCAAAGCATACAAGAGACACCGAGAATCCAATCATTAAGATGGGTACGAAGACTTAAGGTAAGATCCAAGAGTGCACAAAACATCACATACCCTGTACCCAACTCATTAACATTAATCCTTAAACATTCATATACATCTGATCAGCACGTACAATTAGTTGTGCGCATAAACCATTAGCTATCCACTTTATAAACTTCTTTACAAGCTATACAAACCCTTATAATACTTAGTTATGCAAAAAATGTAACATCTCAAGTTGTCCTAAATTAGAGGTTTGGGGTCCTATTAATAGTATTTCTCCACCAATCTACTCATGACAGTTGGATCATCATCAGACTTCTTCTAGAAAGTTCTAGAATATCTTACGGATCTTACAATAGATGCTCAAACTTATTCTGTTCCAGCTCATCAGCACACATGTCTACCAGCCTGCTTTGACACCTGTACTTCTGCACACCACCTGCTTCTGCACAATCTTTTCTTTTGTATTCTGTCTGGAACCTCTGTGCACGTACTTTTGCACAAATCTGCAGACTCCCTCAACTTCTGCACAAAACTCAAAATACCTGCACATATTTCGCCAAAAATTGTGCATACCTATGCGATCCCTATACTTAGTCAAAATATTCATTTTTTATCTCAATACACAACCTTGGGGCCTACATTCACCATACTTAAACACTTGTCTGTCCTCAAACAAGCCTTCCGTGCTCAGCCTTCTAATTTTGTCACCACTTTCATCTTAGTCTGCCTCCTGCACAACTATCACTTTAGGGGTCTTTTCTTATAATTTGTTTTTGAACTCTTCCCATCTTTGTACAGCTGCTTGTGCTTCTGTCTTTATTTCGGCAGACCTTTCTCTCAACCCCTCCAACAACGTGAGATTCACAAAATCTGCATTGTATTTCTTAACCATTTCTTGAAACTCCTGTATGAGTTTCTTGTGGGTCTCTGTTATCTCTTCCCCTTCGTCTCGGTTTTCATCCTATAATTCTTGGAACAAATAGTCCAACTGATCGCGTGTTGCATCCATCATGCCCTTTAGTGCCTTGGCCTCGGCAATGCCTTGTTGTGTGTGTTTTATCTTCTCGTGTATGTGCACCTGTCATCATTTCCTCGTACTTTTCCTCTTCTGCTGCCATCCTCTTGATGAACCTTTTTGCCTCTCCAAACTTCAAAAATACTTTGGTCATCCACTTCTTTTTGGGATGAAGCAAGTTGATTAGGTACTTCAACTCTTCAGTGTGGTCCTCCCATTCCACGCAGGCATCCTAAACTTTATTTGCATGTATTTCCCCTTCACTTGGGCCTTTAGGTGAGGCAAGGAAATCCAACATTTGTTTTACAATTTCTCCATATTACTAATATGGCTAACATCTTTCTTTCCATAGATGCCTGGGTGCCGTGCTTCAATGAGCATGGCATAGCTCTGAGCCTCAGTCTCAAGTTCCACATTCCGAACTCCTTAACCCAATTTGTCCAGCACCTTAACCCTCTTGTTTTTCTCCTCGTCCATCTTCACCTCATAATGTATGGCACACACTGACACTTTCTAGGTCAATTCTATCAACACCAAAGCCAACTGCTCTATTGTGCATTTGCGTGTATTCCCCACTATGTTACCTTCTTGCACCTCCGAACTTATGCTTGTTTGTTTCAGCCTATGATTTCTCAATGTCTAGATTGGGATATCAAATCTGGTGTCCTTGTTATGGTCATCCAGTAATTTCTTCAATCTTTTGTATCCCCCTTTCAAAATACAGCCCGATTGTTCCTCTCTCTACGAATCACTCGGGATGGACGCACTTGAGGATAAGTGCACACTGATCAGACTATCTGTTTTCCTTGCGTCCTTCTATTCCTTTTATTTTTCGCCATCTTTGTTGTCTTCGGCCCATTTCTGGTTTTCTTCTTCCTTCTTCCTCCTTTCTTATTCACTTCTATGCTCTTCCCCTTAATTGGCTTCTTGTCACATAGTAGCACTCCCCTTTGGTACGCTTGTTTGCACCTGGTCACTTTCTTTGGGCCTTTTGTTTGCACAGGATTATCTTCGGTCTTGTCATTCACCGGATTTTTTTTCGTTCTGCACATGTATCCTCTTCTTCAATATGCTCTTTTATCATCTCCTCCACCACTTTCTTCTAGGATGTTAGTCCAACCCTCTCCGAACATTTTGCAATTTTTACCATCTGCTTTATTAAAAGGTTTCCGCTTGCCAAACCCCTTGATCTTAGTCCTTCATTTCTTTGTTGTTGATGATCCATCTTTCAACCGTTCTTGTCCAATTGGCAAATCCCCTTGCATACCTTCTCCTTTTGTGTGTACCTCCTCCTTGGGTTTTGGAGGTGGTTTCCTCATGCTAATGGGAGTAACCAACTTTGGTTCTCCAAGCCTGCCTTGCGCTAGATTTACAAAACTACCTATGTTGCCTTTTGGTGTAATTGGGTTGTCTTCCCTATGTGCAACTCTTGCTCCCTTGGTCTCCAAAGACACTGAATCCTTCCTGCCTCATTTGTGTAACTTTTAATTTCTTCTCTTTGCATTATTTCATCATCTTCTGCCTTTCTTTTGTGCTCCTCTTCCATCTTTCGTGCGGTAGCATAGTTGTGATGTGAACCTTGCACTTTGTCTTCCCTTGACCCCTTTCAACAGTATTTTCATAATTCCTCTAAGCAGTTTCAACTTCTTATTTACTTGTACCTGGTTCGCACGTACTTCCACAAATAGCATGGGATCAATATCCAATAACTCCTCATCTGACTCTTCTTCTTTTGCATACCTCTCTCCTGCAGTGATATCATATGCTTTCAATTGTTCAAGAATATCTTTATCTACTGCATTCACATCTATCTTTGTGCATTGAATGTTGTCTTCTCAATCAAGTGCACCTTCCATGTATCGCACAGTTACCATTTATGGTAAATTTTTCCATCCTGTCATCAGGGCAAACTAGTCCTTGATTCTCACCAATGTCCATCTCGTCATTATGTAGAACTCAGCATATCCATCATAGGCTTTTGTCATAGTACATGGAATCCTCAATTCATTGCCCAACAAGTACGTGATGGTGTTGTACCACATGTTCATCTATTCCTTATAATTCTTATTCATATGTTATAGGCATGTATATCCTTATATATCTCATGTCGTGAATCACAATGGTCTAAGACTCTGAACACCTTCCTTTCAAGACCCCAACTGTTTGAATGAGCAACAAAATCATGATGGATCCCCATCCGAAAATACCTCTACACATATGCGCCTCTTTTGCTGCAAGATTTACTTCCTCTACGATATATCATGCAAAGTTACACTTTACACCCATCGTCATTATCTACTATGCTAAATACACAAATTCCTTTGATGCCACGTTCCATTTACATGCAAGGGTTAGCTTGGTAGATATTAGTCATGCAGCAACCCTGATTGTTGAGTTAATGATGCCATCTAGCTCTAACGTGTAGCCTTACCGAGTTAACCCTGACTCCTTTACTCTGGGGATTTCATTGGTCTTCAACAGATCCATGCACTGACATGGATGGCATAACTGGTGAGTAACTGTCGGTTGGTCGGTTACTTGCCAGGAAAACCACTAGGCGAATAACTGCCACTCAAAACCGTGAAAATTGGAAAAACTGCAAAAAAATTTTAAGCGACGAGTACTTTCCGATTACATTTAGATAATCAGACAGTATATAAATAAAATAAATGTTTAAGAATACATTTAGATAGGGATGTTTACATTTAGACATCCCTATCTAAATGTAAACTTATACTTTTAAGTTATATTTTAGTTATATACTTTCAGGTTGTTTGAGAGTGGTTTCGGACCTCTAGGAGCTATAATGCAAATTCTAGGTTTTGGAGGATCCTATCATAGTTCAGAGTTAGATTCCAAGGTTTAAAGGTTTCAGACTTAGCCATATTTCAGGGTTTCAAAATTTCAAGGAGACATCATAGGACGGATGAAGGTTGCATGAAGGGTTATAGGTATGATAGAATAGTATGAAAACATCTCTCGCAAAGTGCCAAAGTCGACCCCACCCCATTCCCTGCGCATAAATTAAAACTGATATAGTGATACTTATACAAGAATCTATATTTTTCTCTTCCCTGCTCTCTGGAAAACTAAGGGAAACTGAGAAAGTCTAGTAATTTATACATAGGGAATGGGATGGGATCGACTTGTGGCACTTTACGAGAGATGTTCTCGTACTATTCTATCATACCTACATCCCTTCATGCAACCTTCATCCCTCCTATGATGTCTCCTTGAAATTTTGAAACCCTGAAATATGGCTAAGTCTAAAACCTTGAAACCCTGGAATCTGACTAAGTCTGAAATATAATAGGATCCTCCAAAACCTAGGATATGCATTATAGCTCCTAGAGGTTTGAAACCACTCTCAAACATCCTGAAAGTATATAAATAAAATATAACTTAAAGTATAAACATCCCAGGAACGTTTATACTTAAATGTTTATTTTATTTATATATTGTCTACTCTGGGCAAATTTCAAGTATTTTTTGCCTTTGTCGGTTATTCCTAGTTATTCGACCACCCCTGTCAAATGACCGCCAATTTCCCAAAATTCCCCCCTTGGCGAGTACTCGCCGATTACGATTATGCAAACTATGCATACACATACTAACTCCCTCGTTAGTCAAACCTGTTATCCCACTATTTTATGCAAGACTAATCTTTATTCTCCTTCCTACAAAATGTATGTGCCCCTCATGGGTGCATGCAATCAATCACTTTACCAACTTGTCTAGTTTTCCAAAAAATGGCACCTAGTATAACCCTAACACCCCCATCTTCTTCAGTAGAACTATGTCTATTATGCTTGCTAAAGTATCAGTGAGATCCTTCTCAATCAAGGCTTCAAACTCCAACTTCCGATGGTTGAATTCCTCAATCATGCACATCCCAGAGTATGTTGCCAAATTTTCCTTGTGCTGCATATTATCTGCAAACTTCACTAACTCTGCTAACACTGACAATTTCTTCTTTAGTGGTGTGGTCTTCTTTGCAACCTTCTTTTGTTTCTCCCTTGACACCTTTGTCGATGCTTTTGTGTATCCTTCAAATTATACGCCTTTGTTATCCATCTCCTCAAAGGAAAAATATGGTACTTCCTTGATGACCATCATGGCTTCTTCATCAAATACTCATTTGGCTTTGTTGTGAAAATCCTCTCATCCTTCACTGTATACTTGTATTTGTGTCCTTTAATTCTCTCGCAACCTAAGCCTCCCAACATCATTTCACCCCACCCTTTCTCGATCTGCCTCTCTCATCCCCCTTGATCTATACACTCTATTTTGTAAATCCGGCCCTAAACTACTTTCACTACTTTGTGTTTCACACTACTCTCTCGTACCTCTTAGATCCTTCTCACTCCTAATGCACTTGCTTGTAATTCAACCCTTCCTTTGGCAAGTGACCCCCTTGTTGACGACCACCCTTCTTTTAGAAACCACGGTGTACTTAATACTCCACCTAAACTCCTTTTATTGAGTTGTCTTCCACTCACCCATTCAACAATCATAATCTCCATCTCGTTTTGCACCTTCCTTCCTTTGAATGTGGTATGTCTTTATGACGTAGTTCCTTTCACACACAATTTGCTGACCTTCATGGATGTCTCGTTTCCCCTTACGTTTGTGACACATGCGCAAGATCTTGCACTGCGTGTTCGCATAGATTTGTTCCACTTTGGCCTCTGTCAAACAACCCATCACCATACTCTACTTCTCCAAGTTTCAAGATGTGTTAGTCCTCTAACACATCCTTTCATTGTGATGGTTGTCATTACATATTTTTTTTCCTTTTCAACACACTTCAATATGTACAAAACCCCACTTGCACAAACTATTCCTCCCAGGTACTTAGACTTATGGCAAAAAAATCTCAAGTTACCCATTTCTCAACTTGCCTGGGTAGATTTATAGAATTGTCTATTGAGCAATCCTTCCCAGGTACTTAGACATCTGGTATACGATTCTTTAAAGAGATCCCTCGCTCAACTTGCCTGGCTGGATTCATAGAATTTTCTAATCTTATTGACACAAAGCAAACTACCTATTAGCAAAAAGAAAATACAAAAAGCAATAAATATTTTTTTAGAACAATTTTATTGGCTCAATGTGCTATTTTGTGCATGGTTGGTATGCACAATTACTCGATGTAGGGCTTGAGCCTACTCCCATTGAAATGTCCTTTGAGAAATTCCCCATCCAGATTATGCAACTTGCATACGCCAGTTTCCAAAATATTATGGATAATATATGCTCCCATCCACCGTATATGTAACTTTTCGTGGTGCTTATGATATTTGGAATTGTAAACACCTTGGCCCCTATGCACAACACGTTGTTTTGATTAGTTTGTCATGTCAAACCTTTTGTTTGTCCTTTTGCACCCCTTGGCTCCACTGACAAATAACATCCTCTCATCCAACTTATCCAATTCTATCAATCTTCCCTGAATACATTCCCAATTTCCCAAGTTTCCAATGTGTGCGATGCCGAATGGAACTAGAAATTCCATTGGCAGTATCGTCTCTCTTCCATAAACTAATTGGAATGGTGTGTACTTATTCAACTACTTGTAAATAGTATGATGCACCCATAGCACTGGCGACACTATCATCCCAATCTTGTCTGCCCACATCACATATTTTCGTAAGCGTAGTCCTTAGGATTTTGATAAAAGCTTCTGTTGGGCCATTTGCCTATGGGTGATATGAAGTGGTCTTATGGGGTGCAACCATAAACTCATCTAGTAAAATGTGCATGGTTTCGACCAAGAAATGGCTTCCTCTAGCACTTGTCAAACTTAACAGACATCTAAAGCTTGATATTATGTTATACCATAAGAACCTTGCTGCAAAGATTGCCAAGCAATTCTTAGTTGGTGATGCCTTGGCCCAATGTGTCAAGTAGTTAGTGGCAGTTATAATTTACCATGCCCCACCTCTTCATGAAGCTGAATTTATTGGTCCTATGAAATCAACTGCACGCTTCTCAAACGGTTCATGTGCAATAATTGGGATTAGTGACATCTCATCCCTTCGATTATGTTTACCCAACTTTCGACAAATATTGCATTTTTGTGCTTACTTTTTATGTCTTTATGCATTGTTGGCCACGCAAGACTAGACACTAGTGTCTTTCGCACAGTTGATTCCCCAGTGTAATATCCTCCCACTATGCCTTCATGGCACTCGTGCAACACCCCTACGTGCTCGTGTTCTAATACACAACTACACAAAACTTCAATTCATCCCAATTTATACACCTATCCCTCAACTAATTGATATGGTGCTACCTTTATTGCTAGTTGCTTCTTCTGCTTGACAGTCCACCCTTCCGATGCCATTCCAAATGTCAAGAATGTTGCTATTTCGGCCATTTCTTCCGTTAGACACTAAATCCTATAAAAATTGGGCATCCAACATGTCATATTCAATAGAGTGCGCAGTCTCCATAAATAATCAGGCCCTACATTTATAAAGATATTACTTAGATGTTCGCACAGAATAATCAAAGATACGAGATCACACAACAATAATTGATAGCAGAGAAGAATACTGGATAATATAGCAGAGCCACTTTGAGGGGGCAACCTCCACAACAATGCAATAAGAGCAGAATACTTAATATGATGATCAAAGAATAACCACTACCTCCTATATATAGTCTACTTAACCATGGTTATTCCATAGACCGACCTAACTAAGAACATCGAGAAATGTAACAAGAATATAAAAGAGATATCTAAGCCACAAGTCGGCCACATATATCCCTAAACACGCCAAAAGTTTAGGGCGTAGCATGCCTCTCCCCTTCAAAACAACGTTGAATCAACTCTAGATGTTGTTGCACAAAGGATTCATCCTCCCAAGTGGCATCTTCACATGGCAGATTCTTCCAATTGATCAGGGACTCCTTAATCGCTCTAGACCGCAGCTACTTAGTGCGCATTTGAAGAATTGCCTCAGGATCAAGAATAACTCTCCCTTCCTCATCCAATTCTGGTAACTCAGTTTGAGTAACTCTATGTCCAATGACTTTTTTCAGTCATGATACATGAAATACTGGATGCATGCGATTGGATGAAGGAAACTTTAACTTGTAGCCCACACTACCAATTTTCTGCAAGATCTGATAAGGCCCATAATACTTAGGGGACAACTTGTTATCCTTTTTCTATTGCTTCAAGGACATCTACTTATATGGCTACAAGCGAACAAAGACCCAATCACCAATGTCAAAATGCCTCTCACTCCTGTGTTGATCTGCCTGCTGCTTCATGCGATTCTGGGCCATGGCTAAATTTTCACACAAACTTCCAAGGACCTCCTGTTGATGGTGAATATGTTCCTCAACTGCACGAACCTTAGGATGGACCTTCAAGGTTGAAGTGATGGATGGAGAGCGGTATCCATACAAGGCCACAAAGGGAGACATTTTGAAAGAACTATGAACATAAGTATTATACCACCATTCATCAAGTGGCAACCAATGAACCCATTTATCCTGTTTATCAAAAACAAAACAACAGAGATATCCTTCTAGACATTTGTTGACTACCTCAGTTTGTCCATCTGATTGAGGATGATAGGATGAGCTATGAACCAACTTGATGCCCAAACATGCAAATAATTCAATCCAAAAATTACTAGTGAAAATGGAATCTCTATCACTGACAATGATCTTAGGAGTACCATGCAATTTTTGAACTATATTGAGAAAAACATAAGCTACTATACTAGCAACAAAGCGTTGTGATAAAGAACAAAAATGAGCATACTTACTGAGACAATCCACAACAACCATGATAACATTTTGACCATCAGATCTCGGTAACATTGTAATGAAATCCATAGACACCTCTTTCCAACACTGGCTAGGGATGGATAAACGCTGCAAAAAACCTAGGGTTTTGATGGTTTCACCTTTATTTTGTTGACAAATCATACATTCAGCCACATATGTTTGGACATCCCCCTTGAGTCCTAAAAAAAAATCCTGCTTGATTTTATGATAGGTTTTCAAAAATCTTGAATGACCCCCAAGTGGAGTTGCATGAAGTTCTTGAAGGATTTTTTGTTTGAGAAGAGAATTCTTACATAGGTATAATCTATCTTTATACCATAATGCATGACCCTTCCATGTGAATTTTTCAAATCCACCCAAACCCTGCTGAAGATTCTAAATCAAATCATGAGTAGCACTGTCATTTTTCCATTCTGATCTTGCTTCCTCTAGCCAATCTACCTGCCAAATGGTCATGGCACATAGCAATGCCTCAACTGATTCATCCCTCCTGGATAGTGCATCTGCCACCACATTTTTCTTGCCTTTCTTGTAGACTATTTCAAAATCATAGCCTAACATCTTAGTTACCCATTTATGTTGTTCTTCTGATAACAACCATTGTTCCAAAAAATATTTGAGACTATCATATCAGTGTTTATCTGAAAGTGACGACCCAACAATTAAGGTCTCCATTGTTTGATTGCATGCAAAATGGCCATCATTTCCTTCTCATAAATGGGCTTGAGTCAATTTTTACCCTTTAGTTGGCGAATTTCAAATGCAAGTGGTTTGCCTTCTTGCATAAGCACAACACCCATACGATATCCAAATGCATCACATTCAACCACAAAAGTCTTAGAAAAATCAGGATTGGCCAACACTGGAGTGGTGCAATAACCAGTTTCAATTGTTCAAATGCCCTGGTAGCTGTATTAGTCCACTAAGAGTCTTTCTTCAACAAAAAGGTGAGTGGAGCTGCAATGCTACCATAATTTTTAACCTGCAATAGTAACCAGTTAGCCCCAGAATTCCCATTAGTTGTTTGAGTGTCTTAGGAACCGACCAGTCCACCATTGCTTGGATTTTTTTAGGATCCATTTGCACTCCTTCCTATGAAACCATATGACCCAAATACTCAACCTCACAAGCTCCAAAAGTACATTTGGAAGGTTTGGCATACAACTGATATTGTTCTAGAATTGAGAGTACCTGTTTCACATGCTGCAAATGGTCTTCCCAATTTTTACTATAAATGAGAATATCATCAAAAAACACCAAAACAAATTTTCTCAAAAATGGCCTAAAAATAAATGATGCATTTGTTAGACCAAAAGGCATAACCATAAACTCATAATGGCCTTCATGGGTTCTGAAAGCTGTTTTGGGTATGTCTTCATCACGGATCCAGATTTGATGATACCCAGAACACAAATCTCACTTGGTAAAATAAAGAGCACCATTCAATTCATCTAGCAAATCATCAATGACAGGGATAAGAAACTTATCTTTGATAGTGTACTTGTAGAGTTCTCTGTAGTCGAGGCACATCCTCCAAGTGTCATCTTTCTTTCTCACCATGACAATTGGCGAAGAATATTGGCTTTGGCTATGACGAATGATTCATGCATCCAACATCTCCTATACCATCTTTTCAATTTCACTTTTTTGGGTGTAGAGATACATGTATGGTCTAATGTTAGGTGGTGTACTACCAAGAATAAGTTTGATGGCATGATCATGCGTGCGGCTGTGTGGAAGTCCGTTCGACATGTCACCAAAAACAATAGAATGGGTGTCAATCACTTTTTGTAGATTAGGTGTAGATGGCTGAGTTGGCTGGACTTCAATGGAAAACAAGCGAGCCACAAATCCTTCAGCAACCTTTCGGAGAATTTTGGTCATTTGATGGGAGCTAAAAAGTTGTGGAGATTTAGCCCTTAATCCCCTTAGCTCAAATGTCCTTCCCATAGAAAGAAAGTGCATGAATAATTCCTGGAAATTCATCTCAATAGTGCCCAAAGTGGTGAACCACTATACTCCCAGAACAATGTTAGCTCCACCCATAGGAATAGCAAACATAAGAGAATCTAACAGGGAGTCTCCCATGTCCAGCTTAATACTATGGCATTTTCCTGAACAGCTGACAGTACCACCATCTGCACTCATGCCCTGAAATTTTGGAACGAGATAAATGAAACAATTCAAACGAGCAGCCAACTTATTGTTGATGAAGTTGTGTGTACTCCCAGAATCAATCAAAACAGTGACTTTCTGATTCTTAAGAAAACCCACCACCTTAAGAGTTTGGGGAGCACTAATACCTTTAAGGGCATGATAGGAAATAGTAGGCTGAGAGTCTTCAGATTCCTCCTCAAGGCCTTCTGCATCCTCACCAATTGCCTCATCATCTGCATCCTCATTGGCACCTTCAATGTAAAACAACTTCTTTTCAGCACAGCGATGTCCTTTGCTCCATTTGTTGTCACACCCATAACACAACCTTTTGGCTCGCTTCTCCTCAATTTGTTGAGGTGTCAATCTAGTGAGTTAAGGAAATGATGGTGCTGGAAAGGTGCAATCACGACCAATAGTGAAAGTTTTTCATTTGACCATCTCTTTTTCTTCTGCCATGCGTGCCCTTGGGATAGCTTCTAATACAAACAATTTATTAAACATCCAAACCTCCAATTGGATGTTATCTTTGAGTCCACCCAGAAAAAGATCAATCAAATTTGCCTCAATGATGTCTTCCACCCGTAAGGATAGATTCTGATATTGATAAATATAATCTTGCACAGTTCCTGTTTGACCCAGTTTGGCTAATTGGTTGACGTAGTTCTCAGAGACATTATTCCGATAATGAGCCAACAACTCATCAGTAAAAGTAAACCATGTAACAGGAGCACCCATCTTTTTCTTTTGAGCACACATCCAGCGATACCAAATGAATTGCTCAAATTTTAGATGTAGAGATGCGACTATCACCTTTTGAGAACTACGAGTTTGGTGCAAATCAAATAAATTCTCAATTTGGGTAACCCAAGTGAGAGGATCCTTACCATCAAACTTACACATGTCCACTTTTGGCAACATCAGTTTCACACCAGGATTGGAGTTGTTAGTGTTGAGAGGACCCAAATGATGAGGTGGAAGATTGTTTAGTGGCAACCAATTGCGCAGTGATCTGATGCAATTGAGTGTGCAACCCATTAATCTCTTCGTGCATCCCTGAAACATCCGTTTGAACTGTAGCAAAGTCATCCTGCCGAACCAAGCCCTTTATGTCACCCTGAAATTGAGAAATCATCGGATCTGAAGTTCTAGATTCCATGTCGTCCCTAGAAGTCTTAGAAGTTTCTTGCCCCCCTTTTTTCTCCTAGTATGACCCGCCATGCACAAACCCTAGGAGGGTTTGTGCCCCAAAAAAAGTGTACAAGGAGATGGTACCGTTGCGATCGCCTCACCAAGACGAATTCAACGACTGCTTTTGCACACTAGGGTGAAAAAATTCGGCACAAAAAAGTGTACCGGCAAAATATACCATTGCGATCATCTCGTCGAGATGAATCCAACGACTACAAATGTACAAAGGGAAAAAATTTTCCAGACATTTTTTTTCAAAAAAGCGATTTGAACAATACTGTGCTAATAGAAAAATTAATTCCTGGATTGCAAGTTATGTTATTTCGCTCCTTCCACTCGTAGAAGTTGCACCTCGCCAGATTCGAAAAAAATGTAGCAGGAAACTTGCCCAAATCGAAGCTCTGATACCACTTGTAAGGAAATTACTTAGATGTTCGCACAAAATAATCAAAGATAAGAGATCACACAACAATAATTGACAGCAGAGCAGAAAACTAGATAATACAGCAGAGCCAATTCGAGGGGGCAACCTCCACAACAATGCAATAAGAACAGAATACTTAATATGATGACCAAAGACTAACCACTACCTCCTATATATAGTCTACTTAGCCATGGTTGTTCCATAAGCCGACCTAACTAAGAACAGAGAAATGTAACAAGAATATAAAAGTATGTAAGCCACAAGTCGGCCACACAAATCCCTAGACACGCCAAAGGTTAAGGGCGTAGCAACTTCAATCTCCCAAGTTTAACTACTATCAAGAACAAAAATCTTGAAATGGAACTATCCAACAATAAATTCGTCTGTGCAAAACTACTCTGTTCACAAGATACTCTAATGCCTCGAGGTCAAGGAAGAATATGAATGGTGTAGCTAATGAATATTGCCAAAAAAATTGAAGGTATACACCATGGCTAACACTTCCCTCACTGTAGTTGTAATTCATCTTAACTTTAGGCAACTTCCTACTCACGACGTAGATAGGGTGGTCAATATTACCCTCACATGGTTGTGCAAGTATAGCCCCAACATGTACGTGAAATGGCCTCTTCCAGTCGATAATTGTAAGATTGGCACACCTACTAATTTTTATTTATCTCAAATGATTCTTGTTTCTTTGCCCATATAAACAAGCCATCGCACAAAAGATTCTTCTAATGGCCCGATTGTGTGCACATATCTCTTGATAAACTTCCAATAATACCCACAATACCCTAAAAATGAGCGAACATCCTTTTAATTGTGTGGTGTTTCTAACTGTAGTATTACTATAAACGTACACTTCAAATTGAGAGAGATTTGTAAATGTCTACACCTTTCAAACATAAGGCGGAAATTCTGGTAATGATCTTTCACTAACCCATAAACTATCCAATCATCTAAATATACTTGAAGTAATTTATGTTAAGTCTTTGAATGCCTCGACTACAATGCACAAGGATACAATTGGTGCATTTTTCAATCCGAACATCATTACATTGTATGCAAAAAATCCCCACTCAGTTGCAAACGTAGTCTTTTCCTTGTCTCCTTCTACTATCTAGACCTAACAGTATCCTTAAAATCCATACATGAAAGAGTTCACCCCTTAACTAGCCACTCCTTACAACACTTCCTCAATAAACAAGGTAGGAAAAGGGTCTTGAACACACATCATTTAGCATCCTATAGTCCACACGTACTCAAATTATGCCATTCTTCTTAATACTTATAACCATCAGGGTTATCCAATTAGATTCTTGCACTAAGCAAATAACTCCTACTTCTAGCATTTTATCAATTTCCTCCTTGACACATGCGCGTAAGTTGGGATTCATTTTATATGGCCTCTTTTTAATCGACCTCACTCCTTCATGCAACTTAATATTCATTTTTCCTAATGATTGGTGAACTCCATTCATCTCACTATAGTTCTTGGGAAATAAATCTCTAAATTCCTTGATTAGGTTTGTAGTGTGCGGTATCACATCATTTGTCCAGTAATCCTCAATCATTGCTATGTGTGGTTCTTTTATTCTAATATTTAACTCCTTTGTGCGCAAAGGTTGATTGTAGTACTTATCTCCATCCACCTACGCACTTTCCACTGTTCGCTCCCCCATGGAAGTGGTTACATTCAAATGATCAACTTTGTCATCCTTTGTCTTTCATTTGCAATTATAAAAAGTTCACGCACTATTTTGATTATTGTATCCGATTCATCCTCACTCGTGGATGCCTCTTCTATCACTACACTTTCTTTTTCTTCTCGAAATAAGTGTGCAATTGTGTATCCCTCTTTGTCTTACATCTCCAACTCTATCATCCAATTTCCCAGAATTTCTAAAAATGGCCTCCTCCATGGCTTTCAAAGGTACCTATAGCTCCAATTGAGTTGTGTGAAATCTAAATGCCTGCATGAACTCTCCCTTCACTGCTTCCCAATTGGTTGATTCTCTTCATATCTTGCTCAATATGTACCATGCGTGTGCCCAAGTTCTTAGCATCCCATAAAGTGCATGTACCCATAACCATATAGGAAGCCTAAACTTAATTTCTATCTAGACATTCTCACATGTTTTAATGTGTTCCCTTGGATCAATATCACATGTATATAGTGCCAAATCCCTCTTTTCATTGCTCCTCTCACACCGTAAGCACATCACATGTTTTATGCTGTCCCAGTCTGGTAGTTTTGGTCCAAATGTTGTCCACCATCGTGCGGCTATTATGTGCAACTTGTGAACCAACACTGGTCTTCGTTCTTGCTCTATTGGTAAGCAGCCTTCCAAGTCTCGAACATACTTTGGAGCACTCTTCAATCCGTCAAACAGGGGTAATTTACTTAGTCTTCCTTTTCTTTTATGACACACACTCTTCACTTTTGCTACATGTGGAACCCATTTCAACCTAACTTTTGGTACTGGTTGAGTTCTTTTCTTTGGTGTGTTACACCTTACCAAGCCACTTCTCACCAATTTTGGGCAAGACTTGTACTCCTATGCATTTCCTACATGTAACCTCGTAAGTCTCTTGGACCCATCTTTCACATGTTATGCTTGTGGTATCTAACATCGATACTCCACTTTGCCAACTCAATCTCCCATCCTCATCAAGATCTAAATATTCTTTTCCATGGGCAATGATACAATAGATAGATATTGTTGATTTCCTCATCTATATCAACACTCTCAACATATGTAGGTTCATGCCCATTGTCTAGTGGAATCACCACTCTTTGCTCCCCATTCTCAAACCTCATATAGCATTGCTTCAAGCACATATCTGCTTGGTTTTCATAGCACCATGGCCATCCAAGCAGTGTTGGGTAATTATCTGCTTCTACTAATTCAATTGCTTCGAAATTTGTGACAAAGTTAATTCCTATGATATCCAACTCCACTCCTTTCAATAACACTATCGGCTTCGAGCGACTTTTGTTGGCCTTGAATAGTATGCTTGTTGAAGGATATAACTTTGGACTAACCATTCTTCTCCACGCATCATTGATTGGGATATTTACCTCTACTCCTATGTGTACTAAGATGATGTTTAACGCCCAATCATTGATCTTGGCATCAATGATGAGTTCTTTATCATATCCTACATTCTTTGCACATTCAAATTTCTTTATACATTCCATTTTGTGCTCATGCACCTCCCCATACATTATCTAAGCCACATCTTTAAGAAAGGAAGTACACCTTCATGTTTTAATAAAGAGAAAATTTGTGAGTTCTTGTAATTTTTTCACACTCAACTCTTGTTGGCTCTCCCTCATCTTGGCCTCTAATTCTCGTGTTGTTTGCATTTCACCCTGTAGGTTCCCAATTATCCCCTTTGTTTGATCCAAAATTAACTTCTAAAATAGTGCATCCAGCTACTCTGTTACCACATCTTGGGGTTTGTGTATCCCGGTATCCCTTTTTGGTATTTCCTACACACGAGTGTCTATTCCACTCTATGTGATGACATTGTTGGGTCATTTTATGATCCAAAGATGTTATTTGTTTATTTAATTGTTTTACTAGGTTAGTTGTCGGGTTGGTTAAAACCCATTGGTTTCTTTGTAACCAACTTGAGCAAGCTTTTTAAAAGCTTGCAGATATACAAAAATAAATCTAAGTTGAACATTGAATATATTTTTATGATTATTCCTCTCGTCCCAGGCCTCAAAGTGGTATCAGAGCCACATTGAAGGAGGATTTTTTCTGGTAAAGATTAAAAAAATTCAACAAAGTACAGCGCTTCAAGGATTATAAATTACATGTGCTAGTAAAGGAGAGAAAAAAATGAATAAAGTGTGCGGCTGAATACATCAGCATACAAGTTCGATTGCATCCAAAGCTTCGTTAGCGCTGCTTGCGAGACTCCAGCAAATGCCTGAGCAATGGAAAGATTTTTTTAAATCAGAATTCATCAATTTTGGCATCCTCCAGCAAATCAGTACCCTTTTTTTATTGAATAACTTTGTGAATTTTATTCTCAAAACAAACTATGCCAAACCTGTATGGCACTTCTTTTGCACAGTTTTTTTGTTTGTTGTAATGAATGATTGAGATATATGCTTCAAGTTTGACCTGGCTGAGATTGAAGAGGAAACCTGTACGGCACAATATAGACAAAGAAGAAAAAAAACAAATTGTTGAAACTGGTTTTTGGCACCTGTATGGCAGTGGCTCCAACTTCAACGCAGACCTGTACGGTGCACAGCAACTTCAATGGTGAATGGCGTCCTCAGGGAATAAAGGCGTAACACATTAAAATATTATGCATAGCTAAACAATGGCATTGTAGGTTCTTTTGTCTGTATTTATTACTGGACTCCACCAAAAGCAAGGCGCATTTATTATATGTGCAAATAAAAAATATTTTTTTTTGTGAATGTTTTTTTTTCTTGGTTTCCTCATCCAAATACTTAAGTTTATTTAGAATATTGTTCCTTTATATTCTAAATGTACACATAGAGGGATTGACAAATGTACTTTTGATAGTCACTTGTCTAAAAGAAGGTCATGGGTTCAAAACCAATATTTTGAACAAAATTCTTTTTTACTTTTTTTGGAATATACTTTTTTTAAAAGGGAATATTCTATTTTCAAAAGTTTTGTAAAGAGAAACAGAAAATATAAGGGTGTAAAAGGAGATATATAGTGTGATTGATTTTTGACAAAATCTCTGAATCTTTTGTATATTGAATCTATTTACAAGGGTCAAGGCAAAACCCCGAGTAGCATTCATCTTGTTTTTCTTTTTTTTTGTTAGTGGCAAAATATGTAAGTTTGATCTCTGAAAACAATAGATTGTCACCTAAAAACTACAAGGAATGGAGTAGGAATATGGAGAATACCCTCATTTTTAGTGACTTATGGGAAATTACAGAGAAAGAGACCACAACACCAATTGACGTCGAAAAATTGGTTGAGTACCAAAAACGTGATAAATGTGCCCTTGCACTTTTAAAAGCATCCTGCACTGAATGGGTTATCATTCATATAGAGGCGGTTAAAACTGGTGCATGGAAACCCTGAAAAGCGTTAAATGATTTATATGACAAACAACCTGCCTATAAGAAGATTGATCTCTTAATGTAGTTGCTTAATAACAAGTTTAGTATTGACGAAGATGTATTTAATTATCTCTCTTGCATGAAAACATTAAAACAAGAATATTGCACAACTAGTGGAAAAATAGATGATGACATGTTGATTTCTATCACACTTAATGGTCTTAGTTCTACATACACCAATTTTGTTGAAAAATGCTACAGCGTAGTGATAAGCTTAATGGTGTCACATTTGACTCTATTTGTGAGTTGTCGACTCAACATGAGCGACAGTTTGCAAAGAAGAATACGCCTACTGAAGAGGTTCACTATACAAAGAACAGATCCCATCATAGAGATCATCGCCATGGACAATGATAGTTTCAAAAGCATTCTTTACAACACTCTCGGATTCATTCTGGGAGACACTCTCCACACTGTTCTAGACGGTCTCCACAACATTCTCATCGGCACTCTCCAGGATTTTCAAAACACAAACATCACCACAGGCATTCTTCTCACTCTTGTGGTTCTTCCAGTGATTCAACTTCTTTTGGACCTTGTTGTCACAAGAAAGAGACCAGATGTTTTAAATGTGGTGGTAATGGACATCTTGCAAATGTATGTCCTCGATGACTCCACTCTCCACATAAAAAGAATGCTAAGGCAAATTATGTGGATCATTCTAGCGGTAGATCTTCTGGTTACTCCAACTATTCCGGCTATCCTGACACTTCCTCTGATCAGGAGGCGTTCTTTATGGCCGAGATCTATGGTCCTAATGGACATGACAGCTTGTTCTGAATGATCAGTGATTCACCCGTCTTGTGCGAGCTACTAGGCTCAAGACCGGGATCTATTGTAGTAGCATTTTTTGGCTTGTGTTTCTTGCTTTCAGTTCCATTTTTGGCTTTCTATGTCTGATATTCATGACATGGAGAAGACAGGATTGTTTGATTTTGTTTCTCTCGTCGCACAGCTTCTCACCTCTCCCCTGATAGGAGGAGAAGATATAGCATCGGTTTGTCTTCGATCAGTCATCGATGATAGTACGAGTTGACAGGTGTTGCTAGCACCTTCAGTTTTGAGCAAAGGTCATCAGAATTTGTTAGACATCAGACAGATGTGCTATACACAGTACGGGTTGGTCATTTTTACGGGCTTCTAGGTGGAGCCTTATGTGGATTGATGTAGTTGAACAGGGTTTGATCGTGTTTTATTGCAGTACGGTACGATGATCATAGGGGATGAGCTGACTTTGATCGTGTTCATCAGCCTTTTATGCCACAACTCGCAAGACAGGCTTCTTTATGGAGTGACATCGGTTTTGGTCAATACCAGGATGTACAGTACACCAATTGCAGTTGCTTCAGAGTTTCTTTGAGGACTTGGGAGTCATTGCTCTAGTGTTTTTCTTACATACCCCTTTGGATCAAGGGGGAGTTTGTTGGGTCATTTTATGATCCAAAGATGTTATTTGTTTATTTAATTGTTTTATTAGGTTAATTGTCGGATTGGTTAAAACCCATTGAATGGTTTCTTTGTAACCAACTTGAGCAAGCTTTTTAAAGCTTGCGGATGTACAAAAATAAATCTAAGTTGAACATTGAATATAATTTTATGATTATTCCTCTCGTCCCAAGCCTCAACAAATATTGACTTGGGGATCCTTTATCCCTCTCTGTGCATACCTCCCTTGAGCCCATTGTTGCACAATCCTTATCAAACATTATTGCTTAACCTTATCCTTTTGTAAAATCTTATGGGTTAAATTCAGGAAATCCTCCATTTGATGCCTTTTATAACAATGTACACAAGTTGGAAATTCCATGCATTGCCTTCGGTAACGATCAATGGTCCCACACTTGAAACATGACCTTGTGAATCGCCCCCCCTGAAGACTTCCACCTCCTCTCCTTCCTTATGATCCTCCATGATTATAACTTCCTTGCCCCTAGTTATATCCGCCTTGGCGCTGATTGTACCCTTCTTGCACTTGGTTAAATCCTCACGAGGTTCTCACATAACCCCATTGATTCAGTGTTCAAATTATATGCTTAAACTCAGTAAGGTTGTGTAGGGGTTGTTCTTGCTTGCCTGGTCCCAAACTCCCTGGCCTCACTCATCTCATCGACTGCCCTAAATCCACTGTATCATGGGTGTTTGTTTTTCACCCCTTGTACCAACCATAGTTTAAAAACTCATACTCGGAAATTACTCAACAGCCCAAAAATTTGACTCACACTCAAGACGCGGGAGTTTCTCGGCAATTGCTTGGCAACTTTATCGCTACTTAAAAAGCATAAAAAATCATAAAAATAAACTTGAATAAAATGTAAAACATTGTTAAATGACATGAGAAATGACTATAGAAAATACATAAGTATATTTTCTATTAATTTTTTACCAAAAATGAGTACAAACTACAAAGTACAAAGTTACAAAGTTCAAACTATAATGCTCATAGAGTCGTATGAAATATCAAATATATACGTTTCATCGCTAGTACCTATACTAAGTCTATTGTGGCTGCCTCGTGGAAGTGGAAGTGGAAGGTAAAAATTCCTCCTCTGCAACAACATCATCTGCAAAGTTATCATCTGGAACCTCACCAATCCCTCTTGATGCCTCTGTTGCCCTTAGTGTTATTGCTTCTTCTGCCTCCCTCTCCAAATCTACGATCTTCTTTGCAGTGAACATGGGCTCCACGTCATCAGCTATTCTCATCCAAGTCAAATTCATCATAACTCTCTACCCCCTCCACTTGTCTCACGCGAAAACGAAAATTGTATTGCACAAAGGCAAGGTCATAGAGGCGTGTGTTGTCAACCTATTGCTCTTCTTTTTTTCAGCAACTTCAAACATGCTCCAATTGTGTTCACACCCAGAAGAGCTACACGGCGAAAACAAAATGCAGATGACCAGCCTTTGAAGATTTGGTGTTTTCACACCATAATCTTTCCACTACGCATCTGCAATAGGGCATTTATAATTTTATAAATCAATGAGGCTTGAATAAATGAAATAAGTCTAGTACTAGTATCTACGGGTAATGAGATTAAAAATTAAAAACAAATGACTCAATTTGTTTTTACCTCACTGAGAGGTGTTTCTTCTTTTAATGCATAGAGCCAAAGAAAAGAGTCTATTGCAATCTTGTAAATTTGCAACTCCTCAATAACTACATCTCTAGTGTCATCATCAAGGATCATCCTCTATGCATTTATTGAGGCCATCTATAACCTCCTCATCAACCTTAACTAAATTCAAATAGAATAACTTAGGGTTCAAGTAGTAGGTCGTTGCATGAATATGTCGATGGAGCATCTTGTTCCATCTCTGATCAATTATGCGCTAAATGGGTTCATATTTTCTTTGATTTTGCCCATAGTATTTGGCTATAGCCTCCTTGGCCACGTCCATGGCCTCATATGAATAACACATTGGATTTCTCTCCCCATCCACCAACCGTAAAACTCGAACCAAAGGCTTTAACACCTAAAACAAAATAATGCAAAATTTAAAATTAAAGCTAAGAAAAAAATTATAACAAAAAAAAAATAGTTAAGGTTACGTTAATGATTTCCTCCATGTGTTTCGCAAACACATCATCGAAAATGGCCTTCACTACCTTTTCTCCTTTGGCCTTCCTAGCATAGGAAGACTCCAACCACCAATGACTCACAAACATCTGCTTAAAGGATGTTCATGAGGTTGCAATGTGATGAAATTTGTGGCAAATCGTGTGACTGTCAATCGTACAAGCTCTTTTCCATTAGTGTGCTCTCTCGTCAAGTTTAGCACCCAAGTGTGATTGTAGATGAACTTAGTGATATTTCTTGCCTCTTCAACCACATTTTTCACCCATGAGATCTTTCCTATGTCCTCGAGTAGGAAATCAATGCAATGGGTTGCATAAGGGGTCCAAAAACGTGTAGAGTGCCTCGTCCCCGTCCCTGTTCTCGAGCCCCAAGAGTTGGGGCAATAGAAGAGGCCTTAATGTCATAATCATCCCTCGCTGCCCTCCTATTCACTACGGCTGCAAGTGCATCAACTTTACTCTTTTTTAACTTTTTTTCTCTGCAGAATCCACAAAGCAAACAACCATCTCTCATTGAGCCTCAAGTGATGCTTGTGTGCACAATCCCACACCATTCCCTGGTAGTTGTGTAATCTGGTTTTTAAGACGACAGACACCTCCATTCATCTTCATCCCGCTTAATTGCATATAACACAATTGTCCTTTGTCATCGGTTCACAATGCTTCCAAGAAAGGTCTTCGGGCTTAGGGTTACAATAGGCAACTAAACCAAATAGCGGTCATTCTAAACAAGCAGCTTAAACCCTATGAAATAAAAAATAATGTTTTAGAATATAACCCTGGCCACTAATCAAAGGAAGAAGAAGAAGATGAAGTAGGTATCATGATTCATACTAGAAAGGTAGTCTTATTGAGGATTGAGGAGTATTTCAAGTTCAAACTTCAAAGATAAAGAAAATAAATTAAAATACATGTACGTTGTGTTGTAGGTTGTGGCTGTGCCATACATTGTCATACTGTATTAGACTTCAGTACGTATTCCTTGGGCTTGAAGCTTGAGAACACAAAAATCCCTAGGGCCTAGTTATTCACAGATTCACTGTATGTAATCACTAATATTGTATTCCTTGTAGGCTTGCACTGTATTTGGCAATTCACAATTTCTTAGAGACAAAACACACAATAGTTGAACCAGATGCCGATGCCATTCTTAAACAACAAGCTAAAACCCTATAAAACAAAAAAATATGTTTTAGAATATAACCAAGAAGTAGAAGATGTAGGTATCATGATTCATACTAAAAAGGTATAGCCTTATTGAGGATTGAGGAGTATTTCGAGTTCAAACTTCAAAGATAATGAAAATAAATTTAAAATAATTGTATGTTGTGTTGTAGTTTGTGGTTGTGTTATAGGTTGTCATATTATATCAAACTTCAGTACATATTCCTTGGGCTTGAAGCTTGAAAACACAAAGAACCCTAGGGCCTAGTTATTCACTGATTCACTATATGTAACCACTAATCAGTAATAATGTATTCCTTGTAGGCTTGCACTATATTTGGCGATTTGCAATTTTTTAGAGACAAAACACACAACAAAAATGCAGGAATAAAAGTAAAATCAATTTTATTTGGTTTTGGGCCTTTTATCCCTTCATTGGCGAGTTATGGTGATTAATAGAAGATTTATGCCAAGTAATCACAGATATTACTCAAAAAAATCGACGATTAATTGTCGTTCCTCTTCTCACGTTTTTAAAAAAGATAAATTGTTTCACAATCGAATCGTGAATTGTCACAATTAATTGCCGATTTTTGGCAATTTCTTAATCTATAGTAACAACAACCAATCCTACCTTGCTTTGTGCCTTGAACCAAATGACATTTCCTCATTTCATGATCCTCTTTGCATACCGCATACTAGCTTGACTACTTGCACTTTTCTCCAATGGCAGTTGACTTGGGTGTGAGTCCTTCAACTTCACAATCAGCACACTAGGGTTCTTTTTCTCCTGCTACACTTGAGTATGTAATATCAATCCCCAAAGACACAATTATGATGACATAATGTAATTCCAAACTCATATTTGCAGTCAGTGTCTACAATTGGGTTACCAAGTTTAAATTTTGTGCTTCCAAAAATGGGCTAATACCCGTATCCATTTTCCCTACTACTTCCAACCTTAGCGTAATATGCCCGCTAAGGTTTTCATTGCTAAATGTCTTCAAAATGGTGCTACCAGTCCAACTACAAACAGTTGAGCATGTTGCAATGGGTGTAGATTATATGAAATCTTCGACAAAAGAAAATGCACATCATATGTATGCACATTCTCAGTTGGATCTTGCTTAATCTCCTTCGGTGCTAAAATTATTTGTTGTTCAAACTTGGGAATGTGGAATTTCTTCAAAAAGGTTGCCTTCAATATGCCAAAATCTAATACTGCTTGGTTAGGGTCATATTCCATGTACCAAGTATATTCCCTTTCATACGACGTGGTTATAAATTGGCTTGTCTTCCTTTCTCATGACATAATTCTTTTCACTTTCCAAGCGATCTCACATCTGTGAATGTGTTCCGAGGCATCTTCCATATCCCTGTACTCTGGTAACTTTATGGCCATCTAATAGAAAATATTCTAGTATGGTGCTTGCCAAATGTTTATCTACACATTGTTCACTGTTGGAATCAACCCAATCCCCATTCCACTGGTTGTCGTTGGACCTGCACCTCCCTAAATTGGAGCATATGTGGTTATTGTTGGATTTACTACCAAAATTGTAATACTAATCACTAGACTCCCAATCCCTCCTGCCAAAGTCATCTTTGGTATTGAGCTCACTTATTTAGTCACCAATGTTTTCCATGTCACTTTCTCTTTCCCCCCGGCTAGCTCTGAAAGTGTCAATTGCCTTACTGTTTGCCTTCTCACAATTTCTTTTTTCCCTTGTCACATCCACTACTTATATAACATTTTCTTCTGAATGATTAAAATACACATGGGTTTCGGTTCAAAATTGAGTATTCTCCTGTACATTGCACCTCTTCCTATGGAATCGATTCTTCCTCTTATAGTTCTTCAATTAGGGTTCATGCATTACGCAATCCTCCTTCCTCACCTGAGCGCATCTCTCCCTTGTGCAAACCAAGCTTGTATCCTCACCTTCATTTTTTGGTCTTCACAGCATACAACTAACTTGGTTCTTCCTTCTTCCTAGGATCCAAAGTAGTTATTATCTTTTCTTACTATCTATATACCCACGCAATCTTTGTTCCCTTTTGTCTATGAAGATCACTTTCCATAGGAGCTTCTTTCCCCTCCATTATTTTGCACATAGCCCTCACTCTTCTCCAGCCTATTCTTCACCTAACCCATTTGCAAGGTGTTTTAGCCTTCCATCCTCAAATCTTCAATTTCAACATGGTGTCTACTACTATGTCACCCTTTAATCTTCGAAATCTAAGCAAACTTGGTCACAACAAAATCTTGAGGTAGTTAAGAATACATTCCCTATCAACCAAACCCTAGTTACAACACTTAAACAACCTCGAGCATGGTGGTATATTAATTAACTCTAGGATTAGGCACTTACCCAAAGCACACAAGAGACACCAAGAACCTAATCATTAAGAAGACTATGAAGACTTATGGTAAGATACACTAGAGTGCCCAAAACATCAAAAAACTTGTGCTTAGTTCATTAACATTAATCCTTAAACATTCAGATACATTTGATCCATGCATACAATTACTTATGCGCATAGATAATTACTTATCTACTTTACAAACTACTTTACAAGCTATATAAACCCTTATAATGCTTAGTTATACAAAACATGTAACATCTCAAGTTGTCCTAAATGAAAGGTTTGGGATCCTATTTATAGTATTTTCCCACTGAACTACTCATGATAGTTGGATCCAGGTAGACTTCTAGAAAGTTCTAGAGGATCCTACGGATCTTACAATAGATGCTCAAACTTATTCCATTCCAACTCATCAGCACACGTCTTCCAGTGTACTTTGACACCTATACTTTTGCACACCATCTGCTTCTATGCAATCCTTTCTTCACTATGTTGTTTAGGACCTCTATGAACATGTACTTTTGTGTAATTCAACATACTCCCTCAACTTTTCTGCACAAAACTCAAAATACATGTGCATACTTTTCCAAAACTTGCACATACCCTACGCAATCTCTATCCTTAGTCAAAATCTTCATTTTGTATCTCTATGCGCAATCCTAAGGCCAACAACACCTTGAATCCTCCTAGTGAGCAAGGTCTCTCCTTTCACCTAGTGACTCTCCATGAAGTTAGCAACAGGCTTTAAATAAGCTTGTCCATTGAATAAAGTTGGAGCTAATCTCTACATTCAAAATTGACAATTGATAAATTGCAAGTGAGGATAAAATAAAAATGATGCACTTGGATGAAAGATGCCAAAAATTATCTTTATAAGGCCATGAATGCAAGTCTAGAGATATTAAAAGATGCATGAAGCTCAATGTTCTTATAACTGATGAGATGGGTATGAAATTGGGACTTCTCTCCCCTAAGGTCTTTATCAAAAAAGCATCTCGTCTTCACAGATGACATGGGATGCTTTTCGAAGACATCAATGATCATTAACGTTTCTAAAAGAACAAAATATTTTAAGAGATTATATGCTCCACCAAAGCGGCTAGCACAAAATGTGTCATTAATAGATACTTCAAAGAGGGCTGCCTAGGGCTCACATATGTTCGTAAATTAGTAGTGAATGTGAGTAATAGGAATAAATGGAGGGCAATACTAAAAATAATGCTTTTTGTAGACAGCCTCACAAAAAAAGAAAAGATGCTAAAACCCAATACAACACAATCTCCTCCCAAGAATACACCTACTACTATAGGGTGTTCCCATTTATTTTTCTAGTTAAAAATCAAGGATTTTCCATTCAAAATCTATGAGGCTTGGACATGCATGTGATCAGTAGGCATCTATGGTGACTAAGCATAGGCGCTCAACAATCAACTTAAGTGGTGGTGAGATTGCCAAAGGCATATGTTCAAGAAGTTTTAAAAATCCAAGAACCAGTAATTCATAACCCTAGGCCTAGGTTGTTGACGCAGTGATCCAAGCTCAAGAGGGCTCCCTCAAGACTAATTCTCATTGCAGTACTCTTGTTAGTACCTAGTCACATGCAAAGTGTTGTGCGATACATTTGCATGATTTGATAGTCATTACTCGGGTCAGCAAACAAGTCTGAGTGCAACAACGTTCAGCACGGCACAACATCCACACATTCCACGCAGCCTACACTATATTGTGCCACTCCAAATTGACTTGCACCATCTTAATGGCTTACCCCAGATCGGTGACATCATAGTCAGATTTCCTAGTTCGATGCTTCACTCAATTAGCATACCCCAAGATAGCATAGGACCCTAATGACTTCTACATACATTGATCTTCAAAAAAACCTTTTTGCCATTGTTCCAACATACTAACGTCTCTCCTAGGCATTGCTAAGCTTGATTGGGCACACTTTGAGTTGACACAAAGCACTAAGAAAATATTATGCACACTGCACAATGTCAGGCATGCTCATGCATCCTGCAAAGCCTACGAACCTCTATGGCATCCATAGAGACTCTCTACACCCTTGCAGCCTTTCGTAACACCTTGCAACATATCACACACCAGCCCATACCCTACACATGACTCAACAGCCACAGGGACACTCTACACCAGATCACACCATGCCAGGTGGCACTTTCAAAGCTCACATCATCCATGCACACATGTTAGCATATCATGCATTTGGAAGCCCAACTACCACAGCTGCAAGACGTCCAACTGTCACTCAAGTTGAAGATGAACCATTCTTGTAACTATCCTCTTTTGTAACCATCATCTATTGTAACCGACTTCTTGTAATGATATCTATTGTAAGGCATCTCATAGTAAAGCATCGGCTATGCACCTGACATGGATCTTGAGTGCTTGCATGCTTCGAGTATCTTGTATCAGACAATCATCTTTCCCACATGTTAGCATGCCCTGAGTATCTAACATCATTATAAACATATCTCCCGATCTAGGCAAATCAGTTAGGATGTTGCTACCCTTGTCTGATCATGCGAATTCCCATTCTTAGCGTTTTTGATCATTCACAATCTAGACAAATCAATTAGGAATTGTCTCCCCTTTTTTATTACAAGAATTCTCATTCTTCGTCTAATTGTGTATTGTATGCATATGTACGATACCTATTCTTTCCATTGAAATGATGTCGCATTGTTCTGTTAATTTCTCTATATTTGAAAGTGTAATGGTTATTCTGCATTTGTTAGATTCCATTGCATGATCTACAATTTTGCAAATCTATTTGAACAAATCCATCTAGTTTAGATAGTTGTAGTTTTGTTCACCGTGCACCTCCTAGGTGCCACACAAATCATTGGTATCAAAGCCACAAGTTTGGCATGTCGTCTTGTCATTAATTGTCTATACCAAAACGTGCGCTCATCTCTTCTTTGTTGTAGTCATGGGTAAAGCCAAAAAGAAGGCAAATAACCCCCAAATGAAAGAATCTTTTTCAAAATCTCTAGACAAGAACAAGCACTTGCTCAAGAAGATACAAAATCTTGAGCATTAAAATCAACAATTGCAAGATACTCTCCAATCTAAGGAGAAAAGCTTCAATCTTATCATGTAACAGCTAACAAATCGCACCGCTCATAGCATTCGCATTGCAGAACTTTTTTGTTCAAGTCAAGAATAGATGTATTTAACTCATGGTGAATTTACATCAAGAAATTTCCGTAAAGGAAGAGGAGCTTGAGCAACTTAAAGATGAGTGCATGTAGTACTGTAGATACTAAAATCTGATTTATATATATAGCATCTCAATCTTGTATACTTGACAAATACCTATTTGGGCTCTACCCTTCAGTTCTAGACCTTCCTGCTGCCAAAAGACTTGTATTTGACATCTCACTGCATCTAATTGCTTATCTTTTGGTCCAACCTTATCATTTATGATGACCCAGATCTCTTGTACAGTACAAAAAGCTTAAAACCTAATATATATCATTCACTGTCAGTTTCAGATCCTCAACAACTTTCTAGCTTGTCGAACACTTACGTCCCACATAGGGACACTTGCATCGACGCAAGTGTCCAAATTCTTATCTAGTGTTCGTAGCTCAAAAGTCATCTAATTTGCAAATCTTTTGAATCCTATGAGTCGGCTCAACACAAGTGTCCAAATTCTTATCTAGTGTCTATATCTCAAAAGTCATCTAATTTGCAAATCTTTCGAATCCTATGGGTCGGCCCATTTGTTTTATTTAACCCTTCCGTGAGATATTTTCAAAAGGTGTGGTATAAATACAAAACAAAGTCCATTCATTATCACCAAGTCATATTCAAAAAGCTTACCGAGCACACATCTAGCAAAGCACCTTTCAAGCATTCAAAACTGCCCTATTCTTCCATATTTCTATATCAATCATAGCAGCAGTCATATTACAGGTTTGAAGCATTCAAAGAACAGCCTATGAGCAGTATTTATCAAGTTACAAGCTATATCATTGCATGCCCTTGCATATAGCATACTGCACCCTTGCGCACACACAAGCCAACACTTAGGAGAGAACTACATATGTTTGAGGCCCTCTTCGAAGTAGTGGCTATGTAGGCAGCGTTCAATGACAAAGGGGTCCTTGATGTTAGCTCAACTTCGTGAGCCCACTAACCCATTTTTGGCAAGGTACAAAGACCTAAGGTAAAGAGCTAAGGTTTGATCCATAAACAATCATCTACACACTGTGTGCATGAAAAAAATATATCAGCAGAAAGGCAACAGGAAACACAAAAAGCTCCAAGTGGTCGCTCCGCAATACAGTGAGTATTTTGTACTGGACAGATCCATTGGCATCAAGACACTTGCGTCGACGCATGTACACCAAGGTTGACGCAAGTTCAAGGCCTCCAAAAACAATATTTCCGGAATCTGATGACTAGATCCTGACCTTGTTCCCACCTATTTCCACCTCTGCATATCTCAAATCTACCTGCGCATTTGCAAATAAACTAAATATTATCTCTTCATAGTGTTTATGCAATCAAATTACTGTTTTGATTGTATTTTCTATATTTAGCATAACTCAGCATTTAATCCAAAATATTCATTTATCTAAGTTTTCAATTAATTGGCCTACTTTAGAATATTTTTAATCATCCTTGTGTATAGGCTATTCTACCCTTTAACCCTCATCTAAACATTAGAAAGGGTTAAACAAGTACCAAGTGTTTGATCCTCTAGTTATCACGACATGCGATGCACAAACAATAATATATGAGAACCTTGGAAGTCCATGACATTCCCCGTAATTTGGTTCAACACCTTTGTTTGGCAATTTCGAGAAACACACCAAAGGCTTTGGTTCCAAGACGCTGAAGAAAATGGGCTAAGAAGGCCAAGGCCTAGGCAAATATTTCCAAGGTATCATCAATCCCCTCCAATCAAAAATGAGACTGCACAACACTAGTCTTGGTTATACCAATTGCAATGCAAACATGGAAAGTTTCACACTTCTCCCCGTAGTCAAGCACCAACAATGCTCTACAGAAAATGACTCCAGTGTTTCCACATGTGCGCAAACCCAACATCTCCTTAAGAGAACTGAAGAAGACGCACGAGCATCCCAACAACGCTCCACGCAATCACTGGTCCAACAAGCACAAGCCTCTCAATAGCGCTCCGTGCAGAAGCATGTGCACACTTCTCAAAAACACCACCACCAAACATGACCTATGCCTCAACAACAACCTTTGCATCACTAGTGCGAAGAACACCACATGGCTCACCCATACCAACCACAATGGCATTCTCAACGAAGACACAACACGCACTCCAATTACATGCAACCATTGCCAACGCAACGGTCATATAGTTAAATAGTGTTCAGATGTTCATCCTTGTGATCTTTGTGGAAGAATCAGCCATTCCCAATGTGGTTGTTGGTTCCTAGACATTCTTGTCCAAAGACTTGCACACTAGTTGAAACTGTATAATGGGAGGATGGATCTTAACAGTCGGGGAAAGATTACCTTCTCTCTACAACATACTAGCACAAAGTTATCCACATCAATAACTTACTGGATTACAACACCCTATTACGCACATGTACATACACTAATACCTGTATAGCGCAACTTGTTTCCAAAATTGTTATGCACCAACACCTTTGCGATTATACACCATTAGCAATTCAGCTTTTGTTGTAGCAACATGGCTTGTGCTTACACAAGAAGCTTCAAAGTTCTTCCCACAGCTATAGCACACGGAGTTTCTCAACTTCACTCATGCATTGCAGATTCTTGATATTGGCATCAAACTTATGGTGTGCTATCAAGCTCATGCTACTTTGATTGGTCTGCCCCAAAATTAGTACCTCTACAACACTGATATCAGACTTTAGAGTATGTTACATTCCTAAGCATTCAACATCCATCTAACATGGATATGCTTCATTTGCAATCTAGTCTCACATACAAGGAGTCATCACACATCCCTCAAGAAGGCAGCATGGATAAAGATTCACCAGTCTTCTAAACACTAGAGTACAAGGATATCAAATACATCATTTGGCATTCCCAAACATCCATAGCAGGTTCTACACCACGCTGTAAGTGTAGACACTAAAATTTGGTATTAGACATTTGGCAATGTCAGTCTTGACCTATCTCTACCTCACATGACTTGTGCATACACATATGGCTCTTGTGCAGCCTTCTCTACTAACCACATGCTTTCTATGGGCCCGACCTTCTCGATTTGCAATCAATCACCTCCAGGAATTCCCTAGTCTATGTCTAACCTACTCAAAATAATAATCAGACTGTCTTTTGACCATCATATCACAATTCCTACTTTCTAGACAAGCCCGTCAAAACTCACACCTTTAGAATTCCACAAGCGTCCAAGTCTTACAAACATGTCCCCATGCCAAGCAACAATCATTTTCCAAATTCAAATTATCTTTATGGATCGGCCCGTACGTTTCGCATGTCAGTGGGGTGATAAGTTACCCAAACAGTCATCTATTTATACACAATAGGTCTAAGCCTATTTCCCCATCTAGCAAGCACATCTACACATTGAAAGGGGTTACCCTAAACTTCCTAACTCGGTCACAAGGCGCATGCCCTAGCCAAGTTTGAAGCACCTAAGCCAAGTCAAATTGCCATTGTCAAGTGTTGAAAGTTAGATCATAGGATGCATTCATACCGATGGATTACGATTGCACACATTCACCTAAAGGGAAGAACTATGTGCAGTTTGATTTCCCTCTTCAGAGTATCGGATATATAGGCAATGCTCAGCAACTCAATGAGTGGTCAAGGTCAACTCAGCCCATCACTATTTCCCATGTTTACGAGTTAACCTAGTGTTGAAAGTGAAACTAGGGCTTTGAAGTGAAAAAGACAGTTCTGAATTCTATGAACACAGCAAGCATTTGATATCGCACAGAAAGATGGTTTACAAGCAAGCACAATGACCCATGCGAAAATAGTGAGGCACAACCTAACAATAAGAATCCGATAGAGGTAGACGCCTTCCTCTTGTGCAAGCATCCAGATTCCGACTGACTTGTCCTACAGGTCCAAATACTCAGGATCCTGATCCGAGTGGCTCTTGGTCCAGTTCTAGTCCTTTTAGTCACCTGCATTCAATCCCAAACCTGCACAAACCTGAAACAAGCTAAGTATGTTAATCCTCTTGAGTCATTTGCATAAATAGTAAATTTCAATTGTTCAATCATACTTTGATATGACATTCAAATATGTTTATTATTGCCATATATTGTACAGTTTGAATAATTTAAAAGTTCTATCTTATTAGATCACATTAATGAAAAATAAGGTAAAACATATTAAAGAACATAGTCCTTTTTTTGAGCATGTCAAACCCTAAGTTTTCCCTTAGGGTTTTCATCGTCCTTTTTAGGGTTTCAGATTTCATCCTTAGGGTTTGATTTTCAGACCTAATTTTTGAAAGAAAAAAAACATTTACATAGGTGCAAATCTGATGTTTTTTTCTCTTTTGCCCTAGGGTTTCATGTTTATCCTCCTATTAGGGCTTCCTCTCTTAGGGTTGTTCCTTGTTTGGCTAATATCCAATTCAAATATGACTATACTTTCAAAAAGTTCAAAGGTTTTTGTTAGTTGTATTGGTTGGATATAAACATGTTTTTGTTTACCAAAATTATGTATGGATTTTCCAAAATTAGGGTTTTGCTATTTTTAGTAAATTTGGCCTAGAGGGCGAGGGTGTATCTAATTTCAAAATAATTTCTAATTTTCATTTATCCATTGTTTTTTATAAAAAACCTCTTTTTGTTTCCAAAAATTCCTCGCGGTTTTCTTGGGGTGGTTGGCTCTTTCTTTGACTCTTTTCAAATCATCTTTTTTGCCCATATTTACCTTTAGGGTCTTATTCTTTTTTTAAGAATTTCATAATTATTTGGTAGAGGGGTTCGAATATGAGTTTTGTTTCCCCTTTTAAACCTCAAGGTTGTGATAGCTACCATCCCTCTATTATGGAGGTTCATGCTATTACTATCCCAAGAGCTAGGGTGCATCCTCCTAGCGAATATTGTATTACCATTGAATCTTCCCAACATATGAGCAATAATGTATCTAATGAAGCTATGTTAAATCAAATAGTTGCTATGAGAAAATTCATTGAGGCATTCCAAAATCAAACGTGTCTAAAAATTACATCACTTGATAAGATTGCACATGTCAACAATCTTGAGTATGCTAGTGTCAATTGCATTTCCACCTCTCCATTCAGAAATTTTGTGCCTCAAAAGATTTCATCTAAAGTATGGGTTCAAAAACAAAATACATCTACAACTAATGATTCAAAAAGTTCGCATAAAGTTAATAAGAAACCAATTGAAACTCTAGGAGATATGCTTCAAAATAAAATTAATAACATTGCCTCCTATGCGTCCTCTAAGCAAATCCAAATAATATTGTGCCAATCATAGGATGCACAGACATCATAAGGATAAGTGTTTGGCTTTGATGAGTATAATACAAAATATTATTAATAGTGATGATCCTAAATTATATACATTCATTAGAGCACCACCAGATTCAAGCACACCAACTATAATTGGCAACCTACTCTAATTGTGATTACATCTTCTAAGACACAATTGGGAAAAGAAAGGTTTCAGTAGAAAAGCTACATCAGGAAAAGTTATAAAAGGAAAAGCTACAACAATAGAAGTTACATAAAGAGAAGTTGCAAAAGGAAGAGGAGCCTAAAAAAGAAAGCATGCCTAAGAAAGAAGAAACTAAGAAATCATATTTGACTAAAAAAGAGATTCCTAAGAAAGAAGTTCAAAAGCAAGATGCACCTAAAAAGACTAATATCACAAGTATGATTTCCAAGGGGCAACTATAAATCATTCCCCATATCTAAAGCCTATGATCATTAGTCCTCACATAGATGGCAAGCAATGCATAAATGTCAAAATTGATCCCAATTGCAAAATCAATATATGTAGCATGACACCTCTCAAGTCTCTAGCATATGACGTTGAACACTTGGATACAACTATGGCATGTGACCGTTTCATAAGAGCTATTATGTAGCATGTATCCATTCGTAACAAGTTATGGCACTTCGGATTTTAAATTGATCCTACTTTGGTTCAATACAATGTTGTATTAGGAAAATCATGGGTCACAGCAATGGGTGTAACATTAGATAAGAATAATGACTACATCACATTCAACATTGAAGGCAATACTTTTTTTATCTCAAATAATAGAACATCTACAAATCAAAAACAGCAAGTGGAAACTATTTCCTCTACTAATACTCAAGCAAAGACATCTAATGTAATCATAACAGAGGTGCACCACACTAATATCAAAGAACATGATGAAGAGCAAAAGAAATCTAATAAACCAATTCCATAATATGGTGCAGTTGGTTATGCATATCCTACTACAGACACAATAGCTTATGGGAATGACATGTTAAAATCACAAGATGAAAGAGATGACTATAATAATCATGATGATATTGATAATTGGTATTATAGTGATGAAGACAAAGATAAAATTACTACTACAACATGGGACTCAACAGATGATATAGATAAATGGTGGTTGAGGAGTACAGGACATACATATGAGTATCCCATAGATGGGATCATTGGTTAGTTGGAACATAAATTTTTGTACCTAGTTTTTTCATGCTTGCTTGATTGCTCACCAATTCCATTCTTCTATGTTGACATAAATGTATACATATGCTCTCGCATTGATCATTCTTCTATTCCTTCGCTTTGTTTTCGCTTGGCCCTTGTGTTTTGATTGTTTACCCTAATCCAAACATCCGTGACATCTATACTACAATGATGCATCCTTTACAACATCCTCATCCCATTGCACATTTTTTGTGGCATACTAATTGCTCACTCACAATTATTGATTATCTATCCATGTCATTGCTCACATCAAGCTTACACAATCACATATATTTATGTCAACATATTGTATGAACATATACACGAATCCCTCCTCATCCCCCTCCACCTCCCACATACTCTCTTAAGCTACGATGTTGCGAATCACATATACAATGGACGCATGTTGCTTGCTTTCACTTCCTCCACATGGCCATGATATTACATTGATGCACATTATGCCTTGACACATGCTATGGAATGTTCAAATCCCTTCCATTCTTTTATTTCAAAGCCTTGCCACTTAGCCTTCTTTTATTCTATACATTTGTTCTAAATATTCAAAAACAGATTAAAATATTCCAATAAATAAAAATCCAAGACCTAGGCATGACATGTTTACTAGTTTGCATTATCCATTTATGTTATTTATCACATGTTTGGTAGATTACATATCATTTTTCATATGCACATGCATTTCACGATTTATATGAGGGAGATGCAGGGCATATAGATTACAAATGATATATGGATCTACAGATACAGGACATTCTTATACCCAAGGGCCATGCCAATGTTGTGGGCATCTCATTCCATAAGTTACATAGTTATAGGGTACATCTTTCTATGACCTTTCCATTTATCATGTTGAGCTACATTGATTTCTTACACATGCCTGACTCTTGCTTATATTCTTTTTTTAGTGCTACATTTCATGGATATGTTATTTTGCTATACTATGACATTGACAAAGATTAATGGTGTAGACTACCTTGACTTGTTTTGTGCTTCATTAATGTTATTATGTTTCATCTAAGCTAATCATTGATTGTACTTTATATGGCTCTTGCCTTCACATGTGATTTTTGCTTGATTGAGTGTAGTACTGTATGCCTCTTTCTTTGGCCCTTGCCTTCTTGCATGACTTTTGTTTGACTGAGTGTATTACCATACGACTTTTTCTTTATGGAGCACTTGCCTTTGTTGTGTGACATTTAATTGTCCATTGTGTGAGGCACTTGCATTTGATTGTGTGACATTTGATTGTCCATTGCATCTGGCTCTTGCCTTTGTTGTGTGACATTTGATTTTCCATTGGGTGTGGCTCTTGCCTTGGGTGATATTGCATGTTCATTGAGTGTTATTGTGTGGGTTTTATTGTGAGCATCATGACCATGACATTGTGTGCATATGAACGAATACATTTGCAATTGTCTATTGAGCTTGTGGCGTCATGATTCATATCACACACCTTTTTAATTGTCTGTGTTTCCATGATTTATATCATGCACCTTTTTGCAAAGGTTATTGTTCATTGCTTGTATATGTGACAATGACTAGTTGTTATATCTATTTTAACATGACACGTGTATGCCTTAGGATACATGTTTTATATATGCTTTGATGATATATTCATACTATGATGAAACATTCTCCACATGTTAGCATATGTTTTTAAATGCTTACATATTTCTATATAACATGATGTGGTTAACTCTTTTCTTTTGAAATGAGTAATATCACAGGCTACATTCTTTACCTCAGATGAGGAGTATATTAGTGGGCTTTTCATAGAGATTCAATCCTCCATACACAGATAAATCAATTTTTTGGGACATTTACAAGTTTCAGAGGGTTTAGTTTGGTTCAAATTAGGGTATAGATTGAGACAAATTTGAAGGCATATGCAATGTAAAGATAAACATTTTCAACACATTTTATCGGAACATAAATTACAAGTTTTCAAATAAATCAAGTTTGGGACAAAGTAGCATATAGATTTTATGACAATCTATATCAGATTAGGACAATTGATCAAATTATAGGGAATGAATTTTCTTCATGCACACACTTTCTATTTTCAAAGTTGACATTGATGGTACAAAAGATAACATTTTGAGTCTATAAGTCCATCTGCAGCGGTCGATTCACCTTACATGAGCGTAATATAGGTTCCCCTTTCCATCTTGAGGTTCAAGATCAATTAGATGAGTAGTGTGGTTGAGGTTTTGCGTCGCTCAATGACCTAGCACTACTCTTTGTTCATGAGGGTTGGGGCATTTCTTTTCCCAACCCACGATTTGAACAATGAAACTTGCCTTAGGGCATAATCATCTCATGAAATTCTCCATTGGGGAATGATCACCCCCAATTCTCCAATGCTTTAGAAAGAAGCACAATCTCCAACACTTCAAAGGGCAACACAATTCACCCACTTACATGTGTTTTCCTTAATTGCTCTTCAAATTTCAAAAGTTTTATTAATCTGAATTATTTCAGATTTCATTTCATAAATGGACATTGATGTCTACATGTTTCATTACAGGTTTGCATAAAGCAAGTTGCACACACAAAGCTTTCTTCCAAAGGCAAAGTGTGTTTTACACGCTAATGTACATCTCTTTATTCTTTTACTCTAGCATTGTTTTACTTTCAATACAACATTTGTAGACACTAAAATCTAGTTTTAGACACTTGACAATGTCAGTCTTGACCTGTCTCTACCTCACACGACTTGTGTGTACACATATGGCTCTTGCACACCCTTCTCTATTATCAGTTTGCTTTCTATAGGCTAGACCTTCCTAATTTGCTATTAGTCACCTACAGAATTCCCTAGCCTATGTCTAATCTGCTTAAAATCATAATCTCACCATCTCCTAATCATCATATCACAATTCTTGCTTTCCAAACGAGTCCATCAAAACTCAGACACCTTCAGAATTTTGCAGGTGTCCAACTTTGACAGACCTATCCCCATGCCAAGCAACGATCATTTTCCAAAATCAAATTATCTTAATGGGTCGGCCCGTACGTTTCACATGTCAGTGACGTTAGAAGTTACCCAAAGAGTCGTTTATTTATACACTAGATCTAAGCCCATTTCCCCATCTAACAAGCACATAACACTTATCAAATCAACATTTGAACGTTGAAAGGGACTACCCTAAACTTCCCAAATCAAAAATCACTCACAAGGAGTAGATCTTAGCCAAGTTTGAAGCACCTAAGCCAAGTCAAATTGTCATATTGTCAAGTGTCGAAAGCTGGATCACATGATGCATTCATACTAGTGGATCACGATTTCACACATTCACCGAAAGGGAGCAACTATGTGTTTTGAATTCCCTCTTCGGGGTATTGAATACGTAGATAGTGCTCAACCATTCATTTGGGAGTAGTTGAGGTCAGCTCAACCCATCACTCTTCCTCATTTTTACATGTGACCCTAATGTCAAAAGTGAAACTAGGGCTTTGAAGTGAAGGAGACAAGATTTTGTGAACACTGCAAGCATTTGATATCGCACAGGAAGACGGTTTACAAGCAAGCACAACAACCTATGCCAAAACAATGAGGCACAACCTAACAAAACAAATCTGGAAGAGGCAAATGCCTTTGTCTAACACAAGCGTCCAAATCTTGACGCACTTGTCCAGCAGATCCATATATTCAAGCTCCTAATCCGAGTGGCTCTTGGTCCATTTCCAATCCTTTCAATCACCTATATTCAATCTCAGACTTGAAACAAGCTTAAGTATATTAAACCTCTTAGGTCATTTTCATAAATAGTAAATTGCAATTGTTTAATCATACATTATAGTAGCATTCAGATTTGTGTATTCATTGCCATATATTTTACAATATGAATAGTTTAAAAGTTCTATCTTATTAGATCACATTAATAAAAAATAGGGTAAAATAATAAGCAACAATACACTCTCAAACACAACATGATCTGGTTTCTACACATACAAGATCATTGGTATCTCAAGCACTGCATAAGGATCCTACATTCCTTCCCAAGGATTGCAGACAACATCAACATGCCACTAGCTTTTTTGATTTAGAGCATTGGTTCATCACCATCACCCAAAAGCTCAAAACTAACAACATTGATGACCATTGCTCTCTAAGGGGTCATGAATGATATGAGCATGAGAGGAGTCCTTCAAGACTAACTTCTAATTGCGGTACTCTTGTCAAGACCTAGTCACATGCAAAGTGTTATGCGGTACATTTACATGATCTAATAAGCAACCCGCTAGTCAGCAGACAATTCTAAGTGCAACACCATTCAAAACAATGCAACATCCATGTGTTCCATGCAACCTACATAGTATTATGCCACTCCGAGTTGACTTATGTCATCTAAATGGCTTACCCAAGATCGGCAGCATCATGGTCAGCTTTCCATGTTTGATACTCCAATCAATTGGCATACCCTGAGATAGCACGCGACACCAAGGACTTCTACAAAGGTTGATCTTCACACCAACCTCTAAACCATTGTTCCATTATACTAGCATTTCTCCAAGGAATTGCTAAGCTTGATTACAAAACACTAGGGAAAGATTGTGCACAATGCACAATATCGCGCAAGCTCATGCATCGTGTGCACCCTATGAGCCTTTGCAGCCTCCATAGAGACTGTTTGCACCCTTGCGCACCTCCACAACACAAATAAGCATACTAGATGCTCATGCGTTTCGTGTAGCCTATGCATCACTACCGCAATGATGCACAGGGTACACAAGAACGCATGAGCATGCAATATGCTTCTTCGTGTTGCGGAGGTGCGCATGTGACGTGCACTACCGCAATGATGCACAGGCTACACGAGAACGCATGAGCATGCAGTATGCTTCTTCGTGTTGCAGAGGTGCGCAAGGGTGCAAACAGTCTCACGTCACTCATGCACCCCCGCAGCAACCTTGCACACTTCCACAACGTCAAGATGCATACCGTGTAGCAATCAAGTTATGTGCATGACTCATCAACATTCACGAAATCTCACGTCATGCACACAAACTCACGATACCCTTGTGCATATTTGCAGCACTTTGCAGCATACCATGCATCAAACTAGACTTTGCATATGACTCAACGGCCATGAGGACACTACACCATATCATGCCATGTCAGGTGGCACTTTCAAAGCTCACATCATGCTTGCACACCTGTCAACATACCATGCATGTGGAAGTCCAACTACCACCCCTGCACAAAGTCCAACTACCACACTTGCACGAAGTCTAACTGTCACTCAGGTAGAAAATGAACCATCCTCTTCTATAATCGTCATTTGTTGTAACTAACTTCTTGTAATAATATCTATAGCATAGCATCCAATAGCAAAGCATAAGCCATGCACCTGACATGGATCTTGAGTACTTGCATGCTTCGAGTATCTTATATCAGATGATCGTCTGTCCCACATGTTAGCATGCCTAAGTATCTAGCATCAATGGATAATTATAAACACATCTCCTGAACTAGGAAAATCAGTTAGGATGTTGTTACCCCTTTCTAATCATGGGAATTCTCATTCTCAGTCTTTCTGATCATTCACAGTCTAGACAAATCAGTTAAGAAGTGCCTCCCCTTTCTGATCACGCGAATTCTCATTCTTTGTCTTACTATGTACTGTACACATGTGGACTATACCTATTCATTTTGTTGAATAGAAGTAGCATTGTTTAGCTAATCTCTGTGTTTGAATCTGTAATGGTTGTTCCACATCTTGTTTAGATTCTATCACATGTTCTATAATTCTGCAAATCTATTTGAACAGATCCATCTAGTTTAAATAGTTGTAGTTTTGTCCACCATGCACCTCATGGGCACACCATGGATCACACAGAGGACAACACAATAAAATAGCTAGTAATTTATAGTGCTATAATGAATATGCAATAGCATAATGCACAGACCATCACACATTCATGAAAACAAAGAGGTAGCAAAATAATGCTCTTTTATTCACCATGAATAGGTATAATACATATGAGTAAATTTAATTAGAAGACTAAGAATGACAATTCCCATGATAAGAGATTAAGGATGAGGATCCTCGCTCATTTGTATAGCTGGAATGGAACAAGTATGGTGAGCTTAAGGGAACATAGAATAACCATGAGCCTATGTCCCTCAAGGTAGAATGCAAGTATATATACAATTACAAGAAAGATCAGTTACAATAGATATCAGTTACAAGACAATTCAATCTGTAAAATTCAAAAATGAACAATGCATCTTCCTTGGCACACAATGGTGGCTAGTGCACAGATGATGATTCGCCCATTCTTGGGAAGTGATGGTCCCCATCACGTCTCTGGTCAGCTGTGGAAACTAAGTCTGAAGTTTCTAGTGGTTGTACTACTCAATCTAATCTACATATTCTCCAACCTTGACTAGTTGTAACAACTAATGTGTGTCTTGGTAAGTGTGCACTGTAGTAGTCTTAATGATCTTGTCTTTTGGCATTGATTGTTAAATAATCAAGATCTAAGTCTAAAAGATGTTGAACTGTGTGGACTCAAACAAAGGTGGGAAGTGTAACTTGAGGAGTTCAACATTGAACACTAGGTGCAGGCCCAAATACGAAGGCTTTCTCCCTAGTCGTGCACAATATGGTATAGGGCCCATAGCATAGTAGCTTGATCTTCCAGTGAGGGCCTTTGAAGCATTGTTTATGTAAACATGCCCAGACCTTATCACCAACATTGAATGTATGTGTCGCACGATGCGTATCATGTTGCTCTTTGCACTTCTTTTGTTGGCAAGTTAGAATATACTATACCTACTAATATGCTTGTTGAATGTGATGCAAAAATTTATCTGCTTTGTCCACTTAATTATCCTAACTAAATGAATAAGAACCCATGGGCCCACGATAGGCAATGTCAAGGGGTGTGGTTGGCTAAAACCTAATATACGTCTGAAATAGACTGTGCCCCGTAGAACCATGCAAAGCTCTGTTATAGGCACGCTAAAAGCATGGCAAGTTCTCATCTAAGGTGCATGGGCTCACATTGTTTTACATGCGCAAAACATGGACAAAAGTTCAATTGACCACTTCGGTTTGTCTACTTGTCTAAGAATGGAACGCATTAGATTAATTCAACTACATATCCAACATATCCCATAAGACATACCAAAAATGACTAACCAACCATGGGTTGCAATCTAGCACAAAGGATGAAGGAACTTCAAAATGAACCCAAATATGATTAAAGAACATGTGTTGTATCAAGAAACCGACACTTTTCTTGCATGCAACAATGATAGCCATCTTGGAAAGGCTGCCCATAATGACAACCAATGAATCATGTTGGCACTTTGTCATAGGCATTCCAAACAAGAAATCCATGTTGAAAGATTTTGAGGGCCTAGATGGAACCGGTTATGATGTGTATAGTCCAAGTATCTCATTCACCTGTTTGGTGATGCAACAAGGAATGTATGACTTGATATAGAGCTCTATATCTCTATGCAAATATGGCTAATAGAAATGTTGTTGGAGGGCAATAGGTATTTTGTTCATCTCAAAATGTCTTGTAATTTGGGATTAGTGCACCTCCTAAATGAGTCGTTGGCAAGGTGCGCCAGTTGGAACACAAAGATGCCCAACCTATAGAGAAGCTTGTTAATAAGTAGACATCAGCAACTTATTAGAGTGGTATAGGGTATATGCGAAGTTTACACCGGCTAAGTAGAGAGAAACCCAACTTGACAGGTTGTGACCCCAAGTGTAAAGCACTACGAGGAGGGCAATGACAAGAGGTTAGTTGAGGCAATCTGCAGCCTTGCTATCCTTGCCCCCCTTATGTTTTGTTGCAAGTCATCCAATTCATGTGTCACACATTCTCTAGCTTGCTTTGTGGAAGCAACTTATGAACAAAGTGAATGAAAGTCTCCTGTAGAATTTAATGACACCATTGCTTCACATCTTGAATGATGGCATACAATTGTTTCTTGTAGGTGGAGTTCTACAACACCATGTTGTTGAAAGCCTTAGAAGGGTACACAACTAAGTGTCCATTCTAAGTGAGCATTGCATCAAGCGCATAGTTGGATGTTTGACTTCATCAAAAGTGCATTTTTGTGCAAGTGTCTAATGGAAAGCAGTCTTGGCATAGATGATTTCATTCAGTAACCATGAGATGTGATAGAATCCAAGGATGAACCCACAATATATATTCCCAAATCCAAGAAAGGTCCTAAGCTCTTAGAGGTCTTGTAGAGTTGGCCAATCTTAGATCACTTTGATGTTCTTTAGGTCTAAATGTATATCCTGTGATTGATAATGTAACCCAAGTACTAGATCTGCGCGATGCCAAATGTACACTTGCATAAGTTGGCTTGCAACTTGCATTGGTGCAATGCATCGAGGACAACCACAACATGCTCGATGGGCTCCCCCCAAGTCTTACTAACATGAGAATGTCATCCAAGTAGACAATGCCACATGAGTTGGTGAAGGGCCTAAGTATATCACTTATCATGCGCATGAAAGTTGCTAGCGCATTGATCGAGCCAAAATGCATAATCAATCACTTGTACAACTTCTCCTTGGTTTTGAATGTTATTTTCAAATTTCCATATATCTTCGATATTGACAAGCACTTGATGATAGTTTAACTTCAATTTGATCTTGGTGGTCATCTATGTGAGGCAGTGGATACTAATTCTTCACCATTATCTTGTTGATCGCATGATAGTCAGTGGACATGCGCCATGAACCATCTTTCTTTGGCACAAGGACTATCGAGCTACCACAAAGAAAAGAACTTGGTTGGATCTTTCCTTGGTCAGTGAGGCCTTGAATGTGGCACCGGATCTTGTTATTCTCAAAATTAGACCTACAACAAAGGATCGTTTGTAAGTATGCATCCTAATACCAAGTCAATCTAATGCTTGATTATGGTGTGCATTGTGATGCCTTTGGGCTCCTGAAAGATGTCTCCACATTATTGAAGTAGGCCATAAAATTGTTGCAGTTGCATTGCATGCAACGCTGAGCGTGTGGCAAGGATGAGCTTCTCAAGGCATATAGGTGTCTCTGGATGAACCATGTGCAACACAAACTTATGTGTGGATGCCAAAGTAACTTTGGTCTTTGGGAGAGATTCCAAGATGTGATATATGCAAAGATAGACTTTAATGGAACAGCGCCAAGACTTGGCTCTGTAGGTGTCATCTCGGTCATAAACATATGGCTTGCCAAGTAGAATGTTGCTCCTATGTCATAGGTGACAGTATCAAACATGGGCTTGATGTCCCAAATGTGGTGATAGATGCAAAGATAGACTTTAATGGAACAGTGCCAAGACTTGGCTCTGTAGGTGTCATCTCGGTCATAAACATATGGCTTGCCAAGTAGAATGTTGCAAACCTCCTATGTCATAGGTGACAGTATCAAACATGGGCTTGATGCCATACTGAGGTACATTAATATCTAACTAAATATCCTTGCCCTATTGGATCCATCCAAGTGAATGTAGATGAGGGTGTGCATCAATTGCAAGCTTAACTACATCTTATGTGATGATATTGTTCTAGCTTCCACTATTGATAATGACATGGAGATGTTGTCCTTTAACCCATCATTTAGAATGCAACAAACACTCTCATTTTTTACCAACATCAGACGTGGAGGCTTCAAGATCAACACCGAGGCTTAGGTAAGTGGCATCAGGGTCAATTTCTTCCTCTTGCGCATGTCCAAAGGTAGACTACACAATGAGAGATCGTTGGGTGCAACATTCAAAGTTGTTGTGGGTCTGAGTCTTGTGATGTTTGCACCACTTCTCCCCTTGCTTCCTCCTCCCAGTGTCTTCTATGGGTGGCACTGGAACAATCCATTGTGCAAGAGGTTTCTTTTACTATATTCCCTAGCGTGATGGCTTATACTTCTATGTAGGTGGGCTTTACACGTTGTTGGTAGATTTGGTATCGCGCATTGGGCTAAAGGCAAGGATTTTCTATTTCAGCTTGGGCTTCTATTCATTCTTGGAATCTATAGGCTTGCCCCAAGGTTGTAGAGGATAGGAATTCCATCTTTACACGAATGTAAAGATAAAGCCCACTAATGTACTTTAGCACCTTGTTTTGCTAAATATCATTGATTCTCAAGTGTGCACATAGATCATGGAATTAATTAGTGTATTCTTGCACTAATTGATCCTACGTGCATCGCAACAGCTAAAACTTCATGCATTCATCCTCCTAGAGCTTCAGAGCATAATATTCTCCATGAATGGCTGCAACGAACTTCTCCCAAGTGTCGATGGGGTCATAATCTTGTGCACATTGCATGTTGAGTGTTTCTCGCCAATGTAGTATAGGCTTGGACATTTCAAAGGTTATCTTCTCCGTAGCTATGAAACAACTGACAAAGAAACAACCTCAAGTCATCAAACCCAATCATTTTATGCTTCAACATCAATCTTGCCTTGCAAAACTGGTATTCCAAATTCACTTGCATCTTGAAAGGGCTTTGATGTTGAAACAGCACGCTAGTGTGTGATGCAGAAGCCGAAGATCCGATTTGGAGAATCAGGTCACAAAACTGGCCAAAGAGCGCATTGCACTACTCCTCTAGGGCCTCCTTGATGAGATATTGAACATTAGTGGAGGTGTCATCAGTTTTCTTCCAAGAATCGATCATCTTGCTCTTGCGGTGGTGATTGTCTAGATAGTTAAAAAGTAAACTGGACTGCACTTCCTCTTGCTGTTGAGCACAAGTATTGACAAGCATTTGGCAAACGTGTTCTGACACCAATTCCCTAAATTGGTGTATAAGGTGATGACATTGAGCATTTGTGATCTAATACCAATAATCCACAACGTGCGGCCCAATATGGTGGCATGGAGAACAGCAAAATAAAATAGCTTGTAATCTATTGTGTTATGATGGACATGCAATATAATACATGTGGCAGGACATCACACATTCATGAAAGCAAAGAGGTACCATAATAATGCTCTTCTATTCACCATGAATAGACATAGTACATATAAGTATAATGAACTAGAAGACTAAGAATGACAATCCCATGATTAGAAACTTACAATTGGGATCCTGGCTTGTTTGTCTAACTGAAATGGAACAATCATTGTGAACCTAAGGACATAGAAGAACCATGAGCATGTGTCCCCTCCTCAAGTTTGAATGCGAGTATATATACAATTACAAGAAACATTAGTTACAATCAATATCAGTTACAAAAAGGATTGGTTTTTTAACAGCCAACAATTAACATTTCATCTTCCTTGGGTTGCATTGGTGGTCATTGCACAAGTGATGGTCCAGCTCCCCCGCATGCATTAGTGTTGCGGTGGTACTGAGTGAGTTTGTGCCACATTAGTACTGAGCTGGCGTGTGACTACTGTTGAGCTCTAGCACAAGCGAAGATAACATGCAGGTGACCCAAGTTGCACTCAGATCAGCCAGTTGGAAAATGAAGTGAGGATCAAACGAAGCAGATGCAACAATGGCTTTGAGTTACGAGAAATATAGTAAGTGAACAAGATTCCATGTAGTAATGGTGATCTTAAGTACAACTAACAATAGATTCTACTCATGAGCTTCTTGTTCACATATCTGACAAGAAACGAACAATACAATCAGAAGTAACAAGTGGTTCAAATCCCATTTGTGGTTCAATGAAAGAAAGTAACTACCAAAATAAAATAAAAATTATCCCTATTACTACCTATAAAAGCAAAGGAAAGTAACAATCATGCCTCAAACATACCCTAAGGCTCAATATTTAATGGCTCATAACATAACCATAAAAGGTTTATAGATCAATTATACACTTATCTATAGCCATAAATGCACCAATCAGATCAGCCAGTTGAAAAATGAAGTGAGGATTGAGCAAAGCAGATCAACAATGGCTTTGAGTTATGAGAAACATGGTCAAGTGAACAACATACCATGTAGTAATGATGATCTTGAGTACAAATAACGATAGATTCTACTCGTGAACTTCTTGTTCACATATCCAACAAGAAACCACCAACACAATCAGAAGTAACAAGTGGTTCAAATCCCATTTTGGTTCAATGAAAGAAAGTAATTACCAAAATTTCAAAAAAAATCTCGCTATTACTCCCTATAAAAGAAAAGGAAAGTAACAATCATGCCTCAAACATTACCGTAAGGCTCAATATTTAATGGCTCATAACATAACCATAAAAGGTTTATAGATCAATTATAAACTTATCTACAGACATAAATGCACCAATCATCAAAAGCATGCCTATTAAATTAAATAAAATATCCTGGTATGAGGAATTTAACCTTGCATTCTCTCGAATGAAGCCTCCTTATCACATGGCCAATCTACCCTTCAAATGTCTACTTCATTCAAAGGGTCATTATTTTCACTGTTCTTTCCACGGGAAACTACACATTTGTATTGTTCTTTTGAGTGGTGATACTCCACATTCTGGAACAAAATTGAATAATCTATGACCGTTCAATTATGATTGTACAAAATCAGGCCAAATTTCAGAACGTAGGAATTGTGGCTTGCCTCCCTCTACTTTGAACTTTCACTAGTATTTATTCCAAAATGAATGTTGATTAAAAACCAACGGTATATAGTGTTATAGATGTATTTTCGAGTATTAGTGCAAGATAACATTCTTCTTTACCCGTTCCTATTGTTCCTTGTATACCCCACATGGTTTATTTGTTATATATCATAGAATGAGAATTACAATGGTGTAAACTCCCTGTCATATGATGTATAATTCCTTAAAGTTATTTCAATTCACTAATGGTCTTGGGCCATAAAAATCTAAATATAAGATCAATGAGCAAACATGGTCCAGAGAAAGAATGCAAATTTTGGGGCGGTACTTGACCCAAAATGAGACTAATTGGGATCAAAGAGTGTTAATCAATTAAAGTTCAAGTCAGAAGCCACAGAAAGAAAAAGAAAACTCAATATCTACAGTGAAAACAACAAATAAACTTAAGAAGCCAGAAAAGTGACACAGTAGCTTTAGAAACAGATGCAGAATGAAATTGAAAATCTGACACCTCCCTGACTGACAAGGCAAATTGAGATAATCATATATAAATCCTTGGTAAGAAATTTAGAAGCGTATTATGCTAATAAGGGTTAACGATATCTTGCCTGCACTAATTGAATTCATCAAAAGCCATAAAATCTAGAAATCACAAGCTAACACTCAACTGACATGTAGATATAGAATGTTTGCAAATTAATAAAATGCAAGTCAAAGTTGTCAGATATTGACCATGTAAACTGCGGATCTGGTAGTAAAGGGGTATGAAATCCTTACAGTTGTTGTGAACTTTGAATCCCAGGCGAACAACCTAACTAAGGCCAGAAGGATATAGATGAATCAACCTACTTAGAAGCTGGTTGATAGTATATTCCAAAAACCTGATATGTGTGAAGGACCAGAGACCATGCTAAGAGTAATCACAAATGCAGACAATGAAGTTACTGACATACAAGAAATAAAAGACACACTAATTTAGTCGGCTGACCTTGTGAAAAGCTATTGAGAGGTTCTCTTAGACTCGAGGAATATTTGAATGAAGTTCAAAATATTATACATCTTAGCATAAAGATGGAAACATCTAGGGGTGATCATACAGGCTAAAGATAGATTGGGTCCAAAGGCTGATATAAGTTTAGCTTGGAAGTCCACTATCTAGTGGAGGAAACTCTTATCATGAAATTATTTGAAGGCTGGATGGAGAATTTTGAATAGATGTCATGAAAATGCCATGCTGTCAAAATACTTCCTAAAGTGGAGAAAATACAGAACTGCATTTTAAGGAAGCAGCTATGTTATGAGCTGACATGGACCTCAAAATTGATGTAGTATATCTGAGCAGATTTGGAAGAAAAACACAGAATGCCTGCTTTAGCAGATCAAATGGCGGGAGATGTTACCAGTTGGTGGGAAACCCCTATGTTGAACCTAAATTTACTGGATTATTGCAACAAGCTATCTCGACAAAAGATTCACTAGACTGAAACCAAACCTGGCAGGAACTGTTCCTGAATATTAGACATGTTCAAGAATGTTATCATCACCATACGGCGCAGGGGTATCATGACATAAACAAATGGGCCCATATATTTGCATAAACATTGGCACCAATTTCAATGACTCCATATCAAATAGAAAAAGAGAAAGGTCAGACTTCCAACAAGGGGCAGCTTTGATGAGAATTAGATACATGATATTGGCATTCACTCGGAAGGACCCCTGGCAAAAGATATCTTGGATCATGTTTGTATTTTTATATAGGGCAATGGTGACCAGAAGGCTCCGACACAACACCTCTGATGATAGGAAGGAAAACAAATGGAAGCCCCAATAGTGGCATAATGATGAAACCAAGTGACTGTAGACAAGCAACAAACTCCAGGGAAGAGCTTAGTATGGAGAAAGCAGAGTGGTAAAGTTCTTGAACTAGTTATGTAACTCGGTCTAGCTTGTTGATGCAGAAGTGATGGAGGAAGGTTCAAAGAACCCTGCCCACTGTGATGAAGTCAAATGGGAAAGACTAGTGGGCAGTAGAAATTAAACAGAAAATTTTTAAAACATTGACACAAAAAAATCAATATATTGGTATAACTGCAAACGAAGACACCAGTATAGGTGAACTGCCGACCGTTGTGACAAGGCACAGATTTTCATTATCTTTTTTAACAGCGAATTTCTGAATCTAAAAGTGTAATGCATGTACCTCAATGACAGCCGACTGTGAGGCAGCACCTATCCAGGCAACGTACCAAAAGGATGCCTTGTTTGCCGAACGATCAAGAGGTTGAAGCTCAAGAGCAAGCAGAGGAGGCAAATGTCCAGAGCATGTGGTCTGTAAAGCCTGAATGAGATGCAGAGGAAGAGCAACAAAACATGTTTGCATTGCTGAAACTCTTCTAACCTCGACTTCCATTTTCAATATCAAATAGAAATACTAACAATCTTCTCCTTTGATTGATGCTCAACTCCAGAACCTTTTATCTGCAAAACCATTTCGGCATTCACAATCCTAGCAACAAATCACCTAGTTTGAAATCATGTTCAAATTATGTCACAATACTACTCAGAAAAATTTCATAAATGCGATAAATTCTGGGAAAAATCATCATTGAGTTCCCCAAATATAAATAACCAGGGGCTTCTTATAACCTCATATTTCCACATTAAAATCAATAATATAAGAGGGAAAGTGTATCAAAACATGATATAATGATAATTGCAATCCCACAGAAAATGTGATGCCTATCTGTGTTTAAACTAAATTTAAAAGAAGCGGACTGCTAGGCAGCACCTATAAAGGCAACATAAAGGATGCCTTGGTTGCCTAACGATCAAGAATTTGAAGCTCAAGAGCTGGCAGACGAGGCAAATATCCAGAGTATGTGGTCTGTAACGCCTGAATGAGAAAAAAAAAATGCTTGTCGATATTCAAACAATATTAACAAGGCCCAGTTTATTCCCGAGCTTGGTCACGAAGTTAAAACAATATACAAAAGGAGGGTCTGATATGCCCAAAAGGTTTGCTGGCTTGGCTGTGGCCTGAAAGACCTAAATAGTTTTAAAACTTAATAATTTATGAATTTAAAAACCTGTAAAGCTATCGGTGTTTGAACCCTGGCAGAGAAGAGCGAACAATATCCAAATTCCAGCAACAGTTTCTTCACTGTTACAACAGGTACTGTTTCCTGGCTGTTGTGGTATGTTTCTATGAACGCACAAAAGTGTGCGCTAATATATCAAGCACACATTGAAAACTTAAGAAGTCTAAGAAGTTGTGGTGTAATGGTAATTCCCGGAAAATTTACATGTATTTATTTATTTTTTATATAATTAATAAAAAATAATTTATAATATTTTAAATGATTATAATATTAAAAAAATAATATTTATAAAAAATAAATATTGAAAATAAAAAAATTGTGTTTAATAATTTTTTTAAAAGAGGTAGTCATCAATAAATTTTAAATTTACATGCAAAATTAAATTGAAATGTAAGGCCTTAATTATTATTGAGGACATTTGAGAAAAATGTAATACGGGCTCAAAACCCCCTTCCCCTTCATTGCGTGTTGAACACCACACAATGGAAAAGATGGCTCATAACCCCATCATATGTAATTAATTATGTCATCATGATGTGCATGAAGACAACTTTCAACCAAGATGATAACAAACAAAATAATAAGTGTTACTTCTCTACGTAAATAAAATTTATGGTATATTAGAAATAGAGCAATTTGTACAAAAGGAAAAGAAATTCAATATATACTTAAGTACATGAGAAAAGTAGAATCAAAACGACTTGTAGAAAGACTAAAGATAAGTAGCTTGTAGTGGTTGTTGGAAATTTGGCATGTTGGGTGAATGTTGTTTCATTTTACCCTTTAAAGTTTTATTAAAACCTCTCAATTTCTATGAAATTAGATGTAGGAATGCATAATTGTGGGATTGAAAAATCAAGGGGATCTTGTTCAAGGTGCTTGTCATGTTAGTAGTGTTATAGGGATGTGAAGTTTGAGACGATAGTATGTCAAATTTGAAATGTGGATATGTAGGGAGAATATAAAAACACCTAATAACAAGCAACCTCAAAATTAAAACACTTGTTTCATATGCAATTTTATTAGTTGAAACAGTGACTCTACCATTAGGTGCATCAATGATGATTTGAATGTTAAGCTACTTCAATAAGACAAAAAATGGAAACTCGTCGGTGACCCGAAATGGTAATGGAGGAGGAGTCAAGCAGGGGGAAGAACATGTGGATAAAACAAAACAAGAAGTGGATGGTTAAATAGGGCATTAGCATACAAGAGTGCTAAAACACTAATGAGGAAAAAAAAAGGTACGTGAAAAAAAAATCAAGACAACCATTTAGACAAAGTAACTTGGGCAGAGAAAAGAATAATACATCAAAGAATTTAATCACACATGCGATCATGACGAAAAATCCTACATAGGAGCAGAAATCAACTAGAAGATGAAAATGTTGATGGCTCAATGAAAGACTAGTTTGCATCATCTTAGATGTGGAACCAACAGGTGAACAACACCTAAAGAATAGTGGGAAATTAGAGCATGGATATTTTGTACCATGGGGATGGTGGACACAAAATAATGTTATATTATGGAGTGTTCAACTTATAATGACATCTGAATCAAGTATGATGATGACATGAAAGTTGACAATTTTGCCACCTTATTTGAAGAGACCAGGCTAGATAAAACAACAAATTTTTTAATCAAGATTCATGGTATAAGATTCAACATAAAAAAAGGTGGTGGATATTTCATAAATTTAATTGGGACAACCCTTCTTTTTATGTGGTGAGTTTTGTACAGAGCCTTGTAGTTATTGCTTTTGGTCCTATAGACTACTTGGTCTTGTGGATGTTATTAAATTCATTCATTCCTTTACTTGAAGTACTATGTCAAAGTATTTTTAACGTCCTTAAAACAATTTTATCATTTATGCATGTTTTTGTTTTAATTTTATTTTTCCTTCTCATTTCACTTCATAGGGAAGGGTTCAATCCTTGGCATACGTAGCATCCTAAAATGGCCTAAGGCTTTTATTTCATGTCAATTTATATTTATTTTTCACATTTGTCCATGTATAGATAATTTGGTTCAAATCGATTAACATTGATGTTTTAGCTGACTTTAAAAACTTAGAACCCCCTTCTCAGCGCCTTGGGATAGCCTTTATCTGATCTCTCTACACCTACAACATTATTGTTATGATCATTTTGTACTAGCCTAGCAACCTTTCAGGACCCTCTTGTACAGTCTTGGTGGTTTCTATATCTCTCCTCCCTTAACTATATGGGCCCATTCGCCTCCTTTTGCCTTTCTCATTTCAAGCTATTGGAAGTTGACATGGTCTCCAATATTTCCAAATTAAAATTAGAATTCACCTATAAATAAACAAGTATTGTAATTCATTTCGGGACACGAGCATATCGATTATACATCTAGGATTGAGCATATTGTTGATACATGAGACACATATTGTGTTGTTCCTAATGATTTGTCCTGCTACACAAGGTCTAATTATTAGAAAGCTAGTTAGTGGACACTAGACACTAAAACACTAATGCAAGCCCATGTTCTATTTTCCTTGGCAATAGCTAAAAGGTATTAAGTTATTACAAGTACATAGGAGTTACAACATGTAAATCGAGGACATGGAAATGAATAGCATAACCAGGCAAACGTACCCAAAAATGAACTTTCCATTCCTAGTGCCTACCAAGAGTATTTTGTATGGTCTTAGCAACCTTCTCCAATCATATCTAGATTTCAAAGTGACCTCACTAACAATATTAGGTGCATGTTTCTAAGTTTAAATGTTGGATACAGATCTTCTAAGACTTTCTACACAAGATGTGTTATTTTTTGTCCTTTTTATGTTTAATTTATTATCTAGCCATTGTTATTGTTTTTTAATGTTTCATTAAGCTTAATTATATGTAATTCATTTATTTTTTATTATATTTTGGTAAGTTGCACATATTGTCTTACACCCCTTTAAGGTTGCATATTTTGTTGAATTTTGATTGTTTCATACCTCCTGGGTTTAATGGTATTACATACTCCTAAACCTAACACCTATTTCAAGCTAATTTGGATTGTGTAACCCTAAATAAGATAAAAACTTCAATGTATCTAAAATTGTAAAGTGTGATAATGAAGCATATATATGAATGTAAACTATTGAAACAAATTTGACAAATGGAATGTATTAAATGTGGAATTTACAAAAGAGATCAAGCTACTTAGCTTTTTTTATCCGCTTACTAACTGTGACTAACTTCTAATAGTGAGAAAAATTTGGAAACAAGCATGTGAGTCACTCAATTTTAGAACTTGGTTTTTATGCATGCAGGCTCATTAACATCAGGCTAAGGCAAATACATCAAAATTAGTGATTGAGGTTGACCTTACTATCGTGGGCTGAATTGGATCTTTGTGGCCATATATTTAGTTTCCCCTACTCGTGATAATTATGTATGTTTGACCTCGACACTTGGCTATGTGCATAACTCTATAAATCAATCTCCTTCTCCTTGAAACCCTACATCCACTTATGAAGAATAAAAACTTTTTTTTTTTTAATGTAAGGGGTTGAGCTAACCCTAATCACCCTCATTGATGAATGACCACTACCTACATGTCCAATACTTCGAAGAGGGATGTCAAACCACACATAGTTCTTCCCCTTAATTTGAATGTGCAATTATTCTCATTTGTTATATGAATATACTTAGAATCTAGCTTTTGATACTTGATAATAATCACTCTTGACTTTGTTCGGTGTCCTTTAGACTTGGTTGATGACTGCACCTAGTGAATGATTTGTAATTTGGAAAGAACATGGTAGATTTACTCAATGTGCAGTTGTATAAATGTTTGATAGATAATTATCAAGTGAGATTTAAGTGTGGGTTTGTTTTGTATTTATATGAGTCCATTTAGGTGATTTCTCATGCCACCAACACATAATTCAAATGGTTCGGCCCATGGGAATGATTAAATTTTGAAAAGTAATCATTATTGGGCGAGGTTCACTAGCATCACCTTAAGGTCAGTTTCGTCATTGATACTATTTAAGCCTAACATTAGTGTCCAGGAGACAGGGATGTGGATTTGATGATCTAGAGATGTATGAGTGAGATATTTAGTTAGTTTCTCATAGACTAAGAGATTCATGTCGGTCATTGACAATAAAATAAGAGGATAGGGCTCATAGCAAGAGGATAGGGCTCATATACGACTTGTGTACACATATAGAGATGTATGTGTACACATGAATGAACACGTATCATGCCTTGTTGAATTTGTGCCAACTATAAACTATCATATTGTGTATGCACATGAACCAATATCACGCCTCATGAATCAATGCCAACTGATATAAAATGTTATGTATCTATAAGCTAAACTATTAAAAATTGTATCTCAAATGTATCTATATGTAAAAGTTTATAGTGTTTATTCCTATAAATTATGTGTACCTAAATGGCATATGCACTGAAGTATATCTGAATCTATAATATGTATCTCATGTTTATATAAAGTGAGTGTATATGCATGGCCTATGCCTCCATAATCTATACTGATGTCTAAATATCTGAACCAGTCTAATATATGAACCACTCTAAATCTTTGAAATTTGTACTTGGTACCCAATATATGATTTTTTAGTTCATGAAGGCTTGTGCCTCTATGAAAAGCCCACTAATATGCCCCCATTGTGAGCTAAAAGATGTACCATTTAAGTCACTCATCTCAAAAGAATAGTTAATTGTATAATGTCATTTATAAATATGTAATCACGTAGAATCATGTCAATATGTGGAGAATATGTCATCATAAAAATGTATTTGTCATCAAGCATGTATCCAAGATATGTGATGTGAGGCATATAATTATCATGTCAAGATAGATGTATCAATTAGGCACATAGTAGTTACCATCATTAATATAAGAACTCAAAAATACTATGTAGTAAAGAGGTGCATAATGTATATCATGGCACCACACACAAAGGGGAGGTGTGAGATATGTATCACAACACTTAAAAACTCAACAAGCATAATAAACTCAATAGATAATCCTAGATTAATCCACTCATAATCATGCAATGTCACACATAAGGCCAAGGGTTGCATACAAAGGACATAAAGATGTAGCCAAAAAAAAGGCCACGGGCCATTGACAAGGGGCATAAAAATGTCACAACAAATAAGGCCACAATTCATAGATAATGAACATAAAGATGTCAAAACAAACAAGGCCAAAGGGGCAAAATAAAGGGACATAAAGATGTAACAAACAAGAGACAGATGAATTTCATACACACAAGACCAAGGGCCGCACATAATAGACAATAAATTACTAACCTATCATGCAAGAAAGTAACAACAATAATGAAGCATATAATAAATGACAACTAGTCTACACCATCCATGTATTTCATTATCACATCGTAGTAAAATAGCATATCGAAGTAGCATTGTCTAAGATATGAGTAACTACCAAGACATGTGTAAGCAATATTTGTAGCTCAGTATGGTAGAAGGACATAGATATATATAACCTATGATAATGTGACCTGTGGAATAAGATGCCTCCAATATTGGCATGGCCACTAGGTGCAGGAGAGTCCAATATTTTTGTGTCCATGTATGATGTGTATGTCCTACATCGCATTCATATATCATAAAATGCATGTGTGTATGGAAAAATAATTTGTCATCTACCAAACATGTGATAAATAACACATGTAAATAATGTAATCTAGTAATATTGTCATGCTCAAGTCCTAATTTTGATTTTTTGAATATTTGTATGTTTTTGTATTTTTAAAAAAATTGACAATTTTTTTGTATTTTTAGAATATTTTGAAATTGATACTCGTAAAGCGGTTAATAAATCATCTTTGTCAATGTCTCTTGGTTTGTCCTTGAGATTATGTAGGTGCCTTGTTGTTTCTTATACCATCTCTAATTATCTAAATTTTGTACTTGCATTATCTTTGAAACTTTTAAAGGGTATCATTACCATTGTGTTAGTCCTGATTGTATTTTATTTATGACCCACATGTATGTATCACTTGATGAGTAGGATGCATGACCCGCATGTATGTATCAACAACCTTTGGTCCACAAGTGATGGGTAGAATAATATATCCAATGGATTCTCTAAAATATGTGATATATTGTAATTCATTGATGGCTTGTCCTAACTATTGTAAAGGTGTAATATATCGCATGGTTTCCCATTTGACTCCATCAACCAAGATGTTTTTTAAATAGTCACCCTTTATGTATGTTTTAATGGTCAAGACCTCCTATCATGGATGATTATGAGTTATGTTTATTGTGGTTGTAGATGTTTTCATTTTAGATTTTATTGTACATTGTTATTTCCAATCCTATATCACCTTAATAATGCCTTCACTTTGATATCTTTGAATTTTATTTTGTAGTGTTTCATAATGATCTGTGTCATGCCCTGTGATTCTATGGTATTCATAATATGATTTGCCTTCCTTATATTAGTTGTCCCACTGCTCGATGTCTAGTAGATGGTAATGTAACGAAGTAGTGATCAAGAAAAATTTGCAATATTTTACTCAGTCTATCTTTAAGCTTCGTTACTCAAAATGGTGTTGGTGCTTTAGTATCTGACACCTCCACATTATTCATTGAATTATGATTGCAACCTTTATGACAATGTGAACTATGTAATTATCCTTGTGCTCCAATCAAGCTTGAATTTATGAGGGATTCCTTAGTGTTAGCTTTTCCCTTAGAGAATAATGGTGTGATATGATATTGCAACTATTATTTATATTTTGAAAATATTGATGATCTAACATCATTCCCTTTCCTTTGACCTTAGAATATTGTGCTTGAGTAGGAATTTCCAAGTTATCACTTTTTGTTATAAATGAATCATCCCAATATCCTGTAATGCTAATATGTGTGAACAAAGTATAAGACAAGTATTTATTTGAAGGATTGAAGTTTAATTTGCATAAATAATCATCTTAATATTCTACCATATCGGTGTCACTATCATAATAATCAATGGCCATGTCATCTTGTTATTATGAATTCCTTGCTAAAGAAAGATTGCGAATGGTTTTGCTTTACTCTATATTAGCTTGTTGTAGTAACCTAAATATGGTCACAAATACTTGAGTGTGTCAATTTACCCCTTTTTATTTTTAATTAACTTGTGTACCTAATTATTACCTATTGTACCACTTCACCCCATCATGAGCACAAGTGAAGACCTGTTTTTATCTCAAGACTATCATATGTCGCATATAGAAATGTTTTGATTGCTAAAAAAACCATTATGCATTTGTATGCCTTAACCCAAATCCAAAACCCAACACTTTTTCCTAGGGGACAATAGTGCCCAATAAGGACAAATATGGTAAACATAATTGTCCCTATGCAACGTTTATGTCCTTCTCCCACCAATGGTAAAATTTTCAAATTAAACCCTCCCTTACGTCATCTTCCATGTTTTAAAGCTTATTAACGTGTTGTCCTCCCTTTTTTATTATTATAAGTTCATGCTCATGTCACTTATTACTTCACTTGGAAATTTCATTGCAAAGGCTTATTTTCACAAGTGCACACCAAGTAAAAGTTCCTTATTCTTCCCAATTCATATTCTAAAAATTTCAAGTAGTCTTCATCCAAGTCACAAACCTATTTTATGTATCCCCAAGCCAAACATGATCAAGTATTCAAGCCAATTCTAGATGCATTCATATAATCAAAGGAACACAATTGCATAAAGCACTTTAGATGGGAGAACTACATTAGGCTTGATTTCCCTCCTAGGAATATTGGATATGTAGGTAGCATCCAGTCATTGTGGGAGTTATTAGGATCAACTCATCCTATTTACACTCTTTTTTATATTTTTAGGTCTTCCGAACATTTCAAGACCTATTAGGGTTTTATCCTTCCAAAAGTTATATGTCTATCTTTTGCACACTTCTGAAGGTCAAATCAACACACAAAGACCTAACTCTAACTATCATAAGTGATTGTACCCTAATTTTTAACTCTCCAAAAAATTAAAAATCGCTCAATGGGTTCAATATTTTGGAGCATTCATATCCTTACTTGGCATTTGTGTCCTTGCATAGCCTTAGATCTAGCTTGTGGGTTTATTCATGTTTTGTTTTTTTTTGCATTATGTTAGTTAACACAATCAATCAGATGAATGAAGACAAATAAGTCTATCTTTCATTTGCACAGTTATCCTTGTTTGAAATCATTCCATTTTGTCTATTTCAATCATTTACTTTCAATCTATTGTTTAAAAGTGTATCTACAACACACTACTATATTCTATTATATTTATCAGAATTAGGGTCAATCCACCTATAAATTCAAATATAGATAAAACATTTGGTGAACCTATTCATTTATCGAGCTTTATCAAACCCTAAGTATTTCTTAGGTTTCCAACCTTCTTGTGTTTCAAAATTATTTGTTATAGGATTTAGATATATTTCAATCCTAAATGTTTCATTTTTATTAATTGTGTACAATATCTGTCATGGATGATATAAATATTTGTGACGACTATGATGGGATAACTATCTGACTTTATACACAGGTTTCATTAATGTAATCTTTTATTAAATCAAGTATAACATGAGAACAAGAATGTTTATAAAGTTTAAATGCCATATTATTTGCCTTGCACCCTCTTGATGGAGCTTGACAAAACCCATGAATCTAAGGCTGCTAATAACAATAGTTTTGATCTTGTTTATGAAAAAGAGTTTAGTCAATACCTTGACACTCATCTTAATGACATTGAGTCTTTACTATTTGTGGCTTGACAAGAAAAATAGAGACATGAACATGCTACTACATCTCAAGAACCAAGTGACTCTATTGAGTAGCCTCTAAAAAACCCTATAATAGGTGTTGTTACCACTATTGTTGATATTGTTAATCCATGCACATATTTAGGCTTGGAGGAAACACATGATTCATAACATATTTATATGCCTATGCCTAACCAACTAATTCATTCAAATATTTTTATAGTTATACACATTACATCTAATACCTTGCCTAATGCACAATCCCTCGAATAAAAAATTTCATTTTTGAAAGCTAAGGTGTTGTAATTACATCAAGGTATCCCAAAATCCAATCAATCATTAGATTCCCAAGCTCTACTTCATAATCCTTTAACACATGATATTACATCATACCCTCGACCTTGTTGGGTGAATATTTTGTCGTCAACTAACTAATGACAAAATGGGTATATCAGCCACAGCATAGGGAGATTTACACCACGAGGAGTGTGGCTTTACCAGATCTGGACGAGGTAAATCTCTCCTCTCATCAAGGGGAGGTTCCCTATTAATACTCGCGTGCTGGATATATATATATATATAGTTAAGCAGAAAATAACACATGGGGGTGGTATAACAGCGTCTACTTCTCTTTTTTCAGAAGTAATGTATAAAGAACAAAAGGGGGAAAATCCTGGTCTTATGCTAACAACACTCCTCTTCTTTCAGGAATGATATTAAATAGAAAACAAGAAATCACCTGTAGTAACAAAGTTCACAAGAACGCTCACGCAAGCACAAAGTCTTCCATAGCTTCTTCACCGATCCGAAACAAGTACAAACGTAGAGTAAAGTGAAGCACAAAGTCTTCACCTGAAACTACAAAAGATAACTGAAACTTAAAGATAAAAGTAGCACAAAGTCTATCTTCTACCCTCTAGAAACGCCCTTAGATAAAATAAACACACCCACTTTGCTTATCAAATCAGATGAATAAGATATCACTAGGAAAAAGGACATAAGAACTATTTCCTAAATAACACAGATAATTTCAACACAAAGTCTCAAAAGTTGCTTCAATTTCAGCAGAGTATTTGCTATTAATTTCTCCAAGATCATTTACAAATGAGGTCTCCACTATATATAGGGAGAAAATCCTCAAAAATAGAAAATAATAAAAAAAACAAAATATCTTGGTCAAAGATGACTCATCTTTGACTTTTAAATATTTTTTCTAAAAAATTTACATGTAATTACATATTACAAAATTGCATGCATTCTGCACAAAACAGAAATGCATAAGGATAGAAGAAGAGAGAAGGGGAGAGAGAGAGTCAATTATTGATGCCAGACTTTTTCAGATGAGCATCGTATATGGTGATTGATGCCTGAATTCCTATGTTGTCTGGCGCAACTGTGTTTTTGAAGACGACTCTCGCTCTGATCAGCACGTCTCTCAATGTTGTGATGGCTTTAGCGTGGCCAGTTAACCTGGATTTCAGATTCTCCAAAGTTAACTGTGCATCTAAAATGCTGTCCACCGAAGACATTGAGAATGATTTCTCTTCAAAATATTTTCGAATCATCTCCTTGAAACTCTAAATCATCTCTTCTGGATTCTGAAGATCAGTGACTCCTTGATCTCAACATATAAGTCCTTACTGGAGATGGCACCAATAGATATCAGGGTGCTCTTCTTGAGATCCTTCATTTCTTTTCATCTGCCAAGATCTTTCTCCAAGCTATCAATCTTTATTTTTAGTCTTCTTCATGGTCTTGGACTGCTTCAGAGAAACTTCAGTGACCTGGAAGAACTTCTGCTGAAAAAACATTGATGAAGAGGGGCCCTTCACAGAAACCGCAGCAGGAACCATGATTGTGCAATCAGGGAAAGAAAGTAGCGATCTGGGAGAACTATACATTCGCTGGTCACGATCAGGGAAATGCATTTGAAAAGGATGAGACGTGAGCAGGTCAAAAAGCAAAAGAAAAGGGGAGCGGGTGTAGAAAATAGGAAGAAGAGACCTTGAGCAGATGCAGTCAGCGGCAAAATTGCCGCTCACAACACAGGCGGTGGATCGGAGACGGCAAACACGGCCGACATCGGCATACTTGTCGAGCACGGCAGACAAAACTGCCGACGTCGGCAGACAACACCACCGACGTCGGCATATATGCCGAGCACGACAGACATATTGGCCGACGTCAGCAATATTGCCTTAAACAGCCCTACGACGGTCGGCGGAAAATTTACCGCCCACTGCATAGGCGGCGAAAAGGGGATGCAAAACACAGGGAAGGGCGGCAAAAATTATCGCCCTTGCAGGGAAAAGTGCAGGGGTGGCAATTTTAGCCACCCTTGCACAAAAAATGAAGGAAAATGCAGAGGTGGTGAAATTTGCCGCCCCTACAGGGAAAATGGGAGAAAAGACCAACTCTGGAAGGAGTCTAGGGGAGGGAAAATTTCGCTGAGACGAGATGGTAACCACTCACGTTTCGAGGCCAAGATGAGAGCGAATTCGAAATCCGTCTCGAAGAATGAATTGAGGGAGACGAAAAGACGAAACGGACAAGTTTCGTAGGGGGTTGTTCCTAAAAATGAGCCAAGCTAATTTTAGAAACAACAGACCTACATTATTTTTAGCTCCTAAACTTCCACTATATGAAGGTAAAGGAGATCTAGAACAACATCTCATATCTTTGCATACATCATGTTTGGATTGTGCCTTTAATGATAAATAGTTAACTAAATTGTTTCCAAGTACCTTAAAGAGTATGTGTTGCCTTGATTTTACAATCTATCTGCTCAATATTTCAAACCATTCAATCCATTAGCATATATATTTCTCAGACGCTTTGTTATGAATGTTGATGAAATAAATTCTTATGTGCAAATTGTCAAGCTTAAGTAAGGAACTATCAAACCTAGCAGTGATTATGTGCTTCATTATAAGGCCATGCTTGCTAGAATGACTAATACATTGGAAAATAATAAACTACAAGACATTTTAAAAAAAAAATCTTGCACCATTGCATGATTCAATTATATTTAAGAGATTTAGATCCTTTGAAGAGCTTTGTCATGCAATAATAGAAAAAAAAATCGAGCTTCTTGATTTGAACAAGCTTAATTATACACATATGTCTACTTCAACTTCTATAACAAATTTTCAAAGAAAACATCTTAAAAAGATAAGACAACAAATACCAAAACATATGCAAATATAACATTCAATGTTGTTTCTCAACCTGCTAATAAGATTATTTTATCACATTAACCAAGAAGGCAATTTCTAAAGTATGGCAACCACCTTACAAATTGTTATAAAAGTTATTTTAATGCAATCTAATTACTTTTTCTCCTCCATTTGAACTTGAAATGATCAAAACACAAGATAAATATATTCGATGACAATGCATATTGTGATTACCATGGATATAATGGTCTTTCTACTAACATATGTTTTAAGCTCAAACATTTTATCCAATATCTTATTGATAATAATTGTACTGAGCTAGGCACTCCTATAGAGGAAACTAAGCCTCAACAAAATGAAAAATCTAAATTGAATATCTTTAATGAACTATATCCTAATCATGATACTAACAAGACACTTCAACAGTGCATCACACTTACCATGTTTATCCACCTCTTGATTCATATGATCACCGCTTGGATGGAATTATTAGTACAATTAATCCAAATATTTATCCACGTTCTATTATTACTTTTGATGATAGTGAGATAATGGATGATGATTCTAATTTTCATGTTTTATGTATAGGAGCTTACATTGATCAACAACCTATTCATAGTGATCCATAAACTACACTGATAAACTCAAAGTGAAGTTTTAAGTACGAATACTAAAATTTCTCAAACTTAACAAATTCTCGAAAAATGCAAAAGAACTTGCAAAATGTTTGGCAAAAACATTCTCAGTTGTTGAGTTGGATTGGAATTGTCAAAAGACTTATTACTTCCATTTACCAATTAAAACTATTTTTTTTTTTGAATAATGTTGTGTTATAATTGTCTAAACTTGAATTACTTGTATGAATTCATTTACTAATTAAACCAAACATATACACTGAAACAAAATCATGCATTAAAATGACAATTACCAAAACACGAAACGTGACAACGGAGTTCGGCTCAACAATTGATGCCTACATCTTCGGGTTCTCCAAAGGAGTGGACTATTTCCATTAAGGGCACTTCGAACACCTGGAAACAATAAACAATTTTCCTACAAGCTAATTTCTCAATGCAAGAATTCACCTTCACTGTGACTGAAATCAAGCCCGGCACCTTCAAATTTCACGAGTCTTCATAAACACTTGCAAAGTTGCTTCAAAAGTCCTATAAATCTCCTCTATGGGCTGAAATATACTCCTCCAATATGCAAATTGGATATAAAAAAGTATTAACATTGTGTATTATGGCCGAAAAATGGATAAAAATCCATTACATAAGCTTTCCCAAAGCTTTTACAAAGTCTCGGCCTCTTAAAAATAAAAACACAGTCTAGAATTTTATAACTTCAAGTAGAAATTTGTGCCTTTAATAACACTTTAACCCCCGTAGCACAAGCGGTCAAGGCTTATCCCTTTTGGACGGCAGGTCAAGATTTCAAAACTACCGCCCTCCTTTTTAGGCGCCTAGCATGAAGTTTGAAATCTTCTCCTCCTTGTTGGGCGTGCTTTGACTTATTCTTTTGTCCCACATGGGCTGCATGGAAGGTAGTTACATGCTTAAAATAACTTAAGCACCTCCTTCAATTTGTCAATGACCCATTTTTTGGGAGACTTGGTGCTAAGTGTAGGCATGCACGTTGGTAAATGCGCCAAACATGCACCTTTGAACTCAATCTTTCCTTCGAACTCGCCACCTTGATCAATGAGTTGATCTCACACTTAACTCCACTTGGCATGTTAAATGACGTGGCATGTCATCGAACCTTTTTTTCAAATTGTTCATTTTGCCAAGTGTTGACCTCCGATAGGTCCAAATGTTGAACCACCTCAAAACACGTGCATTTTGTCATGAGAGACATTTTTTGACCAATCTTCAAATGGCCATAACAAGAGCTCCCAAAATCGGATTTACATTCTGAAAAATACGTCAAAAAGCTCTCAACGAGATCTACACTGTGAACTTGGTTTCATCATGATTTGGAAACTTTTTCCATAATGAACTCTAGATCACACCTCCCTACAAAAGAGGCTTTTGGTCTCCAAAAGTTGACTATCACCTAAAATCTTATAACTGGTCTACTACATCCATGAAAATAGAACCCAATCATAGCAAGAGGTATAAATAATTGCATTAAAATGATTCACAATCAAATTTCAAAAATTGCTAATCCAAAGGCATGAGTAAGTGAATTTACAACTGCCAAAATGATTACAACATACCAAAATTGCCTGCCCAAATGTCACATCCTGTAAAGCGGTGAATTGCCAAAAAATTGAAACAACTCCCAATGTAACTACAAGATAAGTTTATAATGCCAACAACATACAATAAATGTTGTGACATGTTGCAATACAATGCCCTAGTATGGGACTTATATGCTAAGCAAATGCAAACAACCAAAAGTGTATGCTGCCTAACATCTAAACATGCCCATAGGGTCTTAACAATGCATCCATACATCCATGTGCCAAAAATAGATACATTCAAAATAGCAGTCAAATAAGTGTTGTAAAGAATCAACTCAACCTACAACATGCATTCTGCTATTATCTCCAACTGATCAAATAAGTTCAAGTCCTCTAGACAACTCGCACAACATAAATAGGAGATCAAAATCTTAGAGTTATCAAAAAGTGAGAATTGACAAACTTCATATGGTAAACCTATCTTAAAGTGTTCCCACCAACTCTAATCTACACCTATCAAAGCTTGTTCATTCTCTTAGGTGAATTCTTAACTATGCTTTGCAAAAAGAATGTAGTTAGAATCCACTTAACCATTTCTTTCTTCCTAGTGAAATTGATTGTCTTAGTGGATTCCTTAGCATCATTATGGATTGAATTAGCTTCATTAACCTTAGTGAGAGGTTCGTAAATCATCTTAGTTCTAACATTACTTGAATGTGAAGATGAATGAAGCTTAAAACATCTATCAATCCTATGTCCACCCACTTTACAATGAGTGCAAACATCCTTCTTAGGTGAGGGTCCCCTTTTGCCAATTCCCAAATTAACATGAGAATGGTCTTTCAAACATGCAATCTGCTTAAATAAAGCATTTCGTTTCCAACAAGTCTTAGCACTATGGTTATTCATCCCACAAAAAGTGCATGGAAATGATTGCATTATATTTTGTATATTATATCCAAACTTCTTAAATATATCAATTGGATCAGAAGATTTAGTGTAAGAATTAGGAGGTGGAATCTCAATACCTCTTTTACCTTTACACCTTTGAACTAGTGGCCTAGAACCTTCGCTATTGGAATCTCGTCTTCCTTTAACCATGGAAGAAACTTCTCCATCACCACCTGCACACTAGTATAACCCAAACCTGCACGAAGAGGTCTATGCTCAACTTGAATTGGGTTAGTTATACCTTGGCTATCTCTATCAAGTCCTCCTCCATTATAACCCATTTTAAATAATAATTTAGATCCTATACCCTTAGTGTATCTTTCAAAATCACCAAAAACAATATTACTAGAATCTAAATCTGAAATGGTAGAAGAAGATGAAGATTCCTACGGTGAAAAACTTACAGTGCACTCAATTATAATTTCTACATCTGAAGTTGAAGGCTTTACCTTTTCACACTCACCACATTGCAAGCTAATCAAGAGCTCATCCTTGGATTCGAGCTCCGATTTTAAACTTGCAATTTGCTCTTCAAAGGAATAGAACTTGCATCTCAGGAATGCATTCTCATCCTGAATCTGGCTATTGATGCTTTCAAGCTCTTCCATCTTGGCTTTATGTGACAACTTTCCCATGGTTTCCTGCAAACACACTGATTCCACAACTGCACACTACAATCTAATCAAGTGATATGGATAACCAATAAATTGAAAGCAACTGTCAAAACTCAATCAGAAGCTAACCTAGCTTTCTAACTGCTCTGATACCAACTTGATCCGTAAACTACACTGATAAACTCAAAGTGAAGTTTTAAGTACGAATACTAAAATTTCTCAAACTTAACAAATTCTCAAAAAATGCAAAAGAACTTGCAAAATGTTTGGCAAAAACATTCTCAATTGTTGAGTTGGATTAGAATTGTCAAAAGACTTGTTACTTCCATTTACCAATTAAAACCATTTTTTTTTTAATAACGTTGTGTTATAATTGTCGAAACTTTTATTACTTGTATGAATTCATTTACTAATTAAACCAAATCAGTAAACTGAAACAAAATCATGCATCAAAATGACAATTACCAAAACACGAAATGTGATAATGGAGTTCGGCTCAACAATTGATGCCTACATCTCTGGGTTCTCCAAAGGAGTGGACTGTTTCCATTAAGGGCACTTCGAACACCTAGAAACAATAAACAATTTTCCTACAATCTGATATCTCAATGCAAGAATTCACCTTCACCGTGACTGAAATCAAGCCCGGCACCTTCGAATTCCTTGAGTCTTCATAAACACCTGCAAAGTTGCTTCAAAACTCCTATAAATCTCCTATATGGGCTGAAATATACTCCTCCAATATGTAAATTGGATATAAAAAAGTATTAATACTATATATTATGGCCGGAAAATGGATAAAAATCCATTACATAAGCTTTCCCAAAGCTTTTACAAAGTCTCGGCCTCTTAAAAATAAAAACACAGTCTAGAATTTAATAACTTCAAGTATAAATTTGTGCCTTTAATAGCACTTCGACCCCTGCAACACAAGCAGTCAAGGCTTATCCATTTTGGATGGTAGGTCAAAAGTTCAAAACTGTTGCCCTCCTTTTTAGGCGCCTAGCATGAAGTTTGAAATCTTCTCCTCCTTGTTGGGTGTGCTTTGACTTATTCTTTTGTCCCACATGGGCTGCGTGGAAGGTAGTTACATGCTTAAAATAGCTTAAGCGCCTCCTTCAATTTGTCAATGCCCCCTTTTGTGGGAGACTTGGTGCTAAGTGTAGGCATGCATGTTGGTAAATGTGCCAAACATGCACCTTCAAACTCAATCTTTCCTTCGAACTCACCACCTTGCTCAACGAGTTGATCTCAAACTTAACTCCATGTGGCATGTTGATGACGTGGCATGTCATCGAACCTTTTTTTTCAAACCATTCATTTTGCCAAGTGTTGACCTCCGATAGGTCCAAATGTCGAAACCACCTCGAAACACGTGCATTTTGTCGTAAGAGACATTTTTTGACCAATCTTCAAATGGACATAATAGGAACTCCTGAACTCAGATTTACATTTCAAAAAATGCGTCAGAAAGCTCTCCACGAGATCTACGCTGTGAACTTGGTTTCATCATGATTTGGAAACTTTTTCTAGAATGAACTCTGGATCACATAGTGTACTAGTTGATAATTGGTCAAGCAAAAATGCATGGACAATAACATTAACTCTTTCATTGGGTTACACACATAATGAGATACAAGCAACTACTAAAAGTGTTAATACATTCAATGGCAAACAACAAACCACTTTGGCACATATTATGTTACCTCTTCAAGTGGACCCCAATATAATATCTACTCATTTTCTAGTTTTACCACAAATGGAGTATTTGAAATGATATTGGGATGCTCATGGTTGTAAAAGCTATGTGTTGTCTCTTTTATGGTACATAGATGCCTAAATTACATTTGTTGAAATCAAGTTGTTATAATTTTAGGAATCAAGTATGAGTATCCTATGCAATCCATGGTACCTCCTCCTCCCCATCCACCATGATAGCTCAATGATAAATCTATGAAAAAATAAAACATGTTTATAATTATTGCACCCAAAAAAAAAATTCTAATCAACTCATTTAGAAAGAGATGTAAAAGGTTCAAAAATAAACAATACAAAAGCAAATTTATATGAAAAAGGTATGTACATCTCGACAAGCATAAACACTTGCAATACCTTATAAATTGGCATGTGCCTCAAAATGATAAAAATTTGACATAATCTTCTACCAATGTTCATTGGATTTCACATCATATTGCATTGCCTAGACCTACTCCTCCCACACTGGATTATACAAGTAGTAATTTAGATAGTTCTATTAATGAATATGATATAGGTTCTAATTTTGATATATTCGCATTTGGTACATTTCATTCAAACAAGGTAATATGTTTACCACTAATTATAGATTTTTTAAATTTTTATCTCGATGGAATCATTGGGCAGCTTGTTGCATTTCCAAATATTATAAAAATTTCAAAAACATTCAAATAACTCAAAAAATAAAAAAAAATGTTTATGCATAGCTTTTGGAAATTTGTATCATATTCTTCTATTTTATTACATATTCAATTAATTGATTAGTTATTCTAATCCATTGGCTCTTGATGACTTGTCGGCCTCTTAACCCTTCTATTTTTAATTTTAGATCTGAACAACTCAAAATAATAATTAGATCTTGAAAAACATGTTATTTATCTCTCTATTTTCATAGTCCTCACTAACACAATGTCATTTTTCATCTAGGATAACATCAACCAATATAAGACAGAACTAATTGCCATTACTATTCCAGTTGGTTGATCTTGGCCTTTACTAGTTTTTACCCATAAATCATAGTTTCAACACACAAAACCTTAATGTTTCTAATTTTTAGATTTCTCATTTAGGTTTAGTATGAAAATCACTATATTTCATGCAAAATCTCTTTGTTTCAGAGATATATTATTCATACATGTGACATATTTTGACAAGTGTAAATTTGATGACTTGAAGATGTATAACCAGTTCTCTACATACATTTTTAGTATCCTACATATTCCTTAGAGTTACAATTCACATTCAATGGGGGCATCTTGCTCATATTTATCTATACAATATTTTCTAATGCACATCTCATATTGAAACATGTTGTGAAGTGTTCAGATCTTTCTAACTTCTTATATTTTTACACCTTGCTTCACTCTGGTTTCTAGTGTTGTTGATTTCACTATTGCAAAAATACAAAAACAATCATTTATTTCAAAATACAAAAACATTCAAAATATTTTTAAAAATCCAAAATATTGATGTGAGCATGATTAACAATCAAGTTTACATATTTCTAATATATTATATATCACATAATTAGTAGGTAACATATCATTTCTATATCACACATGCATTTCACTAGTTTTGATGAGTGTTGTGTAGGACATACAAAATTTTACAAGGACTAAGATGTTGTAATTACCTCTATGAAATAACCTTGTTAAGTTGGGGGTATCTTATTTGTAGTGACAATATGCATAGGTGTTATCATTATATGACTCTTATATTGTTGAGCTTTAAGGTATTTGCAAACATCTTGTTAGCATCCCTATCTTACAAGTGTACATGGATATGTTATTTTATAGGCTATGATCACATTACATATACATAGTATAGAATAATTTTCTAAATATATGTTCCATTTATGTTATTTACCTATACACAATATATTACATTTTGATTATCTATTGTGTTGGCCCTTAGCCTTTATGTGCAAAAAAACTTTATTGTTGAATCTAAATGAGATCTTGTGTTATGCGAGATATTTGAACATGTCCATTTATTTGGCCCTTGGCCCTATATTATGTGAAAAATTTGAGCACGTCCCTTATTTTTGACATTAGTCATGTCTATTATGCTTGTAATCTTTTACTTTGTGTATTTGGACATTTCCATTCTATGCGGCCCTTGGACTTATTATTTGAAATTGTTATCAGTGTGCTTGTTGAGATTGTGGAGTTTGATAAGTTCCATGATCCATATTATGTACTAATAACATAATTTACTTATTCTACATTCTAATTCTACGAGCTTCATTCATACGTTCTATAGGCATTGCCTCATGATTTACATACAAAATTCAAATCTTACTATGTCAACACACTTTTTTTCATATGTTAATTTTTTCAAAGATGACATCTTCACTGTGTATGTTTCAAGTTAATTTTTATTTTGATATGAGTACTTTAAAGATCAGTTCCCTCACCTGAAAAGGGGGTCATTTCAATGGGATTCTCATGCATGAGATAATCCTTTTTCAAAGAGCAAAAATTAGTTTTGGCACAAGCATAGTTTTAAAAGTTAACAAATGTTTCAAAATTCAGTATAAGCACACATCATGAGAGCATATGTCATGAAATTTCACTTATAATTTAGGATCAAAGTACAAACTCACACAGTTTTAAATTTTAAGACAAAATTTATAATGAACATCTACATATAGTTTAAAACTTACATAAATTTGTGCCACATTTTTCAATTCTATTTTGTTAGTTGTGGACATGGTAGGAGCATGGGTGTACTCCATTCTCTTTTGATCATGAATTCATGAACAAATTTACAATTGAATCTACAATCCATCTCCAATGGTTGATTGTTGGCAATATGATTGTCACAAATGTCAAAAGGATCATTGAGGATTGATGGAGAGAAGAGCATGTTTCACAGTTGCACTATGCAAAGTTGTCATGTTTTTATAGAGACCATTTATGGATGTTTAAATCCAAACAAATAGAAGATCTATTATGGGTTTTTCATGTACATTCTAAAAATATGGTCCGCAAGTTCAGAGGAGAAGGAATGAGCTCATAATTGATTTATTTAGCTCTCAGGCTAGATAGGGTTTCTCAATAGAAACCTAAGGGTTTAGCCATGGCATCAATAGACACTTTATATTTTAATGTTGATTGGATATAGCCTGGACCCAGTAGATTAAGTTATAACTTAAGCCTTTTTCATCATTCCAAAATTGACCCCCTCAACCTAGCAATTATCAGCTCTGAGCAATGATCAAAGGACTTTATATTTTCTTAAGTCTAAGACTTAATATTTGTCCCAACTTGATCAACGATCTGTGCTTCATCATATACAGGTGATCTAATGAAGTGAAGTAAAGTTAAATTTTCAAAAGGAACTTCGAGTGAGCACACAAGTGACTAGTATCACATTCACAGAGCTTTTCAGACATAGACGTAATAAGCATAAGCTTGTCAGAGTTAATGATCAAGCTAATTGGAAGATCAAATGGCTCACACTTGATTAGACATTGAATATCCAACAAAGCACGATGAAGTCAAAGTGTCAAAGGCCCCTCCAAGTGAATTCACTAATGCTAAATGTCACAAGCACATGAGTTTATCAGACATAGGACCAATGCGAGGATTCTAAATGTCTCAATATCAATAACTAATGACTGTGTACAGAAGGCATGCACTTAAGCCAAGTGTCACATTCTTAAGGGTTGGACATAAATAATTATCGAGCTTGTTAGAAGATTTGATGGTACATAGGTGATCATGCAAAAGAGATCTAACAGAGCGAATTAACTAAAATGTTGTAAAGTGTTTGATTTTTATTGACACAACAACAAGTTAAAGACTAAGTAGGTTCAAGAAGATTGACAAAGCAAAAGCAATCTAAAGATGTAGGAAGTAGCGAGATGAGGTCAAAGTGTCAAAGTTTAATGACCAAGTCAAGGTAAGGGTTGTGCAAGTTCAAATATCTAATGGCATGCATAAGATTGGATGAAAAATATCTAATGGAGTTAGTGGACTCAGATGGAATAAAGAGCTTGATGTTTAACATAAAGAAAAAAGTAAAGATCATGTATCTTTAAAGATCGAACGACACACAAAATCTCATAAAAAGAAGATCGAATGGATGCATTTTAAAGTTGATATAATTTAATAAAGACCATCAGATCATGGTGCCAAAGTCAAGATCAATAGTTAACATTTAAAGTAATGTCCAGACAAATAGTTAGTTGGAGGAACATGTAGGAACTTGTGTATAAGCTCTATATCTCGACATATATAATGATATTGATCGATCCAATCGATAAAATCTACATTAAATAACTTCTACATCAAAACTTGAGTCTAATAGATTGTATAGATAGAAAAGAGATTTGTAATTATGACATAATGCATGGAATCAAGATGCTAGAACTAACAGTTTAAGTCTTAATGAATTAGAGTCTAAAATTGGCATGATGTGTTATAACCTGAATGTGAACATATAGAAGAAGCAAACCCTAGATTAATTTCTTATCTATATGACATTTAGGAAATAGGCAAATGTTGCCATTACCAAAGTTGGTGTAGTCAAATTGTGTTAAATATAAAATATATAGACACAGAACCAGAGGGTAGAGAGGAAAAGAAGAGGCTATAGAGAGAGAGATGAAGTGTGTCAAATAGATATATATCCAAATATAGAGATAAATGGGTAGAGAGGAAGAAGGCATAAAGAGAATGTGTAGATAATGAGTAGTTATAGATTATACTTGTAATAGAGAGTTAGAGTTGGATTCATTTACGAATCTATTTTGTATACTAGAGTTGTAGCTCCATAGATCTGATTGGTTGGTGCCATCAGATAAGCTGAGTTGGTACTCAATCAGGGGATTGGTGTCTCCTTAGAATTGGTGCATTTAAATATTGTAACTAGTGAGGTTTAGCTGAGTTAGTGCTTAGTTAGGGAGTTGGTGCTTCCTTAAAGTTGGTTCTCTTAAAACTAGGGGATTAGTGTCTCCTCAAGGTTGGTGCCTTTAAATGTGTAACCAGTGAGGATTTGAACTATGAGGTTGGATTAGAATAGTAGATTTTAGTGGCTATTCTCACCATGGTTTTTTCCTTTGGGTTTTCCACATAAACATTTGTTGTCATGTGTATTTGTGTGTGTATGATCTCTGCATTTATCTTTTAATCTGCATATGCTTTCGAATTTGCTTTAAAGGATTAAAGGACTAGTTTTAGTTGATCTACTGATTCACCCCCCCTCTCAGTAGATAGTTGTGTTCCAATAATTGGTATTAGAGCCTAGGGTTCCTTGAAATAAGCTTAATCAACTCAAGTAGATCTTGGAACAGTGAACACAATGGCTAGTCAAAAAGTATCTTCATCAAACAAAGCACCTCCCTTTGATGGATCTAACTATGCATTTTAGAGCATAAGAATGGAAGCATAATTATCCTCATTAGGGTTTTATGTTTGGATGTTTGTGGTGGATGGATATACAACCCTTGCTAGATCTCCTACTAATCAGGCTTCAAAAAAGGCATATAAGAGCAATGCCAAGGCAAAGAATGTTATTCTCTATAGATTGTCCAAATCAGAGTTTATGAAAGTGATGCATTATCAAACTACACAAGAGATCTGAAACAAGTTGAAGAGCATCTATCAAGGAGATGACAAGGTAAAGCAAGCCAAGCTACAAACATATTGAGGCCAGTTTGAAAATCTCAAAATGGATGAAGAGGAGAAGATTGCATACTACCTTCTCAGGGTAGATGAAATAATTAATGCAATTAGAGGGCTTGGAGAAGAAATGAAATAATCAATCATTTTCAAAAAGGTCCTAAGATCTTTGTCATCAAGGTATGATTTTAAAATTTCTACAATAGAGGAAGCAAGAGATCTAGATAAGCTCATAGTAGATGAGTTGCATGGAACCTTCACTACCTATGAGATGAGAATGGGAAAAGCAAATACTTCCAAGAGATAATTTGCATTCAAAGCATCCAAGAATGAAAAATCATAAGCATCTACATCTGGATCTAAGGAGACTGATGAAGAAGAAGCCAACTTTGTCAAAAGATTAAAAAGAGGATCTGGAAAGTACAAAGGTAAGTTACCCTTTAAATGTTTTAATTGTGGCAAAGCTGGACATTTTTTTGCTAAATGCCCTTATGAGAAAAAGGATAACTCTGAGCAAGAAGAGGATGGCAAAAAAATGAATCCCCACTACTCCAAAAGGAGAAACTCCATTAAGGAAAAAAAATCTTGTATATAAGAGAAGATAGGGACTCATTAGATGATAGTGATAGCTCAGATGATTACCATGATTGTGCCTTTGTGGCTGAGGGAAATGAGACCCTATTCATGGAATTAGGATTGATTTGTCTATATCTAGATCAAGAGGAAGTTGAAGACTTTGATGAAGAAGAGGAAGGAGAAGTGGACCTTGAGTGTGAACTCATTTTTGCTCTAGATGAGATTGACATGTTGAGAAAAGAGAACTCAAGACAGAAGAAGCTTGGACAAATGAATATTGAAAAACTATCCAAAAGTCTTGAAAGATCTGATCAGATGGGGGTGAGTCTAAAGACTCGAGTTGAAAAGGCCAAAAAAATAGAAGATGTAGTCAAAATTGAACTATAACTTAAGTCTATTGAATGTATGAGGCTAGAAGCAGAGATAGTGGATTTGAGAAAAGAGCTTGAAAAGGCTAACGAACAAATAGATAAAGTTCTAAAGCTAAAAGGATGATCATATATTCTTGGTGAATTAATTTGTGCTCAAAATCCATAAAAAGGGAAATATGGTCTTGGTTATGAAAAAGGGAAAAGTCCCATGACTAGTACATCTGCTAAGTTATATGACAACTTGAGAGTAGAAGGAAGATTAAGAGAAAAGAATGAGAAAGCTTGCAAGGAAACATAAACATATACAAGCACCGCTAATGTGAAGAATACTAAAGGAGAAAAGAAGCCTACGGAAAGGAAAAAGAACAGTGAGTCCATCTCTGCAAACTCAAGGAAGATGCAAAAGATAAAGGCAGTTGATGCAGACGGTTACACAAGGGTAAGAAACTTGAAAAAGCAAGAGTTGAGAATAACTCCCAATCTTGCACAAAGAAAAGCTATGACCTAGTATTCCTCATCCTTTTATGGTTATTGTTATATTTGTAATCAATTTGGTCATAAGGCTAGTAATTGTATAGTAGTATCCAAAAGGCAAACAAGATTTGTAAGTAAACATTCATTTTCACCCTTGTTAGTTACAAATGTAATGTGTTATAATTGTAATAATTTTGGTCACATAGCTAAACATTGTAGATCAAATTTTGTAAGATCAAAAGTATGGATTAAGAAAAGAGACATGCCTCCTAGTGTGAACAAAGGTTCAAAAGTCTCTCATAAAGAGAAAAATAGGACATTTAAGAAACCCAAACATGTATGGAAAGTGAAAGATCAAACCATGACGAATAATGCTACAAAGGTTGAAGAATATCAAGAACACTTAATGTCTGCTCATGTTTAGAATGAGAAGACCAAGCTCAAAGAGAAGCCCAAGGTGCTGACTGAGGATACTTATGAGGTATGTACAGATTCAAGTGAACATCCTATTGTCACTCAATAAGTTTCATGCATAGAACATCAGTCTTATGTGCCTAGTGATGAGATTATGAACTGCAAGGAAGATTCATTAGATGAACAAGTATGTCATGGATTCATATTGTCTCCATGTATTATTAACCCCATTATAGGAGAAAAGGAGAATAGTGTAATGGATGAGCATGTTACTTATCTCGAGCCTAAGAAGAAGAAGAATAGAAAGCACAATATGACCAAGGAAGAGAAGGAATATGAGGATTTATTGGCAACTCTTAGTTTCACTTTGTTTTAGGACATTGTGAAGTAAGGTGTCTCTATATATGCTTCTTAAGAGCCTCTTTCATTAAAAAAGTAAGTGGTGTTCTTCAGAGGATTCTGAAGGCAAGAAATGAGTGCTCCTAGTTGAAGTTGGTGTGCCAAGATGAGTCAAGTGTTGTGTATGTAGTGTTTGTAGGGCCAAAATGAGTGTGCCAATAATGTGTTCATGTATTATGGTTCTAAAGGCATAATATGGAGACTTCCAAGTGTGGAAGTAAGTGGGTTTTCTCTAGATCATAATACTAATCAGTATATAGGTATGTAGATTATTGATTGGTCTTTTAGACCAATACTATTTTGATATAAGAATAAATGATCCTATGTTTCAAAGTCTTATATTTATCATTAGTAGGTTAGTGGAGTAAGGGGGAGCTAGATTATTTAGTCTGTCATAATCAAGAAGGCTTAGAATAGAGGAGCTTGCTCTATGTTCTTTTGTGGCAAATTTGAAAATGCTCAGGTAGATGTTGGCTGAGACTTGTCTATGTTGTATAACAAATAAAATCATGCAAAAGGTCTCTAAGTTCTAAAGATGACAAGTTGTATATGCCATGGAGTTAGGGGAGATAACTCAGATAGCTTGAATGGCTCGAGGAGCTATGCATGATGTGAAAAGGAGCATATGAGATATGCTTCAGTCATGATTGAAACATAAGGTGAAGTCTGTTACAGATGTTAACTCTAGCAGGTTGAGATGATGACTTAAACAAACCAAGTCAGATGCTTATATAGTATATTGAATCCTCATACATAAACAAATTGGGAGCTTTGTAATTGGTCAGGTCTTAGGATCCGAGGACCATGTATGGAGTCCTGAATATGCTCAAGTGATGCCATGAGATAAAATTTGGGAGTGATATATCCTACATCACATCACTAGATACTAGTGATGGAGCATAAGTCCAAAGGAAGGATCATAAAAGCCTTGTTGATCCCTAGAAGAAGAGAAAAGGCAACTAAGGTATGCATATTTTGCAAATTTCTAATGAGTTAATGGTTTCATGTTATTGGATAAACTCCTTTATCTAATAAAGTGGGAGAACACTTTGGACAAATAATGAGAAGGAGTCCCTTTGCCATTGATGTCAAAGGGGGAGAAAAAGTGCAAATGTTCTCTGTGGGAGAAGAAGAGCAAAAATCTCTAAACAAAAGTTTGGAAAAAAAGTGCAAATGTCAAAGTAGAAGCAAAGCAAGTGTCCAAGATGTGTTTAGGCAAATATGCCATTGCCTAAGGGGGAGCAAGTTTGGTATGAATAGCTTCAATTCATACTTGTCAGAAGCCAATGCAAGCAATGCTAGATAAAGAGCTAAATATTACAAGATCAGAACATTAAGTTTGCATCAGAGCATTTAGTTTGCCATCAATGCCAAAGGGGGAGATTATTGGCAATATGATTGTAATTGCTGTCAAAAGGGAAACTATGGATGTCATTGATGTCAAAAGGATTAGGCAGGATTGATGGAGAGAAGAGCATGTTTCACAGTTGTACTATGCAAAGTTGTCATGCTTTTAAAGAGACCATTTATGGATGTTAAAAGTCAAACATATAGAAGATCCATTATGGGTTTTTCATGTACATTCTAGAAATATGGTCTACAGGTTCAGAGGAGAAGGAATGAGCTCATAATTAATTTCTTTAACTCTCAAACTGGATAGGGTTTCTTAGTAAAACCCTAAGGGTTTGGCCAAGTCATCAACAAACACTTTCTATTTTGATTTTGATTGGATATAGCCTGGACCTAGTAACTTAAGTTATAACTTAAGCCTTTTGTCAATGTTGCAAAACTGGCCCCTTTGACCTAGAAATTATCAACTCCATGTAATGATCAAAGGATTTCATATTTTCCTAAGTCTAAACTTAATATTTGTCCCAACTTGATCAACAGACTACACTTCATCGTATGCAGATGATCCAATGAAGTGAAGCAAAGTTAAATTGTCAAAAAGAGCTCCAATTGAGCGTGCAAGTGACAAGTGTCATATTCATAGAGCTTGTCAGATAGAGACCCAATAAGCATAAGCTTGTTAGAGTTAATGATTAAGCTAATTAGAAGATCAAATGGCTTGCACTTAATCAAACATTGAATATACCATAGAGCATGATGAAGTCAAAGTCTCAAAGGTCCCTTCGAGTGAACATGTTAATGCCAAGTGTCACAATCACATGAGTCTATCAGATGGAAGACCAATACAAGGATGCCAAATGTCTCAATAATGGGAACTAACAGCTATGTATAAAAGGCACGTGCTTAAGCCAAGTGTCACATTCTCAAGGGTTGGACAAAAAATATGATTGAGCTTGTCAAAAAATTTGAAAGTGCATGAGTGATCATGTAAAGGAGATCCAATAGAATGAATGGACTAAAATGCTATAAAGTGCTCTATGTTTATCGACACAGTGACAAGTTAAAGACTGAGTAGGTTCAATAAGATCGATGGAGTGAAAGTGATCCAAAGACATAGGAAGTAGTGAGATGAGGTCAAAGTGTCAAAGTTTAATGACTAAGTGAAAGTAAAGCTCATGCAAGTTAAAAGATCCAATGGCATGTAGAAGTTTGGATGATAAAGATCTAACAGAGTGAGTTGACTCAGATGTAATAAAGAGCTTAATGTTTAACGTCAAGAAATAAGTAAAGATCATGCATCTTTTAATATCGAATGACATGTGAAAGCTTAGATCAAGAAGATCGAATGGATGCATTTTAAAGTTGAGAAAATTTAATAGAGACCATCAGATCATGGTGCCAAAGGCAATATCAATTATTTATATTTAAAGTCGTCCAAATAAATGGTTAGTTAGATGAACATGTAGGAACTTGTGTATAATCTATATATCTCGACACAAATAATGATATTAATCAATCCAACTGATCAAATCTACATTGAAGAGCCTCTGCATCAAAACTTGAGTATAATAGATTCTATAGATAGAAAAGAGATCTGTAATTATGGCATAATGCACGGAATCAAGATACGAGAACTAATAGTTCAAGTCTTAATGAACTAGAGTGCAGAATTGGCATGATGTGTTATAGTCTAAGTGTGAACACAGAAGAAGCAAACCCTAAATCAATTGATTATATATGTGACATCTAGAAAACAGGCAGATGTTATCGTTGCCAAAGCTAGTGTAGTCAAATTATGTCATATAGAAAATATATAGACACAAAACCAGAGGGCAGAGAGGAAAAGAAGAGGCTATAGAGAGAGAGATGAAGTGTGTCAAATAGATATATATCCTATTAGACTTGTAATAGAGAGTTAGATTTGGGTATCCTATGGGCCCTAGTACTATGTATATCTTATGAATCTATTTTGTATACTAGAGTTGTAGCTCCATAGATCTTATTGGGTTATGCCATCAGACAAGCTGAATTGTTCTTTAGTTAGGGGATTGGTGTCTCCTTAGGGTTGGTGCCCTTAAACATTATAAGCAATGAGGTTAAGTTGAGTTGGTGCTCAGTTAGGGAGTCGGTGCTTCCTTAGAGTTGGTGCTCTTAAAACTAGGGGATTGGTGTCTCCTTGGGATCGGTGCCCTCAAATGTGTAACTAGTGAGGTTTTGCTAGTGAGGATTTGAACTATGAGGTTAGATTAGAACAATAGATTCTAGAAGCTATTCTCACTATAGTTTTTCCCTTTGGGTTTTCCACGTATAGATATGGTGTCATATGTATTTATGTGTGTATGATCTCTGCATTTATCTTTTAATCTACGTATGCTTTTGAATTTTCTTTAAAAGGATCAAAGGACTAGTTTTAGATGATCTATTGATTCACCCCCCTCTGAATCAAGTTAGGTGCATAGTGTATAGCTTGGATAATATTGTGTAATCCAACATGATTTGTGCGAATCTAACTTGGATTTTAACTTGATTCCCATATTGGGGTTACAAAGACCAGTAAAGGTAAATTATGGTTTCAACGTCCCTTAATGGGTGTTATTTCTATTCTAATATTGCAAATTCATGTTGGGGTTTGATCACCCCTAATTTTATCCAATGGTTTAACTAATTAACCATCTTGTCCCAGTGCTCCATAAAGAGGCATTGATTCTCCAATATTTCAAGGAAGCATCATCACCAACCAATGCCACAAAAAGAAACATTAGTTTTACACATACAAGTGTATTCCTTCCTTATTCAAATTTAAAATTCAAAGTTCAAGCTATTTTCAAAGTTCAATAAAATTTCAAATGTTCAAGTAAATTTCAAATTTCAATTCCAAGATTTTCAAATTTTAGTTCTCAAAAGTAAAAGTTAACTACTTCATGTGTGTTGCAGGGTTTTCTAGAGTGTATGGTCCTTGCATGATTGAATTTCTAGCTCAAAACAAATTGTGTGTTAGGTTTCATTCCCTTTACATTTTTATTTAGGCGTTAAAGTGTAGCCCCAACAAGTTTGCATGATGGCCTTTCATGCAAGACTAAGGTCTTGTGTGCTCACCCGAAGCACGCAACAAGATACCGGTTCTTGTGGGTTATGTTGCTCAGTAACACACTAATCATATTCTTGGGTTCATTCATATATTTGATTATAAATTACACATAAAAAAATATATGACTATAGACCTTGCATCATTAATCACCGCAACCATTAACTCAAAGATAAATGCCATGAAGTTCAAAGGGTTGTCTACGTAAACTCATTTAATGCATGTTCTATAAGTCTCATAATTAATGATAAGCCACATATTAGTCAATACACACGCATTTATAATACTTAACTATCAATTCTCATAAACACAACATCTAAACTAGTTGTAATATCCATAATTCTATATTATGGAGTCATTATATGTTATCCATTATTAGTCACCTTACATGATTCCACATAGGGGTATTTATACTTATTTTTACCCAACCAAGTAGTTACATAATAAATGACAAATGGAAGATTGGCCAACTATCTCTTAGTAGACTGAGAGTCAAGGCAGTCTTTCATTTGTTTTCTCCTAAGGACTCAGGCCTTCGTGCCCCCTATATTCTTGTTCGATGTTAGATCTTTGTTGTCAAATGTCCTCATTTTTGTAGGTTCATGTGAAACTCGTGATTATTAGAGTCTAGATTATCCTCAATAATCACTCTTCAACCATCTCTTACTTCCCTCACGCTCCCTGGGCCTTTTTCTATTGTTCTAAGTCCTATGCTCTCAAGTTCTTTATAGTTATGTTTTGTCTTTGACTGGGTATTCTCATGCTTATTATCTTCTACGCCTCTATCCTCTCGTGTCTCATTGGTTCCATGCCAAAGTCTTCTTATGCCATGCTAGTTCCCTGCCATGGTCTTACTATGCCATATTTCTCTCGCATTCTGTTGATTTTGCACCAAAAAGCCAAAATACTTAGTCAAAATTTGTGGTCTAACATCACCCCACGCTACATTCTTAGTTCATTATGGGCTAAGTCTCAGTCTTGGCCTAGCCAAAAACTCAGACCCAGTTTGTTTAATCTGCTTCTTGACATTATCCTAATGTGATAAGGTGTCAAATAGCTAGGATGTTATCTCTTCTATTACCACCTTTGACTTTTTCATCTCCTCAGGTTGGTCAAGATATTCATTGGCCTTATTAACCAATTGGTCAAGGGATGTACTAGAATCCTTCTGAACCTCTTCAAATGTAGTGAATTTAACTACAACCTATACTCGAAGAGATACAAAACTAGAATTAAGTTGATGCTGATGCACGTTTATTGTTTCCTCCAAAGTTCTGAAAAATTTAAATGCCTTTGCATGCTTGGTGCGATCTTTTATTATGAGGGCAACATCTGCCAATTGTTGCCATTAAGACTTCTCTACATTGAGTCGAGCCTCCGAAATTTTATTAGGCCACACCAATTTTTCAAAAATCTCATCCAAGATGGGGATCACTTCCCCAACTCTTTTAAGGGCACATTTACAAACTTTAACAGCCTAATTAAACTGCTCAGCCTCCCATAATGCTTCATTTATCAGTGTGGGATGATTCTTGTAGTATTTCAATAGGAGATTTAAAAGGGTCTCCAATTTATCCACAAATTCTTTGTCTAAAGGTACTCCATTTGCCAATGTTGGTTTTTAGCCCAAAATAGATTTACATAAATTTAAAGTTTTTACTTTCACCTCTATAACTTTCTTTTTTTATTGTTTTAATGCAGCCACTTCTTTAAGTACCTTCTGAGTGGCAACTTCTTTCTCATACATTACCACCACTTGGCATATTTCTTATCTACATCACGTGTGTTAGAATCTAAAAGGATATTCTACCACGTGACTTCAAAGGCCATTTTAAAAAATGTGGTGCTAGCTTGCAGAGGAGAGATCTTTTAGGGATCAACCCAAAGTGGAGTTGGTAGCACTGATGCTTGTGAATCTAACATGGGGATGTATAAAGGAATCTCAAAATGGCATTCTTCATTATACATATCTAAAAGGAAGGACACTTATCACTTTGTATCGATGGTTGCATCTTGAGGAAGGAAATGGGGCCATAAATAGAGCATCTTATCTAGGATGCCTATCTGATATTAACCACATAAGTTGGTTGAACTTCAAAAACAATAGGCTCCTTTCCTTTGATGGGGTCATGCTCAAGGCTTTCAACCTCTGTATCTACACCCAAAGAAGTGCTATCGATGCCCATTCCACTTATCTATTAGGTATCAAAACCATCCCCCTCTTCACCATATGGACCCCCAATGTCCAATTACACATCATCAAAGGTGGTATCCTCCTCTTGTATCAAGGAGGGTGTATTTTCTGAGTCAGATTCCTACATTTCTTCCTTATGGACTTTAGGTTCTTCCTCCACTAGTTTTGTAGGGGGTAATGGTGCTGACCCCTCAGGTTGTCTCTCTAATGTTTTTCACTAAGCAAACCCTAATGGTAAAGCCCTTGGTGGAGAAGTTCTTGGTGGAGAAGCCTTTGGTGGAAAGGCTCCTACAGGTGAAGCCTTAGGTGGAGAATCCCATGGAGGTGAATCTCTTGGTGGAGAAGCTTGTGGAAGTGAAGATTTTGGTGGAGAAGTTCATGGAGGTGAAGCCCTAGGTGGAGAAGCTCTAGGTGGTGGTGCTTAGGTAGTCCTTTACCACTTTGAAGGTTCCATCCATGAACTTTTGCTGGCATCATGCCTAACACACTTCTTCTTCTCAAGATGTGGTATATGTGGAAGTTTTTCCCATGCATGCTCTATGCCTTTTAAAGATTTCTTCTTGGGCTGCAACATGTTAAATAGATTGTGAATAGTTTCTCCAACCACAGTCTACTTAACCTTGATGTCAGTCTTATCAATCTCATGCTTTTCCCTATATGCCTTCTTACCAAGATAGCCAAACATTTTCTAGAGAGTGTGAATCTCCAAGTCAATTCGGTCTGCTTCAAGGCTGAGAGGTTGTGTGTCAAAAATTTGATTCACTGAAATGATGAAGTATCATGCTGTGAAAGCATAAAGCAACTTCAACCATGTTGAGAGCTCTCTATAGGGGGTATTTTTGATATGGGCTAAAGAGAAATTTTGTTTCACTATAAATTGGGCTTGCTCATCACCCTGGATGGGCAAGTCATTAGGAATGTGTCATTCATTCCCAAAATCCTCTTTCGTGTCATCATACCATTACTTCATCTTGTTCTTGTATGTTGGGGTGATATGACCAGGGCACTTGAACACCTTGTATCTCTCTATAGGGGACTTATGTTTTTGTAGATACACCCACTTTAATTCACCAAAGGCGCAATGTGATACAATGATATCATCAAATACCATTAATAACTAAAATATCCCTAATGAAAACATATGGCCTGATATCCGATGGGTCTTCTTAGCGTCTTCTATGATTTTATGAGCAAAATACATTATTGAATTATACTTTAGGCCCTCAATAACCTTGTAGGTGATGTACCGTTGAGCCATATCCACCTCTTTCCAATAATCCATCCCACCAATCTTGGTCATGATGATGTGTGTGACTACACAGAGGGCAGGATCTTACAAGTTCTTTATGTGCATATCATGGCCCTGCTTTTGGTACATGAGCATCATTGTTATTATTTATATTTCTTCTAAATCTTTCTAGTCAAATTCCATGTCCATGTCAGAGCATTATAGTCCTGACACCTTGTTTATTCTCTTAGGTGTAATCTTCATGTTGCATCTAGTAAAGTAGAAGTTGTCCTCATGGATGCACAAGAGTATAAATTTTATTGATTCCACTAGTTTTCCAAAGTATGGAAGGTTAAACAACTACAATAGCCCTATAGATTCCAAGGCATTGAAAATTTTAAGGTCATACACCAATTGATTTTTGTTGTTCTAGCTTTCAATTCGGTATTCAGTTTTTAGTTCAACCTCATTTCTTGGTTAACGGTGGTTGTAATCAAATATTGTACATGAGGGTACTTTTAACACCTAATTTTTTGTGCACAACACCATTTTTGGGTATTTAATATCTTATATCATCAATGGTGAGGGTGAAGGTTTTTGTGCTTTCTTTGCCTAGTTTGCCATCCTTGAGTCTCTGCCTTTTGCACACTGCCCTTGTTCTTCCAGTGTTTCTTCTTTTATTAATATTACTCCCCCCCTAATAAGTGGTACTTCCTCTTCTGGTATGGCTGGTAATGCATCACTTATTAAGGCCTTCATATTACGCTACATCACCCTCTATGGAGCCCAAAGGTTAAGGTGCAATTGTCCAATGTTCCCGATGGAATACGTGTTTATGGTGTAGATGACTCGGCTTAACTGCTTCATCACCCTTTAATGATAGACGTCTACCTCTACGACCTATAGCTACCAATTTTATCTATAATAAGTCATGATTCAAGGTTAATTTGTGCTTGATGATCTAGTTAATATCCTTCTCAATAACTATGAATAGGATTTTGATGCTCTGAATTTGCACTTGCTCTGAAATCTCCTGGACTTAGTTCACTTTTTGGCTCTATAAAACTCAAATGAAAGTAAAGGTTAAAGTTAAAATGAGATCTCAAGTCTTTTTTATAGGTTTGAGGGGGTAACTTGCATTTACTACCACCCCTTATTTTTTACCATCACTTCTTGTAATAAATATGTTTTTAATGATCATCATTCTTCGACCGTCACTTCTTACCATAAATGCATTTAATGGTATTATCTTGTCATGATATTGGCACACTTATTGCAACTGATACTCCTTTCATATTAATGACATGTCTTGTCTCCCATTTTTATTTAGAGTGGAAGCCAGTTGTTCAACTTGCCACATTTTTAAATTATTCATACTATTGGTGGGAATCTTTTATATTAAGACTTTTTGATGTGCGCATGCATCCTCAACATGGATATACATATTACCTCTTAGCCCATACTAAAAGTGTGTCATGGTCCTCCATGAAATTATAGGTACAAATATAAAATAACCTTTTATAAAAGAAATGGTGTGTGCAACTAAATTAGTACTTTATTAAAAATAGGAAATCCTAAACTAATGGCATAAGCCTTATTGTTACAAAAATTATACGTTTAAGTAGAGAAATACCACTGTATCCAGCTACCATTGTAATGTCCAAGAATAAATTAACCATCCAATATTTGTAAATGACATGTGTCAGTAAGGTGAATGTTATGAACAACAAAAGGACCATCTCAATGAATACAAAGTTTCCAAGAATGTTGTGCAAACTTGGGGTTGTAGAACAAGACTTTCATTCCAAGGGTAAATGTCTTATGTCTAATGTGTCGATCATGCCATGCCTTTGTTTTGCATTTATCCACATCTTGACTCCAATGAGCAAGGAAATGAGATTTATCCAACTATAATAAAACATCCAAATATGATTTTAATGACAACTCCTTATCTAATTATCCAACACACACAATATGAAAAGATGGTACCAAGAATTTAACTGGAAGAACTGCTTATATGCCATACTCCAGATTAAACGATGTGTTATTTTCAAAGAACTTATAAGTTGTTCGATAAGCCCAAAGTAATTTAGACACTCTATCATCCTAGTCAGTATAGCTAATATTATGAATCTTTATAAGTGTTGTGCCTAAAATTTTATTGAATGCTTTGATAGTGCCATTGGCTTGGGGATGATATGGTGGTGTTTTGTGGTGGGCAATGATGAACTCAAAAAGTAGGATGCAAATAGTTTCATCAAGTAAATATGTATGACAATCACTAGTAAAACTTAATGGACAGTGAAAATAGGTTATAATATATTCCCATATAAAGTGCATGGTAGTAGCAGTAGTACAATCCCTTGTTGGCACGGCCTCAACCAAGCGCATGAGATAATCAGTTATTATAACGATATAATGGGAACCTATACATCGTCCAACTAGATTGATGGGGCCATAAAAATTAATGGCCCATTTTTTAAATGGTTCCTTAGATAGAATAGGATGTAATGTCATGGCATCCTAGTGGTTTAGTTTTTTTACGCATTGACAAATATCACATTTCCTAGCATTTATTTTGGCATATTGAAAAAAGGTAGGCCACCATAGTCTAGCTAGCAGTATCCTCTCCATCATAACATGTACTTGCAATGCCTTTGTGAACTTCTTGGAGTATTTTAGAGCGCTCATGTTTCATGACACAACATCAAAGGATTTCATCTCAGCCAAACCTATAGAGGTCCCTTCCAATGAGCTAAAATCATGTAGTGTGGACTACGACTTCTTAGCATATGGAGTCAGATAATTAGGGACTAAGCTAGTAGTTAAGAAAGCTGCAATATCTTCTAACTCCTTAGAAATATGAGAAACATGAAATAGTTATACATCGGATAGGTCACCTTCAATGGTGCATGATGGTTCTCCAAAATCAATTCAAGAAAGATGGTCATGACCACAATTAGTTTTTCTTGGTTTGACCATGACAAAGAATTAAAATTATTAAAACAATATTATCTAGTGATAGATTCAACCATGCAACACAGGTTTATTTACCATATATTTAAAAGCTTCATGGTCTGTATAAAATACAAAAGGAGTTACCAATAGGTATTGTTGAAATTTTTGCAAAGCATAAACCATTAAAAGTGCTTCGCACTCTATGATGGTGTAATTCCTCTTAGCTAGAGTAAGTTCTCTACTAGAAAAATAGATAGGGTGATCAAGGTGACCTTCACCTAGTTGTGCAAGGACTGCACCAACAACCATTCTCGAGGCATCAATATGGACATGGAATGGTTTTGTCTAATCAGGGAATTAAAGAATTAGAGCAGTGACCAATTTGTCTTTTAAGGCCTCAAAGGATTGTAAATAAACTGTCTATTATGTTTCAAGAGTTCCTCCAAAAGAATGAAAATCTTGGCATATCCTTAGATGAATTTCTGATAATAGTCGATATGTCCTAGAAAGACATGAACTGCACACCAAGATGTTGGTGCTTGGAGATGAAGAATGACAACTACCTTTGTTGGGTCTATCAAAAGTCCATCTTTGCAGGTAATATGACCAAGAAGAACACTGAAGGGTGTAGTAAAAAGACACTTCTTTAAATTTAGTGATATTTGAAGTACTCGACAATGTTCAAACATGAGCCATAGAATAGAACAATGGTCCTTTACCAAGCCATAGACTGTCCAGTCATCCAAGTAAACTTGAAGGAATTTATGGATGAAGTCTTTAAAGGCCTCAATGACTACATAGGAAAATACAACACGTATATTTTTTAACCCAAAATGCATGACAATATATGTGAAGGATCCCTATTCGGTAGTAGACATATTCTTTGGTCAATCCTCCTCGATGATTTGGACTTGATGGTACCCAGAGAATCCACTTGCAAAACTGTAAATTTCACACCCAGTGATGCCTTTAAGGATCTCTTTTGTGAATGACATTAGGAAGGGATCAGTAATGCAAGATGCATTAAGTATGTGGTAATCAATGCAAATCCTAATGTGCCCATATTTTTTATACTTATGACCATGGGATTAACCCACTCAGACTCGTCAATTGGGGTTATCACTTCAGCATGCATCATATTGTCAATTTATTCCTTCACACATGCATGTAATTTTGGATTCATCTTATATGGCTATTTTTTGATTGGTCAAGCACCTTCAACTAGTTTGATATGAATTTTACCTAGTCATAGATGAACACCCTTCATCTCACTATAACTTCTTAGAAGGAAATCTTGGTATTATTTTAATAACTTGAATATTTTTGAAGCCTCTTTATCAGTCCAGTAGTTACCTATAGTATTTATTTTGGGTTCTTCCTATGTGCCGATGTTATGTTGGATAGTTTGAAGACGTTCTGAGTATGGGCGGTCTATATTAGGACCAATATCATGAACAATTTAGGCACCATAGTCTGTAGGGATATCCAAATGATTTGCCAATGGGTCAAGTGGGTTGGACTCTTCACCTTCATCCACTTGAAACACTAGTTTTTGCTTCCCTAGGTGTATCTCTTCATGGCATTCCTAATCAAGGATAGGGTTTGGTGCAGGTACATGGTATTCTGATGGATCATTAAAGAGAACTAAACCTTCTTCTAATAAATCATGTATATATTGTAAGTGATCTTCAATGGGACTAAGGTTACCAACAACTGCTTAATGCATAGCTTGGAGTGTGAGTTTCAAATCCATTCGTATAGATGAGTAAGATAATGTCGAGTTTATGCTCTCTTTCAATAGATGCCAAAAAGGGTACCCATATGGCTCTCTTCATGAACATACCATGCTCTAGCCCAAGTTTGTAAAGTTCTATAAAAAGCATGTACCCATAGGTACTATGGTAAGAAGGATTATTCAACCTTTCACATGGATTCATAAGCTTCTATGTGTGGTTTTGGTGCTCATACTCCACTATAGCTGATTGTACCCCAAACTCAATTGCCATGATGAAATTGGTGATGCAAAGCAAAGTGTACTTGATCCTAATGGAGAAGTTTCTCATTATGGGTTCACCACCACCTCGTGGCTATGTTGTCAAAAAAGTGAACCAATGAATGCATACAATCATTATCAAAGTTATATAAATCTTCAAGTTGCTAGATGAAGTTGTAGACTTCCATTTATTCATGAAATTGAGGAGCTTCATCAAGTCTTTGTAACAATGCATCCATAACTAGTCCTCGCATGATTTGTCTGGTAACAAGGCAAATAAATCTATGGAATTTATGATACTAGTGCAAAACATTCTCATAACTTCTAATGGCACGACACACTCTGCCAATGAGGTCATAGTCATCATGGGCCCAATAATTATAAACATTACTTGTAGTATCAAAAAGGGACTGATTGTCCATCCATCATAAAATGCCATCAGGAGTGGGATCACGATGCTTACGATCTCTAGCTATGACATCGTAGATGTGTTTAATAGATTATTTTACATTAACAGGTTCTACATATGGGGGCCCATATGTTTGATCCAATGGAATAACAATGTGTTGATCAGTATTTTCAAAATTGATGTAGTAATTTTTTATGCTTAAGTATACATTGTTTGCACATCTCCAAGGTCACCCAAATAGAGATAAAAAATCATCTACCTTAGATAACTTGAGAACTTAAAAATAAAATTTTAAAGTAACTCCAAGGATATCAATTGTTGCATTCTTAAGGATGCCAATTAGTAGAGCACGGGTTTTATTAGCCATAAAGAACATGAGCGGTGATGGTTGCAATATCAGGCTAGCTATTTTTTGCCATGCATCCTTTATAAGGATGTTAACCTCAATGCTAACGTCAACCAAGATATCTTGGATTACCCAACCATTGATGGAAACATTCACCATTTTTTCCTTGTCCTCTTGAGGGCTGGGAGGAACAGGGGTATCTTGTCATTGGGCATTATTCAATCGATGATCTTATGTTGGCTTAATCAATTGAGGTTGAGTATTAGTTGGTGTTTGTACCTAATTTTTAAGCTAATTACTCAATTTTGGGATAATTTTCTCATCCAAAATATACTTACAAAGCTCTTGGAAATCATCTCTTATCATGTTTTCAGGTTCTATGGCATTCTACAAATCAACATATTTTGCTACTTATTGATCTTTAAAAAATTTAATTTATCCTTGTAGTTCTTATTCCAATGTCATATTATCTTGGAGTACATCTTTATATTTTTGGGCATCAAGAGACTTCCTTACCCAAGGCTCTTCGCATTGTATCTTCTCAATAGGAGTAATAGATGTAGATTGAGATTGTCCACCACTACATATAGTGATATTAACCTATTAAGTCATTGGGGTGCTAGAATGCGGCTGCCAGTGAGGTTTCTCAATGTGAATCATACCAACACCTTTTTCATTTATTTCCTCAGTGATGGTTGTGTATAGGTTAGGACATTCTTCCAACTGATGCTCCTTTTTTTAAAAGCACATGTTGGATAGACTAAACAATCTCATTGATAATGATTTGGATATCCACATTTATAACACATTCTTTGTGGGAAACAACCACCTCCTCATCCTTATCCTTGACCTCACCCATGATATCCACCATTATCTTGATTGTTAGAAGCAGTGGTTTGGTGTGTACCACATGCACGTGCCTCATATACATCACTAATTAGTTGACAATTGTTTATGTCATGGGTATAGGAATCACATATTTTATAGTATTCAGTCACTTTAGAATGTGTATCCCACTATAAGAGAGGACATAAGTATACATAGTGCTCTTCATGGAAAATTTCACATGACTACTTTAGTATATCACCAATGTTTTTGTATGTGCAGTTGCTTATATTATGACCTCCAAACTCACAAGGTACACTAAAGACCGTTATGAGTGTCGTATGCATTATTTACAGTCAGCTTATCTAATTATGATGCCATTGAAGCTATCTGAGCTTCCATAAAAGGACCAATTCTAATGTCAATGCTACCAATAACATTAGCAAAAAGGATAGCTTTTAGAGCTTTACACAAGCTATTAAAGGTCCTTTGAGATAATGTTTCTCTAAAGGGAAGCAACAAACCTCCCAAAAATCATTATGTTGAGCAACATTAATTTTGAAGGAAAGCTTGGATAAAAGTGTTTAAAATCATGCATCATGCTCTCGTACACTCTCAATGAGCTCTTATTTTATATATTTCAGTACGAAAATACTTTGTTGCTCAAATTTAGGAATATCAAATTCTTGAAGAAATGTCATCTTGAGCTGATCATAGTCAATTACTACTTGTTGAGGGTCAAACTTCCTATACCACTTATGCACTCTTTCTAGAAGTATGGTTGTGAATTATGTGGTCTTTCACTTAGAAAAAGATGTGCCTCATGCCCTCTAAATGAGTTCACACTTATGAACATGTTCTGTAACATTCTCCATGCCCTGATATTTAGGTAGATGAAGTGTCATTTCATAATATACCGTTGGTAGTTGAGGTGCTTACATTGATGGTTTTTGGGAATCCCTAGATCTTATTCCTTGAGGGGGAACTCCATCACCTCCTCTTGTGGCACCTCCTAGTCCACCTCTAGTGCCTCCAGTAGTAACACCCATGACATGGGGCATGGTAGTTGGTTGGTTGATAATACTTTGACCTATACTCTGTCGACTATGAATGTTAGGCCCACCAAGCATACCAAGTTGGGCTATGAAATTCCCTTGAAAAGGAAGAGAAAGTATTAATTTAATATGAGTTAAAATTGACTCATCTATAATTTCCCTTATAGGATTAGTTTTTAACTCTACATTATCTGTATGCCAATTATGTATAAGTAATTCCTATGATGCATAAGAATGAGCATGCACTATGGCTAGGGAACCTGGTTGGTACAAATGTAATTCTTTAGTCTCTTCTTCCCAGCTAGTTTCTCCTTCATATGATAAACTTGGCATAGGGTGCAGTTCGAGAGTGATGGAGTCCTCCTGGTGCCTTCCTGCTTCCCTATGGATATTAACAACACTTCTTGAGTTACCTCATTCCATTCTTACACTGCTTTCACCTATGATCCTGTACTAAGCTTCATCATATTTCTACTTCTATAATGCCCACTGATTGGTTACCATTCTAAACCTAACAATTCTTTACCAACTCCTCTATATTCCCCTTCCAATTGTACGACTCATGGTAGGATGGATTTAACCTTTTATTGGCATAGTTTTGAGTCCATGATCAGTAAATAAATTCTTTACTTCTAGTGGGAAATGTCGAATATACTGACCACATGGTTCTCTGAGAAACTAGAACTTGGATTTTTTAGGACAAGAGTAAGTGGTTATAGCATATTCCAAGGTGTAGTTGTTTAACACTCCTTTCTACTGGATATTAATAGCCTGTGTCCATGGTGTACCTAGTCATTTCAAATCTCTTTGATGTTCTAACATCCAAGTTTGTCTCCTCCCAAAATTTCATGATTGACGTTGAGCATAAGCAAAGATCCAAGCATGCAAATAAACAAGGGCTTAGACAAAGAAGGTTTCATATAATTAGTTGTAGAGATGTTCTACCTGTCCACATATGGGAATTTATAGTTTAAGATAAAGAACTATAAAATTACCCTCAACCTCGATAATCCATTATTCAATAATTTCAAGGGATAAATGTTCGAGCATCTTCCATTACTATGCAACAAGTGTTATGGGTCTCGATAATGGAACCAAAATGTTGGGTGTCATTCCATTTACATTTTTATTTAGGTGCTAAAGTGTAGCCACAAAAAGCTTACATGTTAGCCTTTCATGCAAGAATAAGTTCTTGCATGGTCACCTAAAACATGCAACAAGTTATTAGTTCCCATGGGTTATGTTGCTCAGTAACACACTAGTCATATACTTGAGTTTATTCATATATCTGATTAGAAATTACATAGAAAAAAAAATATATGACTATATACCTTGAATCATTAATCACCACAAACATGAACATGAAGATAAATGCCATGAATTTCAAAGGGTTGTCTATGCAAACCCATATAATGCATTTTTTATAAGTCGCATACTTAATGATAAGCCATAGATTACTCAATATAAACCCATTTTTAATGCTTAACTACCAATTCTCATAAACACAATATATGAATTGATTGTAATATCTATAATTCTATATTATATAGTCACTATATGTTATCCATTATTAGTCACCTTACATGAATCCATACAGGGAAATTTATACTTATTTTTCCCTGACCAAGTAGTTACACAATAAATGACAAATGGGTTATTGTCCAATGATCTCTCAGTAGATTGAGAGTTATGGCAGTCTTTCACTTATTTTGTCCTAAGGACCCAGGACTTGGTGCCCCCTAAATTCTTACTTGATTCTAGATCCTTGCTACCAAATGTCCTCCTTTTCACAAGATGGTGTGAAACTCGTGATGATTAGAGTCTAGATTGTCCTTGAGAATCACTCCTCAATTATCTCCCACTTCCCTCTCATTCCCCAAGCCTTTCATTGTTGTTCTGAGTCTTATACTCTTAGGTTCTTCATATTTATGTTTCATCTTTGATTGAGTCTTCTTGAACTTGTTATCTTTTATACACCTTTTTCCTCTGGACCTTGTTGGTTCTACACCATGGTCTTCCTATGCCATGCTAGTTCCATGCCACGGTATTCCTACACCATGTTCCTCTCATTTTGTGTCAGTTTCGTGCCAAAAATCCAAAACACTTAGTCAAAATTTGGAATCCAATAGTGTGTCTTACACATTAAGGTATAGTTTTTGTTTAATCTAGCAATTTTATTTGTAAACTAAATGGGGGGAAATGTATTAACCTAACTCTGGTCACGAATACTTTATCATGTTAGTTTTACCCCTTTTTATCTTTAATTAACTCATGCAATTAATTTGTACCTATTTTTCCACTTCACAATTGTTGACACTTAGATTGCACCTCTGAGGAGATGCCTAACTCTCCTCATCCAAGTGGCACCATGGAGACATCTCTCTTACTATGAGTGAGAATGTTGAGAGATGAATCTATAAAAGGTCTAGCTCCCTTGATGCATTCCTTGAAGCTCTCTCTTTAATTTAGTAACTTGAAGATGAAAAGGGATTAAGAAAAATAACTAAAACAACAAAAGGGTGATACACCAATGTATAATGTCCTCTCACTTGACTGAAACCACTACTTAAAGACCAACAAGGTGTTTCTCACACAAGACTCACATCTAAGGATTCATTGCTACATCAATGTTTCATATGCTAGATTCAAGAAGGTATGTGATTCTTAGGAAGGGGATGAATGATTAAAAGGATGGATTCACACATGAACCACTTCTATGATATATTTACACTTAGAAAATAATATTAGCAAAGACCTGCAATAATCTCCTTTCTGTAAATTGGTAGACCATCAAGAGTATAAGCTAGAAAAGACAATCTTTCACTAGACTAGACCAAAAATATTCAAGTCATTACTCAATATTATAGTATATAAGTGGAAATAACACTTGTATATTTATTCAAGAGTTATTCAAGTACAAATTTGGCTAGAGTTTCCCCATCAACCAACGGAGCCTGCCAAAAGAGTCAAGAGAATGCATATTTATAAATTTTAAGAGGAGAGACGAGTAAAGGAAGTCCAAGGGTTACTTGGACATGTGTCACCTTGAAATAATTAGTTACATTTTCATGTGTAATAGAGGTGGGGTGAGCTATTCCATGTCATATAAGTCTACGTTTCCAAAACAAGTCATAAGAATGGTGAAAAGTGGCACAAAACCTGTAATTTTGGCATAGGAAACTACCTTCATGATTTAGCTTCCAGAACTACCCTATCCCTACATATGGTCAGGAATGATGATTGGTTTGAGAAAGAGGGGTTACAAACATGTCCCCACATGCATTGGATTGATCCCTGACCATCCCTATTCTTTTGGACATTCAAAATCATCCTTGGTAATTTTAAAAAGGCCATTTTCCATGCACCTTCTACACTTGGCATTGAAAAACTCCCAATTTTATAAAAAAAATTATTAAAAAGAGGTAATTACACTTTTTAAAGATGCTCCCATCATTATTTTCAAGAAAAAACTTTTAAAAGGATTCCCTAGTTGTTTTTCTCCACTTTCTCTAAGTGTTCACTAGTTGGTTTACTGGACTGGCTAAAAGTGAGAGCCTATTTGGGGAAATTAAGGGCTGATTAATGAGATTAAATTAATTTTGGGAGTTATCTAAATTTTAAATCTTCCTCCTAAAGTTTGTTTCATTTCTTAACTCCTCCTATAGCCTGCACACCACTCAAAATGGTCAAAACAAGCCTTGTTTTCCTCTTATCCATACAATTATTTACAAACAGATTAAATGTTTAGGATCCTCTAAGAGTATTATAAAACATCTAAGTGTTTTCATGTCCATTCCATTTCTTTTATATTCTCAAATATCAAGCTTTCTCCAATCGGTTCCTTATGAGGGTTTTACAAGGGATTTAGGTGGTTTAAACTCTTAACATTTGTTCATAAAGGTCAGACATTGAAATCCCATATAAATGACATTGAGGGTTATTAAAGGACCCTCTACATCCTCCCCAAATATCTTATCTTTCCTTTCAAAATATTATGGGAGGTATGAGTGTCCAAAGTTCACCTTCGAGTCATTTATATGTTTCTTGTGAGGGTCTGAGCACTCTTTAGGCCCAAAATGGATTCCTATGGGGTTATTTTTCCAAAAAAAAATTGTATAATATCTGTATATATCCCATAAACACTATTTAAAACCTTAAATGGATCACTAAAGGCCAAAAATGGAAATGACCTCTAGTTTGGGACAAGGCCTACACCTTGCCAATGAGCCAATTTGTATTTTTGAGCTATACGACCCTTCATTTGATCTTACCATGAATTAAAATAGATTTAAAACATCATTATAATTCCCATATAATTCATTCAATGCACTATAATGTTTGTCTAAGCCTAGGATTTGGAATGACCTTGCATTAGGGGCTAGATTTGCATGCTTCTTTATCAGGCCTGCCTGCAGACCTCCTTGTCCAGACCACCCTATTGGCATTCAAACCCTCCAAGATGGTTTTTCATGTTCCTCCATGTGTTTCCAAACTTTCCAAACATCCTTTAATAATAAAATTGAGTACAATCCCTCCATTCTTTAGTTTTCCCAAAAACTGCCATTCTTGTGCATGCAAGGAGTGGCCTACCTCTGAGACAAAACAAAGAGTATATTACCTATTATAATATCTAAAATTAATATTTTTGGAGATAAAACATTTCCTAAGGACAAATTTTACCAAATGGTTTTTATCATATTCCTTGTCTAGTGGTTCTAACCATCTCAACTTTGTCAAAAAAGGGGTCAAAAATCCTATTGTTTGCATGCTTTTGCTCAAATATCCATGTAGCTGCTACCTCCTCACAATATTAATGCTCAAATGTTGTTAAAACATGATTATAATCTTCATTTAAATCTCATGGAGCTTTTTTAATCATCTTAGATCTTTTTTGTTATTGTAAACCGTTTGTTTCTCCTTTGTTGTAAGGTCTCCAAACCTGCTTGTACGGACTGAGACATATTTTGCATAGGTGAAAAGGTCCTTTGGGAATGGAAGAGTGTTTTAGGCATGGTAAAACTTTAATTTTATGCTAATTAATCATTTTTCATTATTTTAAACCTTCTCATTCTTGTCTCCATGCTTGGCATTAGGCTAATCTTTCACCCTCCTTCTTGTCACTGCCTATAGGACTAAGACAACCTTAATGAGAACATTAGGATTCATTAAGGATCACGTGAATGAATTTTATAAGGGTAATTTGATCCATTTTATAGATAAAAACCTTCACTCATCTTATCACAAGTCCTCAAACTCCTTATATGCTCCCATGACTTGACTGTGTTCCACCATCCTACAGGACTGAGACATACACCTACAAGCCTGTAGGTTTTGTTTTTACCTCAAAACTATGAAATTCCTTTTTTTATCCTCTTATTATTCCATTATCATCATTACATCTGCTTAAATTCTCCATTTGTGCTTCAAAAAGCTCCCTTACCCTTGACTGAGACCAATCTCCAATACCTCTGATTGTATATGCATGCTCACAGGCTTGTAGGTGCGTCTTGATAGGTACCTAGCCCCAAAAGTGGGGTATACAACCTTTTAATTATGATCTAGGCATCATATTATCCTTAATTCACCATTTACCTACTTTATGTTTAGCATAAAGGACACTTTTCACCTCGACTAGGGCTAATCTTCCACTGTCCTTGGCTATAGGTGTTTATTTCCAGGCCTGTAGGTTGTTTTGGAGCATTTGGATCATGTTTCACCTTATATAGGGTTTTTTGAGCTTGAATATAGTTTTTTATCATTCACATTTAGACTATTTCCTTCCTAGGAGTCCTCAACACAAAATCTCTATGCCAATCATTGAAATACTGTATCTAGCCATGCTCCGCTCTCTGTACGGATAGGGGAATAGTCATCACCTCTCCCATGGAATGAGTGCTTGAAGTTGCTTGTTGAGGTGTTTATAATTTTTTCCCCTACTTTCACATGTCCATAACTTCCTCATATGTGCAATTATCAACCTTCCCTTTGAAATCTTGTAGACACTACTACCCTTTTTCAGTGCTTTTTACCCATTTTGGGAGGTCTCAAAACCTATGTGACTCTTGTCCTCTCAAGCTCAAATTTCGCATGATGGTTTCCCATGGATGGGACTACAAAGTGGGAATAATATGATATATCAAAACTAAATATATCTTTACCTTATGAAAATAAAAAGGATCCTTGGGAGCTTTGTTTGGTGTGTTTAGGGACTGAGAAACTAAATTCGGTCATCTCATTGATTTGCAATCTCACCTTCTCTTTATGTCCTTGGTTAAGGAATTATGGTCTGCCATATGAAAACCACTACATTTAATTTTAAGAGAAGATCCCTAGACCATCTCCATTCTTTTGGGACTCCCCATTTCCCTATCCGTGGCCTCTTGTAGGTTGAACTGAGTTAGGATGGACAGTGAGGAGAAACAATGAAGAAGTGCATAGTTTAGACCTTACGAGAAGGATCATGCTACTAAACCATGTCCAAGACATCCAAGAGAGATAAAAAATTATCTACTTTCCTCATGTTGGTGTGTATAACTTCTCAAGATCATCTATAGGTGCACTCCTTTTGAGGAAAAGGCAGTATACAGACCTAAAATGGAAGACAAGCCTAGAGAGGGCTTCCTTGCATTATTAATGCCTTTAAAACCAAATTAGGAATATATAAACTGAAAAAACACCTTGAAAATCATGTGGACACCTTTTCAAAACATGAAAACATTAGACCAAAACAAGAGAATGAAGATGACTGCAAATAGTGACCCCCCTCATAGTTGCAAACCCAAACAAGGCTGCTTGGAGTGTTAACATTGGTTCATGAAGGATAAGGCACCAAAATGAAATTTATTATTATGTATGTGAAGAGGACTTAGATAAATATCCACCTATAGAATCACTCCCTCCCATTCTACCTATATGGTCTGTACCATATGCTTGAAGTTGCTTTGTTTTTGCTTGCCACGACAAGAAGAAAGGAAAAGAAGCAAGAGATGAAATTTTATGGATTTTTTATGAAAAAAACATGAAAATGTCTACTAGGAACTAAAGAGACACATTTTTTATGTTTCCACCTAAAAATGAGATTATCTATTCTGTACAAGTGCCATAAAGACCCTAAAAACAAGGGAAAACTTACCCTTTCTAACCATAACTAATTCTTGGACTATCATAAACTATATTTTGACCTTCTCTAACCCTTCCCACATTTAACCCTAGCTTAGTGACAAGTTTTTTACTTTAGCCTATCCATATAAGTCCTTCTTTTAGCTCAAAGTGGGCCCATAAGGCAAATTGTTACATATTGAACATGATAAGAGTAATTAAATGGACCAAATATGCCTTAAATCATATTAAAAACAATATTAGAACCAAACTAACATAATTCATTCCTTTGACAAAGTTTGACACTATTTGACCAAGGTTGACCATCATTGACTTGACTAGTACAAAGGGCTAGACTTGAACTAAGACTAGGTAGGCATAAATGGAACATTTGGATTACAATGACACCCCTATAGGACATGAATAAACTTATACAAAGTTTTAAAAAAGTAGGGGGTTGACGTAAATTTGACCAAAGGTCAAATTTGATCAACAACCATATCCCAAGCACAAGAGAAGACTCATTTTTATCTTAAGACCATCCTCTTTCACATATACAAATATTTCTTGATTGCTAAAAACACCATTATGCATTTGTATGCCTTAACCCAAATTCAAAACCAATCACTTTTTTCCTAAGGGACAATAATCCCCAATAGGGAAAATTATGGCAAAACATATTTGTCCCTAGGTAATGTTTTTGTCCTTCTCCTGGCAATGGTCAAAATTTCAATTTAAACCCTCCCTTAGGTCATCTTCCATGTTTTTAATCTCCTAGCATGTGGTCATCTCATTATTAATTGATATAAAGACACACTCAATTCACTTGTTAATTCACTTGGTAATTTCAATATAGAGGATTATTTACATGAGTGCACATTGATAAAAAGTTACCTATTCTTCCCAATTTAGATTTTATGCATCTTAAGTAGTTCTCAACCAAGTCACAATCCTATTTTATGCAACCCTTAGCCAAGAATTATCAAGTATTTAAGCTGATTTTAGATGTATTTATATAGTCAAAGGAGCACAATTTCATAAAACACTCCAAGTGTGAGAACTACATTGGCCTTGATTTCCCTCCTTGGAGTATTGGATATGTAGGCAATGTTCAATCATCATGAGCGTGATTGGGATCAACCTAGCCTAACTACACTCCCTTTTCTATTGTAGGTTTCTAACCATTACAAGCCCTATTAGGGTTTTATCCTTACAAAATCTATTTGTCAATCTTATGCACACTTTCGAAGGTCAAATCAAATCACATAGAGCTAAATCCAATTATTGCAAGTGATTGTGCCCTAATTTCTAATTATTTACAAAAATACAAAATTAATTAAAATGGTCAATATTGGGGAGTGTTCATGTCCTTACTTGGCATTCATGTCCTTGAACAACCTCAGATCCAGCTTTTGGGTAGTTTTTGGGTTTATTAATGTTTTATTATTTATGCATTATGTCAATAAACACAATTACTCAGATGAAGAAAGACAACTAAATTTATCTTTAATTTTCATAGTTAGCCTTATTTTTAATCATTTAATTTCATCTATTTTAATCACTTACTTTCAATTTGATGTTTAAAAGTGCATTTACAACATCTTGTTTTATTCTATTTTATTTATCAGAATTAGGGTTAATTCACATATTAATTTAAATTATGATAAAATACTTATGGTTCATGTTGTATTTTAACTAAATGTGTCATAATTGGTATTGTGTCATTGAATTTACTTGAATCTCCCACCTCATATGTTTGCATCTGATCTACTAGAATGGGTTGTGATGGGGGAATGATAGAATGATATTCCACCTGATTCGTATAAGTAGATTGTGTCAATATTGTAATATATTAAAGGATTGTCATCTATGAGTAATGTGTATGAATAACCTTCTTGTATAAATTTGATACACTTTTGTAATGTAGATGGTGTTGCTTCAATGGCACATATCCAAGGTCACCCAAAAGTAAGCTATAATGTATATGATTAGGCATAACCTAAAATATAGTAGGTACCATTTTGGGGCCCACTTGTGTATCCAATGATTGTCTCAAGTACTTAGCATAGAGTATTGTCAAATCCTTTGATTCTTTGGTCTAATTTATGGATATTATCCGTGTGGATGCCCAATTATTGTAAAACAGTTGTGTTATAGATATTTAATGCATATCCATTATCGACCAATACACATTTAACTACTTTATCTTTCACTCACACCTGAATAAATAGTTATAATTTTTGTTCTATTTTTTGTTGAGTGGTTAAATCTTCTTTGTCAAAAGTGATGATTTTTTTATATCTTTTAATGTATTCATGATATAAGCAAAAGAGGTCAATTGTGTATCATTGGGGAGCGTTGTCTCAAAAATACTTCACATAATATATCTTTATAATTTGTTGATCTCTTTAATAACTAGAGAATAGAATATTAACATGGGTGTGCTTTATATTATAATGTCATATCCTTCTGGTTGATTTACTTTATTTATGGGAGGTGGATGTGGTTGAGGGAGATCATTTTAACTTCTTTAGTTATGTTGTACATGGCAGGGCACCCTACATCTCTAATTGGTAACATCATGAACTGTAGAATCCAATATAAGCCATGGGAAAATAATAGGAATGAGATGGTAATTGATACCACTATGAGGTCTATGGAGTGGAGGAACAAAAGGAGTCATGCATGCCCTTTGTGATCTAGTGGTAACAAGAAGCAATTCAGATTGGATATTGAAATAATAAGAGTTGAGGAAGGTTTGAGATTGTTTATTATTAATTTTAACCTCATTAATGTATAGTGATTTGATCCATTTTATTGCATTGTTGATCCAAATTGTACATATCAAAGTAGAATAATATGAAATGATTAAAATCATAGCTTGAGTTAAAGAATAGATGATATGTTCATTCATTATAGCCATGTGTATTTGTAATATGAGAGAAAATCAAAAATCATGTTTGAAGATAAAACTTTAAGGTATAAATTTGAAAACCTTAGAAGGATGAAACCCTGAGGGATATATAGGGTTTGACACGGTTGGAGTAATATGCTAGTTCAACAATATGTTTTACCCTAATTTGGATTGTGTAGCCCTAATTAAAATACAAAATTTAATGTAATTCATGTTATAAAGTATGACAATTAAGCATAAATATAAATGTAAACTATTTAAACAAATTTGAAAAATCGTATGTGCTAGATATGAAAAGTACTGAAGAGATTAAGATGCTTAGAGTTTTTGATTCACTAATCATTTATGATTGAATTCTGACATTAGGAAAAGGCTATAAGCAATCAATGAGTTAGATTTGAAATCAATTATCTTTGAATGTAAGGTCAATAACATTATGTTAGGGCATATACGTCGACATTAGTGACCAAGGCTTGGTTTTGTGTGGTCATACAATCAACTGCACCTATTAGTGATACCTATATATGTGTAATGTTGATGTTTGACTGTGCAAAAAACTCCACAGATCAGTGACTTTATTCTTATGAGGGATATAAACCTATAAAATATTGGGAAGTGTAGTGGGATGAGCTAACCCCAATCACCCCCGTTGATGACTAACCACTACCTACTTATCCAATACTTTGAAGAGGGAAGTGAAACCACACATAGTTCTTACCCTCAATGTGAATGTGAAATTATGTTCCTTTTCTATATGAATGCACCTTTAATATGGATTTATATACTTGACAATAATCACTCCTGACATAGTTTGGTGTGCTTTATACTTAGTTGATGAATGCTCTTAGTGACTTATTCACAATTTAGGAAGAATAGGGCATATATGGTCAATGTGAAATAATGTAGAGATTCCATATAGATAAGTTCCAAGTAAGTAATTAGTATGGGTTTGATGTGTAGTTATTTGAGTCAATTTCTAGTGTTTTCTCATGCCATTGACATGCTATGAAAATGGGATGATCCATAAGAATGATTTAATTTTAAAAAGTAACCATTGTTGGGTAAGGGTCACTAATGTCATCCTCAAGTAAGTTTCATCGATGAAACTATATAATCTTGGCATTAGTTTCTAGGAGACAATAATGTGGATGCAATGATATAGAGATGTTTTAGTAAGATATTTAGCTAGTTTGTCACAGACTAAAAGGTAGTTTCCTATAGGTGGTTAAGAATAAAATGGGAGGGTCAGGCTCATAACAAGCACGTGGATGTGATAAAATAGATAACAAGAGGCACATATGTGTCCATAATTTATGATGGAAAAGGTAGGTCATAAGTGACATTATCAAGTGTCTAATACCATATTTTATTATCTACAAAACCCTAGTTATATATTATGTTTAACATGATATTTTTCAAATCGTAGGTCTTTACAATTTTTTTAAAATCCTAAAACCCTAATGTGATTTAATTAATATGGTGTTATCAATACAAATTTGGTATTTGACACTTAGAAATATCAATTTTGACCTTTCCTTGACATACATGACTTATGAGTGCACATATGACTCTTGCACACCCTTCTTTCCTATCTATTTGCCTATCTATGAACTTGGCCTTCTCGATTTTTCATTATTCATATATAAGATATCCCTAGTATATGCCTGAATGGTCTATCATTCTAAACAAACTATCACCATATTTTAGATAGTTATTTCCTTCATCTTAAATAATCCCAATAATAGTCAGACACTACCAGTTATCAATAGTGTCCACCTTTGCCAACAGTGTCCCACTTTCTTGAAATAACTATTTTTAAAACTTAAATCCCTCCTTTGGGTCGACCCACATGATTCACATGTTGGTTATGGAGGGAAATTACAAAAATATTCATCTATTTATATACATCAATCCTAAGGCTATTCCCATTAATATCTCACTCAGTCAGTACTTCAAAAACTATTTGCACGCTGAGAGATCTATTTGCATATCCTTGAGGCACTATCCTATAAAACATTAAAATTTTAAAAATCCTCAAAGGAACAATATTTATGCCAAGTCTAAAAACCAAAATCAAATATTCATATTATCAAGTGTCAAAAGTTAAAGAGTTGTATTGCATTCCATTAAATCACTATGAAACACACATACACATAAGTGGGAGAACTACATGCGCTTCGAGCCCTCTTCGATGTATTGAAATGTAGCAATGCTTAATTACTCAGTGGTGTATGGATGAAATTATCCAACCCATTTTTATAACATATTTTTATAGTCTAAATAAGTGTCAAAAGTAGATATAGGGTTTCAATACAGAGGAGGGTAAAATACAAATCCAGACACAAGACTGAGAGCAATAAATTATACACGAAACATATTTATAGGTAGGTGCAATGATGTGTAACACTATAATCTGATAAAACTTATAAAGATAGTTCCCAGAATTAGTGGACACATCTAGTCGTTGTAGGTATATGAGCTTTATATTAGGTATCAGTAGTGTATAAGATAAACTAGAAATTATATTACATATGTTACTCAATAATAATTTGATTTCTTTACCCTATACTCAACATAGAACTCACTATCAATTTTCATATAGATAAGGAAGACTATATTATTTTTATCATAGATTAAATGGATAGGAAACTAATAATTATTGGGAACTATGATAACACATTCAGAAGCTTGAAAATCAAGGCATGAGTGCAGTACTATAGTTACAAACCAACCTTATTATGAATAAGGTTATGTGGTCTCTCAAAAGATAAATTTTATATGATTGTCAAAACCTCCTTTGGATATTTTAAAGATACTACTAACACAAAATCTCATATCTCTCCATGTGTCATGGAATGTCGATATGACAAAGGCATGATCTAAAGGGTTTGATATTAATACATATTATGACTAGCATGCATGCCAAGGACAATCTATAAGTAGATTCTTTGGATTAAGACATATAATACTAGATCTCATTGATGGTTATTTTATTCAAACAAATAATGTTAATACATGATGGAGTTCATAGGTTACTTTGAATATTAGAAATACATGATATACACATGATTGTGGTGTCTATGATAGCAATGATGGATATTGTACAACAAATGATCATTTATCTAATTCAGACATTAATATTACATAGTGATTGATCTAGTACCTATAATTTTATATCGCATTGATGGAATCATTGATTAAATTCAAATAATTCATATTGAAAAATTTAAAAAAAAACATTTAAAAAAATAGAGACCTGTGCATGACATGCTTTTCTAGTCATATATACATGGTAAATTATATGTCCGTTTTATATGCACATGATTTTCAAGGTATACATGAGTGGATGCAGGACATATAGATTATATAAGACACATGGAAATTCAGATGTGAGACATTCCTATTACCTAATGTATGCTTGTAAAATTTGATCAATGGATTTAAATATACTATATATAGTAAATTAACCCAAAGTACACAAAAACATAAATGGGAGAGAATATGGAAGCAATCAAAACTTAGTTAAAAGGCTCTTACCATCACCTTGCTTCTCTTAATCTTCCCTCCAATATATTCAAATGAATTCTCCAAGGATTATTCAATTTTTTGTTGGATTACTAGACAATGGTGGCTTCAAGATTTCAAAATGGATGCAAGAGGGATCAATAGCTTCTTGGATACAAGGATATATGGATGCAACAGAGTATGAAGGCTATAGGAGACCTTGTGTGTATTCTAATTCCAAATCCAATTCCAGTTCCAAATTTGTCCAACCAAGCCCTTTGCTTGGTTATTTATAGAGTGGTGGGGAAGATTAAAAATAATTTTTAATTTCATAAGAACCCTATAGTTTTAGATAATTCTATAGAATTAGAGAAGACTCTAGATTTTAGAGGTTTCTAGATTTGAGTAGGGGTTAATAGGGATTAAATTAGGGGTTTTATGTGAGTTTAAGAAACTAGGTATGTAGGAGAAACTATGGATAGTTTGGCTAGCAGGGTAGGTAGAATATTTCGAATTTTAAATTGGTAAGTGGGGCAAGTAGTTATTATATAATATGGAATTAGTGGTTTAGTGGAATGCTAGTGGGATAATCAAGGGATTAATATAATATGGGGTGTGTAGGAAGGTTATCATGATGCAAGAAATATATAACGGGGATTGGGATTTATACATTTAATTACGATAATGTTTGTTTATTTTAAATGAAATTAATTATGATAAATAATGGGATTGATGGAATAATTAAGGTGAGCAAATTTATATGTATACATTTTCCCCCTCTTTGATAGGGAGTCACTAGTGATGAAGTGGGAGTAATAGTATTTCATATAATAACCATTGCATGATGGGTTAATAAAATGAGGTTACATGATGCCCCCTCAAAAAGGCATGCAGGGAGGAACGAATCACATGGTCACTTGAAAATAGATCATGAGGTGGGTATATAGGCAAGACAATGAGGGGTTGGGATGCCCCATGTGATAATTGAACTAAGAGTGATAGGATGTCTCAAGTGGGCATGTGAGGGAATGAAGTTACAGGTGTAAGACTAGTCCTAAGGGGGAACGCACCTCAATAATAATGATTAGCCTCTTAAGAAGAGTCCTAGGTAAAGACTAATGCTGAGGAAAGAGGCAAGTAGGTTTGATATATTAATATGAGTAATCATGAGGCATGGATAGACTAATATAGATAAGGCTATGATTTATCAACATTTCCCAAGAAAAGACACATGCAAGGGAGAGCTACGGGCCGATGAGATGATATAAGTGATTTACGATGATAGGCAAATTTGATTTGATAATTGTAGCTCAACATGATTTGATAAATTTGAGGGACCACAAGGGGATGGGAAAGTAAATTAGTGGTTATCTTTGGGCACTAAAAAGTGGCCAAGTGTTGCCTACATAGTCTAAAGAGACCTCAGGCCAATGAAGTTCTGACTCGAAATGTTGGACAAGGAACGGGGAACTGGAAAACCATGCCAATGAAAATGATTTAGGAATTGTTAATGATTATGGGAAATGTGATTTAAAATGATTAAGGGCTTGATAAATGATTATGAGAATTGTAATTAAATGTTTAGGTGGAAGGATAGTGTTATTGTAGATTAAACAGGTTTAGTTTGGTAAAAAGATAGTGTTATGGGGGGTAAAATCGAAAAAGAGGGGTAAAAAGAATTCATTGTTTTCTCTTGGTGATTAGTAAAATCTTGCTCTAAAACTCATGACCATGGATCGTATTCCTTGTGATTCACATCATGATGAGAGGATTCAGGAGTTCTAAAGACTGCGGAGGTTGGACTAGTGGTAAGCACCTCTTCATATCTTATTAATTTATGTATTTATTGCATTTACTACTATATTTTTAAGGGAAAAGGTAATGAGTGAAAAATCGCAAATGGGGGCATTGCCTCAAGTTAAATTTTGCACTCACGAATTGTGATAATACACTCCTGATCGATAGTTTTATAAAATTGCTTATGACAATATGTGATTTTGCAAAACTACAGTGGGTTACTTATAGTTATGAAAATTTGTAATTAGCGAGTTTCGATTTTTCAAAACCATAACAAAGGTCTTGCAGTTTTGCAAAAATTGTAGCAAATGACAAATGAGTTTGTGAAATCACAATTTGGGGTAGAGATCCAATAATGATTTTGATTAAGGTGATTATGGGAGTTAATTGGGGAAAAGATAAGTGAGGGAATAGGTAACTAGGTAGATAGGATAGAGGTAGAATAGGAAAAATCAAGGTTAGGGTATAAGTTTGCAGTGATTAGAGGCTAACAGGGTGTTTGGTGCAAGAGGACTTAGGGATTTTAGCATCTAGATTACAATGGCCTATGGTATTGCATGGGATATATCACTTGAAACCAATCAATTTTGGGGTTTTAGAGATGACAAATTTATATTATATTGTGATAATGCTAGTTATGAGGATAGCCTGGGCCCTATTACCACATTGGCAAAGAGGTTGCACTCGAAGATGAACACCTTTCATTTTATCACAAGAGAGATGATAATGACCCTTGAGGATGTCAAGCATATATTCCAACTCTCGATGAGGGGGCTGAGATTTATTGTAGGTATCAATCATTGAGAGTTATTAAATACAGGTTATGTGGTCACTTACAGGTGGGGGTTTGGGACTCATGTATTGATATTAATAGAGCATTTAGGGATGGGATTATGGACATATTGACTAGTTTCTATGTCTCTTATTACTAGTATATTATTGCCAAACAAGAGTGGTTAGTGGTTGTAGCTAAGCTTAGGGGATGTAATTGCAGATATGGTGCAAGACTACAGGGTGTTTTCTTGGGGGATGATTGTACTGGGGCATTTGTATAGGGAGATACACATGGGGGCATACAAAGGGGTAACAAGTTTGGGGCCATCACTATTGCTATAGATTTGGTCCTAGGAGCATGTGGCTATAGAGAGGTCATTACGTACTCAACCAAATCATTAACATGACTAGCCATTAGTATTTAGATGGAGTATTATTATGGGATTTTAGAGGGCTCACACTGGTGATATGAGATTTTCCAGATAGGCATTTGATAGTCTAACAGATACATAGATTAGTTGGATGCCATATAAATAGGTGCATTGGGGATGGTTTGAGGACATGGAGTGCACTAGCTATATCTTGACTAAGTGCTACCTAATAAAACATCATGATTACATTATAGAGAGATATTGTCTAGATAGAGTATAGTGATAGTTTAGGAGACAACATGATGTTCCTAGAGATGAACATCTTTTTTCTCAAAGTGATAGGGAGAGGCCATAATTGCACTGCATAATGGATAAGGTGTTGGATCACATGGATTATGATAGTATATCTCCCATCATTTGGGACTTTCAAATAGTGATAATTGATCCTGGGGTTATTGTAGCCTATACAAGGTTGTGGCGACAAAGGAGACCAAAAAGATTTTTGTGGTAGGTTTAAAGGGCTGAGAGGAGAGGGGTAGTTCAAAGGATTTTATAAGCCTCAATGTTTGATTTTTATTTTAATTTCCTTTGTGACTAAAAAAGTTCACCTTCTCTCTAGAATAAGTAGTAGGGTCTAATATAATGGGATAGCCCTATGTGTGATAGCCAAGTGGCAAACCATCTCTGAGGCCTAAAAATTCAGAGATTACCTCATCATTTTGAAAATAATCCAATGGTATATATTAGTCTCGTTGGTCCTAGTCGATCAATTGGGAATGATGGAGGAAAAGAGGGGAATAAGATGAGACAAAATCAATGGTATAGATGGCATGAGTATCAAACAGGTTAGTGTCAACCAAATCATCATATATATTATAATAGGACTCTACGTTGTTATCGACATTATTAGTGTTAAATGATAAATTAGTGTCACTCTCGATATCTAAGGGGTCACCCCGAGAATTTTGTATCTAATGCCTCAAGTTCCTTTATTTTTGGTAACTGATATTGGGTCAATAGGTCCTTGTTAATTTTTACCCAAGTCTTTTCCCTTATAGGCTTGATTATCCATTATCATGTTTGGAATAGGATACTTTAGGTTTTGGTAGTAGGTAACAAAATCATCATTATATAGCCATGAATCATCATCGGTGTTGATATGTTATTTTTCATGTAAAGTGGTTTTGATGAAAAGCATGGTTCCTTTCTGATGAGAATCATCTTTCCTATGCCATTCCATTTTAGAAGTTTTTATTTTAGGTCTACCATATTATTTAGGTGTATTAGGCAATTTGGCTATATGAAAAGCATTGCCAATTTTGTATCCCCCAACACTATTATATTGAATAGTAAAATGATTAGATATTGCAATAGGTGGTGCAGATGAAGTAGAAGAAAGAATACTTGGATCCACATAATTGGACTCATGCAATTGATCACTACATTCTTATCATTTTTAGGGATGAGCTCTATGCCAAGGTGATAGTTGTAGCTTTCATACTCCACTTCCAAATGTTTATAGAATTGATACGATTGCATATCACTATGAACAATAACTTCTAATCCATAATGGAGAAATTTGATACACTGATGGAGATTATAAGGTACAACATGTAATTCATGAATCCAAGGTCACCCAAGGAGAAAATTATATGATAGATCCAAATCAAGAACATGGTAAAGAGTATCATGGGTTAGAAGCCCAATGATAATAGGTAAATAAATGGTGCACTGATATTCTAGATCCTCATTAACATATGATTTGTTAGTGATGGTATCTATTTGAAGATCTGTTGCTATGTAGCCTAAGTTTTTGACCAACTTCAAAGTTACAATATTTAGCCCTGAACCATTATCTATAAGGACTCATTTAATTTTATGCCAAAAAATGATTGCTTCTATATAAAATGGGTTATTGTGTAAAGGTCCAAGGGATGACATATCAATTTGATCAAAATTAAGTTATTGGTTTGGAACCAAATGACTCTTAAGTGTTTGAAATTTATGAGGTGCAATGTCACTTTGGACCTTGGACTGACTTAAAATTTCATTCAATATGTTCTTGTGGACATTTGACTTATGTATAAGATCTAAAATATAAATTTTCACTGGTGTCTTTTAAAATTGTTCCATAATATCATATGGTTTGTCATTAATAGGAGAAATTGGCTTGGTTTTCTAAGGTGGAGGACCTTGAATGGGATTTTTGGAGGAATAAGGTAAAAAACCTTGAATAGTAACCTTAGAGCATCAAGTTATGATTGTGCAACCTCGAGTCAATGGGGGGTTAATTTAATTAGAATAAGGTGAATGAGGGCATGAAATGGTAACTCTCCTCTATTGATAATCATTTGGGATATTAATAGCCAAATGAGGATTACCAAAAAATGGACGTGGAGGTCCTAAAATGGATGGTGAAGGTCATCGGGTATTGTTGGTAGTTGGCTTAGGGTTGATTTTAATGGTGATTATATGTTCACTAGTAATGCGACCTATGACATTATTATATTAACAAGAGACATTATTATAATTAACTTGATTGGAATGAGCATCTTGACCTTGATTCTAGTTTTGTTGACTTTGATTTTGCTTTTAATTGTGATTATTATGAGTTATTTTTTAGTTCTGGTTATTAGCTTGATGTTGATTTTGGTTTTGATTATTATTGGAGCTCTGTTTTGGAAAAAGGTTTTGATAGATACCCAAATTATTATTAGACATTGTGGATAGATTATCCAACTCTATTTCACCACTTTCAAGCAAATCTTGGATGAAATGGTGAAGTTGCACACATATGTGAATAGAATGACCTTTAAATCGATGATAATCACAAAATTCATTCTCCTGATACCAATTAGGTTTAGGTTGACTTTTTGGAAATGGTTTGGGCAAATGATCATGTTAGAAGTAACTAGATTTTGGAAAACCATCTCAATAGGCTCGCCAAGATTATTGAAAAATCTATTCTGATAATGGACTCTTCTTGGAGGGAGTCTTTGTAAAGTGAGAGGTTGATTAGGTGGGTTTATCTGGATAGGTAGTGGTTGGACCATTCGCACATGCCAAGATTCAGTTACCCCATTTCCTATTATATTTATGTTCTTATTAAATTGTTTAGGATTCTCTAATGTATTTGCTTGTGTTTATGTAGGATATTGTGGCTAAGCCTTATTCTAAACTTGATTATGAGGGTAAATCTTTATTAATCCTTTATCGATGAGGGCCTACTTCATCTGTATTCCCTTCACAATAATTTCTTCAAATGTATTGTTGTAATGAAGGTTGAGATTATGTGTTATATCATATTGTATATTGGTAGTGAACATTGTAACTAATTGCTTATCAGAGATATTATGTGGGATTCAGGTGGCTAATGAGCGCCACCATTTTAAATTGCTATCAAAGTTTTCCCCTTCTCATTTTTTAGCTTGACATAGATCCACTGTATTTAGTTCATGTTTCACATTAAAAGAGAGGTATTCCATAAATATATCTAAAAATTCATCAAAATTATCAACATAACTCTTAGGTAAACTAAGGAACCATTATAAGGTGTGCCCCACTAAACTACAAGGAAACAAGTGAAGTAACTAGATACTGATATATGCAACTTCTTGACATGCAATGAAGAAATATTTTAGATGATTCTTGGGATCTCCTTTTCCTTTATATTTATCAAAATTGGGCATCTTAAAATGATGCAATAAATGTATCTAGAGGTAGCTCATATAAAAGGGATAAGATCATATGTCATTTAGTTTAAACTTATTATTTTGATTTCTTGCCTAAATAGTTGAAATTGCATCTTTAACGTCCTATAAATCCTGAAAAATGGGACCAGAGTGAGAGGAAGTGGGCACATTTTTGGGGTATTCAAAGGTACATTACTTTGTCCCAGATAAAGAGGTTGAATATAATATTGGGGAATTTATACGTGATTGGTTATTCTAGGAATATTCACTCTTTGATTAGAGTTGTACTACTGATAGGGGAATTATTATTGATAAGTCACTTGTTGTTGAGTGTGGCATTCATTTAAAGGGAACTAAGGCCTAAACAGAGGAATGGTTTGTTAGGTATACAATAAAACTTACTAAGATTGGAGGGGAATTTACTATTGATTCTTAGGAATCTATCTAGTAGGGGGAACATGTTGGTTAGGTGGAACATGTTGTTGGCTTGAAGAGGCCCCATATTAAATATAAGTGATAAGTGGTTGGCTAATATAAATATGTTTTGTAATGAAAGTACTTCAAGAATTAAGTATAACAGCATAATTGTATCCAAATATGACTAAAATATATCCAAATATATGATAATAGATAATCCACTTCGAGGGGACAACCTCCACAAGCTTCAATAAGAGCAAAATTCACAATATGATGATAAATGATTACCCACTACCTCTTATATATAGTCTATCTAGGCCATGGTTACTCCATAGGCCGACCTACTAATCAAAAGAAAGCATAGATAAATGTAATATAATGTCAAAGAGGGCTAAGTAAGCCACAAGTCAGCTAATACTGTCCTCATACATGTGATAGGTTAGGGGCGTAGCATGCCCTTCCCCTTCAAACCAACATTGTCCTCAACGTTGAACAACTCTGGATGTTGTTGTAGAAAATCTTCACCTTCCCAAGTTGCATCTTCACTGCTTTGGTTTTTCCACTTGATCAAATATGACCTAATCTCTCTGGTTCCCAACCTCTTCGTATGTGTTTGGAGGATCTTCTCTGGTTCCAAAATGACTCGTCCTTCTTCATCTAGTTCTGAGAGCTCTGTTTGGGTGGAAAATTTTTGTCCAATGACCTTCTTTAAACAAGAAACATGAAATACTGGGTGTATGTGAGATGAATGAGGTAACTCGAGCTTGTAAGCCACACTTCCAATTTTTTGTAGAACCTTATAAGGGCCATAATACTTAGGATCAAGTTTGTTGTCCTTTTTCTGTTGCTTCAAGGACATCTGCTTGTAAGGCTACAAATGAATAAATACCCAATCACCCACCTCAAAATTTCACTCACTATGGTGTTGATCTGCTTGTTGCTTCATCTTATTTTGTGCCAAGGCCAAATTCTCTCTCAAACTAGCCAAAACCTCTTGTTGATGTTGAATGTGCTCTTCCACATCTCGAACCTTGGTGTGCACCTTTAATGAAGAAGTGATGGAAGGTGGATGGTAACCATATAGTGCTAGAAATGGAGACATTTTAGAAGAGGTATGGAAAGATGTGTTATACCACCATTATGTATGTGGTAGCCATTTAACCCAATGTTCTTGTTTATCTGATACAAAACAATGGAGATACCCTTCTAAACATTTGTTAACCACTTTAGTTTGTCCATCAGATTGGGGGTGATAAGATGAGATATGAGCTAGATGAGTACCCAAACAAGAAAATAGTTCAATCCATAAATTACTAGTGAAAATAGGATCACGATCACTTATAATTTTTTTTGGGGTTCCATGTAATTTGAGAACTACTTCCATAAAAATAGCCGCTATTGTACCTGCTGAAAATGGGTGTGAGACAACACAAAAATGGGCATATTTTTTAAGCCTATCCACAATGACCAAAATAACATTCTTACCATCAAACAAGGCAATCCAGTGATGAAATCCATGGAAACCTCCTCCCACCTTTGACTAGGAATTGCTAACGGTTATAACAAACCTGGGGTTTTAACTGTTTCACCTTTATTATGTTCGCATATCAAGCATTCTTCCACAAACTTTTGTACATCTCCCTTGAGTCCTTTCCAAAATAATTCTTTCTTAATTCTATAAGTTTTCAAGAACCTTGAGTGTCCCCCAATTGGAGATGCATGCAACTCTGCAAGAATCTTATGCTTAAGCTCTGAATTTTTTGCACAAGTATAACCTACCCTTATACCATAGGACATTACCTTTCCATTTAAATTTGTCAGAGGATGAATTACCTTGCTGGAGATTCTGAATCAAAACATGTGTATCCTTGTCTTGCTCCCATTCTAACCTAGCTTCATCCACCCAATTTGCTTGCAATATGGACATTGCATAAAGTAAAGCTTTTGTGGATGTATCCCATCTAGATAGTGCATCTGCTACTACATTATCTATACCCTTCTTGTAGATGATTTCAAAATCATAACCCAATATTTTGGTTACCCATTTTTGTTGTTCCTCAGATGATAATCTTTGCTCCAAAAAGTATTTGAGACTATCATGATCCGTTTTCACCTCAAAGTGTCTACCCATCAGATAAGGCCTCCATTATTTAACTACATGAAGAATACCCATCATTTCTTTCTCATAGACAGGTTTTTTTAGATTCTTACCTTTGAATTGATGACTTTTAAATGAAATGGGTCTTCCTTCCTGCATTAGTACTGCCCCCAATCCAGACCCAGAAGTATCACATTCAATAGTGAATGTTTGTGAGAAGTCTGGAGTAGCCAAAATTGGAGTGGTGCACATAGTTACTTTTAGTTTCTCAAATGCTTTGGTGGCATCATCATTCCAATGGAAAGCATCCTTCTTTAGCAATGCAGTGAGTGGAGCTGCTATGCTACCATAACCTTTCACAAATCTTATATAGTAACCTACTAGTCCAAGGAATCCTCGAAGGTTTTTGAGAGTTTTTGGCATGGGACATTCCATTATCGCTTTGATCTTTTAGGGATCAACTTTAACCCCTTCATGGGAAACAATGTGACCGAGGTACTCTACCTCCTGTACTCCAAAAGCACATTTAGATGGCTTCACATAAATTTGGTGCTTCTCCAAAACTATCAACACCTGTTTCAGATGTTGCAGATGTGCTTCTCATGTCTGACTATAAATCAATATGTCATCAAAGAAAACTAGCACAAACTTTCTTAAAAAAGGCCTAAAAACAGTGTTCATCAAGCTCTGAAAAGTAGATGGTGCATTTGTAAGACCAAAGAGCATTACCAAAAACTCATAATGGCCCTCATGTGTCCTAAAAGCAATTTTATGAACATCTTCATCCTTGATTCTAATTTGATGGTACCCTGAGCGAAGATCCAATTTTGTGAAATAATTAGCACCATGCAACTCATCAAGTAAATCATCAATTACTAGAATAGGAAAATTATCTTTGATGGTGTACTTGTTGAGTTCCCTATAATCTGGGCACATCCTCCATGTGTCATCCTTCTTCTGCACCATGACCACTGGTGATGAATATGCACTTTGGCTATGCTTGATGATCCCTACCTCCAGCATCTCATGGACCATCTTTTCAATTTCACTCTTTTGTGCATATGGATATCTATATGGTCTGATATTTGGTGGTTGACTACCTGGAATTAGTTGAATGGCATGATCATGTTCTCTTTTTGGTGGTAGTCCTTTTGGCATGGCCCCAAAAATAGATGAGTGGTCTTCAAGAATTATTTGTAGATCGGGATGTGTAGATACCTGTGTGGGTTGAACTTCTATGGAGCATAATCGTGCAATAATTCCCTCTGCCCCCTTTTTTAGCATCTTGGTCATCTGATGTGAACTAATCAATTGTGGATATTTTGCATGTAATCCATGTAGTTCAATTTTATTACCTTCAGACTGAAAGCGCATGAATAGTTCTTGGAAGTTCATCTCAATGGTACCTAAGGTTGTGAGCCATTGGACTCCCAAAACAATGTCTATGTTACCCATGGGAATAGCAAACATAGGAGAGTCGAGATTGTTCCCACCCATAGTAAGCTTAATACTATGGCATTTGCCTGAATAATTAATTATGCCACCATCTGCAATCATGACCTAAAATTTTGGTGCTGGGTAGATGAAATAGTTCAATCAAGTGGCCAACTTATGGTTTATAAAGTTATGTGTGCTCCCTAAATCAATCAACACTGTCACCTTTTGTTTCTTGAGGAAACCCACCACCTTAAGAGTTTGTGGAGTGCTAATACCTGCAAGTGCATGACAGGAGATTGTAGGTTGGGAATCTTCAGGTACCTCCTCTATATCTTCCTCGTCATCATTGGAGGCATCATTTGCTTCTTCATCTTCATTTGGTCCCTCAATGTAGAATAACTTCTTCTCAGCACATCTATGTCCTTTACTCCACTTGCTATCACAACCAAAACATAATCCTTTTGCACGCTTCAATTTGCTGAGGGGTCAATCTAGTAGGTGGAGGAAATGTTGGTGATGATATGCTACGATCTTTGAAGTGAGTGAATGGCTGCTTCTTGTTGGCTATGAATTTTTCCTTAGCTCTACGTGCTAGGATAATAGATTGAGAAATATTAAGTGGATTAAACATGCGTACCTCATGTTAAATGTGGTCCTTGAGTCCACCAAAAAATAGGTCATTCAAGTTTGCTTCAGAAATTATCTCCACACGTAAGGATAGGTTCTGAAAGTGATGAATATAATCCTTGACGAAGCCAGTTTGTCACAATTTTTCTAGTTGGCAAAAGTAATTCTCTGTCACACTATTGCCATAGGGTAATTGTAGCTCCTCTGTAAAAACTGACCAGGTGACATTGAGAGTCATCTTTTTCTTTTGAGCACACAACCATCGATACCAAATGAATTGATCAAGTTCGAGATACAAGGATGCCATGGTAACCTTCTGTCCACTTGGAATCTAATGTTGGTCAAAAAAAATCTCCATTTGGTTGAGCCAATTGAGTGGATCTTTTCCATCAAATTTGCGCATATCCACCTTTGGTAATAGGTTCCTCTGTGGCCATAAAGTTAGATTTGAAGTAGAATGGTTAGGAGAACCACCCTGGTGGGTTTGTGAAATAGAGTTAGCTTGATAATTTGACTGATTAATGTTCAAATCTGTCATGATATCTCCCAAACTATCTTGTATGGATTGCATATTAGAGGGTATGTCTTGCACCTCACTCTGAATGCCTTGCACACTATAGTCAAGCTGGCTCACTTTGTGATCTATGTCAGAAAACCCTGGTACAAAGGGTCTAGTACATCCCCCTTATGACTCCATCTCTTCCTTGTTAGGATTTTTACCTAGAGTTTCAGCACCCTTCCCTCGGCCCCGATTTTTTGGACCTGCCATAAAATGGTTTTACGATGTCGACCCTTATTGGCACTTTTGACCCAACTTTGACCAAGTGATTTTGGAATTATGTCAGCCTCAAATAAAAATATATAAATAACATAACATATCCAAACTTTTCTAAGCTTCCCAAAAATGTAAATAACTCAGAAAAATTCTTTGAATTGCGCACTATAGAGCAATTTTATGAAAAATCATAAAATAACGATAACTTTTGTAAAACAGATCCAAATGAGCTGAAATTTTAAGGGAAGCTTAATTTCATTATTTCTCACCTCCGGTAAAAATTTTGAAGATAAATTCAGAACGTGTTTTTATATATTGCAAAATTTAAAAATTTAGTGTTTCACCCACAAGATTGCCCAAATCGCAACTCTGATACCACTTGTAATGAAATTACTTCAAGAATTAAGTATAAAAATAGAATTATATCCAAATATGACTGAAATATATCCAAATATATGATAATAGATAAGCCACTTCAAGGGGGCAACCTCCACAAGCTTCAATAAGAGCAGAATTCACAATACGATGATAAATGATTACCCACTACCTCCTATATATAGTCTATCTAGGCCATGGTTACTCCATAAGCCAACCTAATAATCAAAAGAAAGCATAGATAAATGTAATATAATGTCATAGAGGGATAAGTAAGCCACAAGTCAGCTAATACTATCCTCATACATGTGATAGGTTAGGGGCGTAGCATGTTTTTGATTAAACAACATTTATTTGTGATTGGTTAGCACTTGTTGAAGCGGGGGATTTGTTACCACTTGTTGAGGTGGGTATTGGTCACCACTTGTTGAAGTGGTGGATTGTTACTTGCAACTCACTATTGTGGACTAGGTATGGTTGTAATGTGTTGCTGTGAAGTATCGATAACATTAGGAGGATATTCTTGTCTGGAATTTAGAGTAATATTTTGTTATATTGTATAAGTAACTTGATGTGGATTGGGGTATCCCTTTTGAGAGTTATTTAACACATATTGGGAAGAATATATGGAGATATTTGACTCGAAATTAGTTACTAGATTGATTTCAAATATATGTGTGCTAAAAAGATCTAAAACAAATGTAGTGTTGGCAAATGGGTTAGGATTATACATGGGATAAGTTAAATTATCCACTAGCTATGTGTTTGAAGTATTTAACTCTATTAGTGGTGGCTTTTGAATATCCAATGTAGTAAGGGAGCTAGTGAGAGTAGTTAAAGCCTATTTAGCTTGTCAGATTTGAGAGGAAATAAGTTGTATTTGATAAGATTAGTCAATGATGTGACCTTTACCTTGTTGGATATTACAAGAGTTTGATCAAAAGTTGGTATATAAGTTTGAGTTTGGTTAAAAGTGGCCTAATTGTTTAATGATACAATAGGTGTTTCTTTAAGTACTCTAACCAAATATCCTAAGTCCTTTATGGGAAATCCAGGGAGAAGTTTCTCCCCATTTCTAATAATTTGACAAGATGTTCATCCTTATTGTCAAAGAGTTGTTGTGAAAACTAATCATGTTTGTGGTCAACACTAGGTGGCACATTCACAAGGTACATTGGATTAGGTTTATGCCATGTATCAAATGGTATGTGTGAAAGGTATGATTGGTATTGGCTTTAGTCAATATTAGGTGGTATGAACAGAAGGTATGGTTTATGTTGTTCAAGTTTGGTGTTAGATGGCATGTTGACAAGGTATTGTTGATCTTGTTCATCCTCTACATCGTGGTCATACCCATATGGGCTGTAAAATACTTGTTCATCAAAGGAGGGGTTATAGATAGCCCCAATACATGTCTACTTAGGCAAGTTTAGGTTTATGATCTTCTTCTTGAAAGAGGTTTGGATACTTGAAACTTGTCTTGATTTGGTACGTGACTTTAATTTATAAAACACTTGGGAATGTTTCGAAGTAAGATGTCTTGCTTGCATCAAGGGAAATATCAAATTATAATGCAACCAATCGCAGGGTATGTCAATGTAAATGATTTCAACAAGTAAGGCTATGTGAAATAAATGTGTTTTCAAAAGGTGTGCACAAGATTTGGGTAAAATGGTTTCAAATGAAAATGTTTAATGTTTGGATTTTGGAAACATTTGAACTTGGTCTAATTGAAAGGCTTTGGTCTTGGCAACTTGAATTATGCTTTTTGATCTCTAAAATATGTGAATGTTGGCATAAAGTTGGTTTTATACAATATCAAATAAAGTTTGAACTAGGCTTAGAGCTTTGATTTATAAAAGGAGTTGACTTGTTTTGTTTAACTTAGAAAAAGTTTAATTTTGGTTTTGGAAAATAACTGACTTTGGTCGACTTTGGAACGGTTTATCAAGAATTTAAAACTTGGCCTTAGAATAGTTTGACTAGAATTGGAGTAAGGCTAACAACATAATGAAATAATTTGAACAAGATTTGGGATTTGGATTCAAAATTATTTTACTTTGGAATTATAATTTGGCTTAGGTTTGAAACATAATGGATGGCATAATGGCACAATTTGAACAAGAGTTGGGATTTGGATTCTAAATTGTTTGAATTTCAAAATTGGAATTTGGATTAGTTTTGAAACATAATGAATGGCATAACAACATAATTTGGACAAGAATTTGGAACCTTTGTCTTGAATTGGTTTGAAGTTAGACTTGGAATTTGGCTTAGGACAAGGCTTTGGTTCAAATTAGTTAGCCTAACAACATGGTTTGGACAAGAAAGGTAGGTATTTGGACCAAGTTTGACATGTCACTTTTGTTGACCTATTGTGTAATGCTTTGTTATGTGTGTGTATAAAAATGGTTTGTATTTGGACTTGTTTTTTAATTTGGTTTCTAGTGTAAACAAGGCTTTAACACAATAATCAATCAATGACACACAAGCATATACAAGGCAATTCTAATAACTAACATGAGTTTGCATCCCACGTATTTTAACCTTCAATATACTTTCCTTGAAAGAGGATTATAAACTTTAAGATTCGTTAAATAAATTATTACAATTATCGGTAGGGTTTTTAATCCCACCCTTATCTCAAAAGGTTTGTACGAACAAGACAATCTTTGGGGGTTGTTACTTCTACACCCTTGCATTAATAAGTATTCTAAAATAAAAAAAGGTCTTAAAAGTTTTTACTTGGATCTCTATATGGTCCTAATATATCTTGCAGTATATGGGCACAAAAATATCTACAATTGGATGTCGAGATTTAATAGGTCATTCACCAAAGGGTCTAGTCCCTTCGTGACCACTTCAACCATAATATTTTATTGAAGTGCTGCAAGAAAAATCAAAATCTAAGGGAAATTTCAACTAAGATACTGCTAACATAATCTCAATTTATATACCTTATCAAATAACAGGGTTGGTATGATGCTAGGATGTGACTTCCTAGTCAATGAACCCCTAGGACCTAGCGGAAGGCGATGAACTCTTCCCCATGTGGTCAAAATAAAAAAGAAGGGTATAAAGCAAATAAGAAATTTACATTTTTGAGTCACCTAAAAGGGGAAATAATACACATAAAATATCCCTACAACACACTCAAACAAGAAACAAAAAAAACTTGTATGAAAGGAAAGAACTTTGGAAAATAAACAAGCTTTTATAACCCAAGTGTAAATGTGAATTAATTTTAATCACAAATTGAGATGTGTAATAAAAATAATTTGCTTTGCTTATAATTAAAAACACACTTTTTTTTATCAAAGTCCTGTAAAACAAATGATTAGAAGTTTAAGACATGCAATAAATATATATTTTTAAGGTATAATGTTTTTGTCAAGGGGTTGAATTCACCAATACACATGCATATTCACTTTCACCAATTACCAAGTGATTTCATTGATTCCCTATCAATTTTTCCATTTTAAAAACACAAAATAGAAAGTGAGAATGGGAAAATTCATTGATTAACAGGTTGAATTCACTAATTACAGATTTATTTCACCAATTCCAGAGTAATTTCATTGATTCCAGAACTTGCAAACAAAATAAATATAAATTATAAAAGGGAGAATTCACTAATTAACAAGCGAAATCAACATATTACATATCCATTTCGATGATTTAAGATCAATTTCATTGATTCCAGAACTTGTAAACAGAATATACAAAAAGTATAAAAGGGTGATATTGTCGATTAGTAGGTCAAATTCGTTGATTACAAAGCCATTCCAATGATTTCAAAGTAATTTTGGTGATTCTGTAACCTACAAATAGAACAAATAGAAATTATAAAATGGGTGAATTCAATGATTATCATGTCAAATTCATTGATTACAGAGCCATTTAAGTGGTTTTAAAGCATTTTTGCCAATTCTAGAACCTATAAATAGAACAAACAGAAAGTATAAAGGGGCAAATTCACCAATTAACATGTCAAATTCACCAATTCTAAAGTGATTTCATTGACTCTAAAACCTGTAGGCAGAACATAACAGAAAGTTTGAAAGAGTTAATTCACTAATTAATAGGTCAAAATCACTATTTTTAGGGATGAATTCACTATTTATCAGGTCGAATTCATCGATTTCACCTAAAGTAGAAATTAATGACTTTTTGAAGAAAAAAGACAAATTAAACTTATTACTAGGTTGATTTTGGTAATTAAAAGAATGTTAATGGTCTAAAAAAACTTGTGGGATGCGTCGAGTCCCACCAAGTATGCCATTATGTAGATTAAAAATCTAAAAGAGGTTATTCAATCTGTTAGCGAATGAAATCAAAACAAACTTGAAGAACTAACATCTCAATCCTAATCCCTATGTTGAGATATGTGTAAAACGAGCAAGAAATTCACATTAAAAGACAAAAACAACATTTATACCTTCTTATATGATGTTATTGAGAACCGGTTTGAAGAGGTTGAGCTTGGCTTGTCTATGGAGTCTTTGATAATGCTTGATTCTGCGTGTGGGAAGCAACTCTCCTTATCTACACTTGATTCTTGGCTTGGCTTGGTATGAGAATTGGTTGAAACTCCTTGTATAATTTGGTAGAGTAAGTTTGCATGAAATTTTTTGTCTATAATGGCCAAAGGCCCTTGTATTTATAGATGGTTAGGAAGTTTGTGAACCATTGATTTGAGATCAAGATCAATGGTGGAGGATGAGTCCTTGAACTCATGATCACACACATGGAGTGTGTAAGGTATGTCATTTTAGACCTTTTTGGAGAGTGGAAGGCATGTTGGAAGAAAAGTATAACCATTAGTCCTTTTGGAATGTGTAAGAGAGGTGTAAAAGGAAGAGTGTGTAAGAGGGGTGTAAGATCTTTCTTACACTCCTCTTTCCTATTGACTTCCTTGAGTGACATCACCTATGTGAGGCAATAATTCACGTTTGATTTTAATAAAATGGATAATTCCAGGTTCATGTAATTTTTCATTGGATGAATGATTAGGCTAATTAATCAAGGTGATTAATTAGTAATTAGAAGAATAACATAATTTGTAAAGTTTGTTTGTCAATCAAGTATTCACTTAATTGTCATGTGAAGACATTTGCAAAGGATTGAATTAATTAGGGATGCACTAGATAAAATTAACGATGCAACATGATCCATTGCCCTAATCAGGGATGTGTCATTGTTATTTTAGGTTAAAACGGTAGTTGTGTTGGTAAATTAGGTCTATTAGCGATTTTTGGTTAAATTTGCATGCAATTAATAATGTTCTTGATTGTATTTTAGACACAAAAGTGATTAACATGAAGTGCATACAATTTTGACTAAACCCTATAATTTGATTCACGTTTGAATTTTGAAATAAACTTGAGTCCAAAGTTGACATTTATTGACTTTTGAAGGTGGAATTCAATTGAAATTGAAAAGTTGACTCTAGTTAACTTTGAAATTTTGACTTTATAAAGTTGACCTTAGAAAGTTGTAAATGGAAATTGAAATTGGTCGAAATTGGAATTGATTTAGACTTTGAACAAGAAAATGATTTTAGTTCAAACAAATTGGATTTAGATTTTTTTTGGAATTGGAAACATAATGGTGTAATAGGGACAAAGTACCACAACAAATGGACAATGCAACATTTAAGAATATAGCAAATATGACCCAAAATTAGGCATAGCGATGCCTTAGCACATGGGATAAGAATGGATCAAAATTTGGGTAGAGTAATGCCTTATCGTTTAAGTGTGATAGTACAATGTTTTAGACTTGGTTTGGTTTTGAATTTGTTTTGGAGTTGGTTTTGATTACATACTGAGTATAACACAACATACAAGCAACAACATATAAGCAAAAAGAGCCCATTTTTTTAGTGGTAGAATGGATTTGTATCACAATCTCTAACCCATCAATCTACTCACTATGAGAGGAAAATTTTAATTTTAATTAAAGGTGAAAGACTCATCGTCTCTCATAGTTTGTATGTGATAGGAAATATTTAGAGATTTTTCTTTTGTAATCCCTACATTAGTGAAATATTTATGACTAATAGGTCTTATGCTAAGAACTTTACAATTTTGGCTTTACTAAATGGTACCAATATACCTTTTAGTACGTGGGTTTTAAGTCTGTCAATGAAGAAAAAAAAATTGGGCTATTCACAGGAGGGTCTAGTCCTTTCAAAACCATGCCAATCATCATTTCTTAGTGATCACACTACAAAATTTGGATTCTTTGAGGGATTGAAAATAAATTTGGGTATTGGAGCGGGTTAGGATCTGCACACCACAATGTTTTTGAAATACAACCATTTGGGATTTTTCTATGGTATATTCATCAATTTGTATACCCCATCAGATAAATAGGGTTTGGCATGAGTGTTGGAATATTGAGCCCCAATCACCTACCCTAAATCCCTATAAAAAGGAAATGACACTCTAATCACGTAGCCTAAAATAAAAAGGAAAGATAACATTATTTATGATTCTCAAAAATCTCACTAAGGGTAAGAGAAGAGTATACTTTGGTGAATCTTTCTCGATAAACATAAGTGACTTCCTTCACATTTATAGGTCATCCAAACTCCTAAGAACAAAGGGGAGAGCATACACATGTAGAATGTCTCACAAATACACACACTTACAAGAAGCAACACTAAACAAAAAGTAAGAAAATAAACGAATTGAAAGCAAACAAGATTTTAAGCCCAAATTTAAAGAAGAGTTCATTTTAGACACCAAATGAAATGTTTGCAAAAAGAAAAGTTTTTCTCTTAAGTTTTAATTCCATTTTTTTAACCTGTGATCCTGCCAAAAAAATAAGTTGAAATTTTGGGACGTGGTATTTGAAAAACATGGGAAGTTGATAGGTTGATTATTAAATTATTGGGAAAGTTACCTAATGCACTCTCATCATTTAGTAAAGTGATCCCACCGTTTAGCAGGGTGATCCCATTATTTAGTAGGGTGATCCCACTATTTTCCTAAAAACATAGAGATCAGAGAATAAAATATAATTAATTTCATACCTATGTAGAGAAATTCCGTTATTCAGTAGTGCGATCTTGCTATTTTCCTAAAAACATAGAGAACTAGAGAATATGACAAAAGTGATTTCATCATTACTAGTGCAATCTTGCACTTTAGCAGGGTGATCCTAGCATTTTACTAAAAACATAGAGAACTAGAGAATAAAACATAAGTGATTTCATCATTACATGGCGTGATTGTGTTGTTTATCAGGGTGATCCTACTATTTAGTAGGGTCATCATACCATTTTATTGAAAACATAGAGAAACAAAAAACAAAATAAAAATGATTTCATTATTATATAGTGCAATACCACCGTTTAGTAGGGCAACCCCACCATTTTCATGGAAACATAGAGAATCAAGTAATAAAAAACATACGTGATTTCTCCATTACTACTACGCCCTTGACCTATAATGCATATAGGGATATGTGTGGTCAACTTGTGGCTTACACACCTTTATATTATCTTATTAAATCTCTATATGTTTTTAGTATGGTTGACCTATGGAATAAACTTGGCTAAGTAGAGTGTATATAGGATGTATTTGTTAGTCTTTTATCATCATATTGTGAGTTTTGTTCTTATTACATTATTATGGAGGTTGCCCCCTCGAAGTGGCTCGGTCATAATATTATATATATATATATATATTTAAAATCTATTATCCTAAGCACTAGAAGGCCGAATAAACATTACTTTTGATCTGGGAGGAGTTGAATTTTTTTATCATCATAGTTTTATTCATGAGGTTTTTTTATCAAAAAAATCAATTTTTTATTTAAAAAAGACTGTAATTTTTTTACCTTGTGCAAATTAGTAGTCATTTGATTCATCTTTTAAGATGATCGTAATGGTATATTCTATCGGTACACTTTTTTGGGCCAAATTTTTTCATCCTTACACATTAGCAATCATTAGATTCAACTTGGTGAGGTGATCGCAATGGTATCTTTTGTCAAAACATTTTTTGGGGTCATGACCCTTTAGGGTTTGTGCATGGTAGGGCCTAACACTCATGGTCATAGAAAAGAGCAAGAAATGCCTAAAACTCCTCATAGAGATGACATGGAGTCAGAAACTTCTGATCCAAGTATTTTAGAGGCAATTCAACAACTTAAGTTGGAATTGTAGGGCATGGTACATAAAGATGATCTTGATGCGGTTAAAGGGGACCTCACAGGGTTGAGAGGGGACCTGAATAACTTTTGGGATTAATTATAATAAATCACTAGGAAATGGGTGACTAAAATGTTAGGGTATGATTTTGAAATAGTGTATAAGAAAGGAAAAGAGAATGTGGTGGTAGATGCCCTCTCCTGACGGGATGAACAAGTTGAGACATTGTTATGTGCCATGACCATGTGGCAGGCAAATTGGCTAGAGGAAGCAAGATCTAAATGGGAGAATGATAGTACTACCAAGGATTTGATTCAAAATCTCCAACAGGGTTCTAACAAAACTAAAAATTTACATGGAAGGGGAACACATTATGGTATAAAGATAAATTATACCTCTGTAAGCGTTCTCACCTCAAACATAAATTTTTTCAGGGACTTCATGCCTCTCCAATTGGAGGTCATTCCAGATTTTTGAAAACATATCATAGAATCAAACAAGATTTATTTTGGGAAGGACTCAAGGGGGATGTCCAAAAATATGTGGTTGAATGCATGGTATGTCAACAAAATAAAGGTGAAACCATTAATACCCCAAGTCTTTTGTAGCCTTTATCGTCCCTATCCAGTGTTGGGAGGAGGTTTTCATTGATTTCATTATGGGGTTGCCATGGTCTGAGGGTAAAAATGTTATCATGGTAGTTATGGATTGACTCACCAAGTATGCTCACTTTTGTTCCTTATCACAGTCATTTGTTGCCAGTATAATAGCTTCTACTTTTCTCAATACAATTCATAAATTGCATGTTACTCCAAAGATTATTGCAAGTGACCAAGATCCCATTTTTACCAGTAATTTTTGGACTAAATTATTTTCAAGTTTGGGCACCGAGTTAGCTCATAGCTCATCTTATCATCCTTAATGTGATATACAAATAGAGGTAGAAAATAAATGTCTAGAAGGGTGTTTTCATTATTTTGTTTCTAATAAACAAGACAAATGGGTTCATTGGCTGCCACTTGTTGAATGATGTTATAACACTTATTTTCAAACTTCTTCCAAGATGTATCCATTTATGGTATTAGATGGGTATCGCCCCCCATCCATCACTTCATCTTTAACAACTCATCCTAAGGTTAGAGCTGTTGAGGAACACATTCACCATCAACAGAAGCTGCTAGTTATTTTACGAGAGAATTTAGAAATATCACAAAATATAATGAATCAATAAGCAAATCAACACTGCAGTGAGTGACATTTTATCATAGGTGATTGGGTCTTTATGTGTTTGCAGTCATACAAGTAGATGTCTCTGAAGTAACATAAAAAGGATAACAAGTTGTCACCTAAGTATTATGGCCCTTATTAGATCTTGTAAAAAATTGATAATGTGGCTTACAAGCTGGAATTACCTCCATCCACTCGCATACATCTAGTATTCTATGTATCTTGCTTGAAGAAGGTAATTGGACATAGAGTTTCCACTCAGACTAATTTTCCTGAATTAGATGAAGAAGGTTGATTCAATTTGAGGCCTGAAGAGATCCCTTACATGCACACTAAGCAACTGCAAACCAGGGCCATTAAGGAGTATTTGGTCAAATTAAAGATCCTGCATTTTGAAGATGCAACATGGAGGATCAAATGTTCCTAAAATGACATCCTAGTTTGATTTAATGTTGTTTTGAATGGGGTGGTCATGCTATGCTCGTAACCTATAGTGCATCTAGGGATATGTGTGGCTGACTTATGGCTTACACACCTTCAAATTATCTTGTTGCATTTCTCTATGTTCTTAGTAAGGTCAGTATATGGAATAATCTTGGATAAGTAGAGTATATATATGAGGTAGTTGTTAGTCTTTTATCATCATATTATGAATTTTTTTCTTATTCCATTATTGTGGAGGTTGCCCCCTTGAAGTGGCTCAGTCATAATATTCAAGTATTATGTTGTTTCGATAATTGTTGTTGTGGATCTATTTATTTCACTCTTAATTCTGTGATATATAATTCTATTGTTGTGAATCATATAAATAGTTTCATTACAATTACATAGTGTGATCCCATCGATATGTAGAGTGAAGTCATCAATTTTAAAAAAATAATTATAGGAAAATTAACAAAAATGAAGCAAAAAAGCCAAAAATTGATCTTTTTTGGATTTTGAAGATGATAAAACATTCCCAAGAAGATTGTGAAGTGCATCGAGCCCACTGAGAATACCAAATGTAGATTACTATTACAAGAGGGGTTAGTTTCCTTATTAGCTCATTCAAAATAACAAAGTGAAAAAACACAACACGTCAGGCATAATTCCTCAGATTGAGCAAGATATTAAAGCAAATAAAAAATAGAAAACACAATCAAAATGATTATACCATCCTCATGGATGTTCCTTCCAAACCTAATTTAGGGTTTATGCGTGGAGTGTAGAGCTAGGAGTCTTTAACAATGTCGTAAGTGTATTTAGGAAACATCTCCCATTGTTTATAAGTGATTTTTATTGATCGATGTGAGGAATGGCTGAAGATTTTTTAAGATTTTTGCATTTAAGTCTACATAAAAAACTTGTTATGCCCAAATGGGTCATCCTCTACTTATAACCTAGTCAGATCGATTATAGTCATTGGATCAAGATTGAGATGTGTGGCTATAATCCAATTCAATTTGAAGTGATTAACGTCATAAATATTTTGGAAAGAGGTTGCATAATGAGGCATGGCTTCCAAATTATGAATTTATATTGATATTTCTTGCATTTATGGTGGTGTTTGCCAACTTTCTGGGTGATGCCACAAACCCTTATATTTGTTGAATGTTGGATTTGAAAAATTATAAAATTAGCCAATTTTATGGATTTCCTACTTATCCATTTAATTCGATTTAATTAGCTCAAGAATCTCGATTAGCTTTTGTGTAATATTGAGAGCTAAATATTTACTCCATTTAATTAGTCAAAAATGCTACTTATAAAACAATAAATTGGTTCATAGTGAATTAGATGAAGCTGACAATTAGTTATAGTGCATTGCCCTGGCTAGGGATGCCTCAATGTGTTTCATTTTGTGTACGTTAGGTATGCAGGTAAATTTAGGTGTTTCGGTGATTTATGTGTTATTTACAAGAAATCAATTATGATCACAATTTTGACACAAAAGTGATGAGAATTGAGTCTCTACACCTAGTATCCCATTTAGTGGATACTAATGTTTTGACTATCCCATCAATTCAATTAGAGATTACAGTGGTGACCTAGAGCTTATGGGGAACATACCACAGAACCTCATTGATTCTAACGAGGATGGTCTTGATGAGATTAAATTGAAAATCAAGATTCAAACCTTCCTCCGAACATAATTGCTCAATTATTGCTTACTTTGTGTTCCCATTCTTGTAAAAGCTAATTGACAAGTTTCTCACTTATGTGGTCATTCCTAATAATTCAACTTGTAATAAATCTTCTAGTGGCATGATGATTAAATCCCTTAACGTGGATCTCACCACCCTTGACTACGATGAAGGATACACTTTAACTATGCCCAAGTAAATGATGTAGAAATCCTACGTTATTATTATTTCGTTTAGCTCTCCTATGAGCAAACCTCATTTTTGTATAGCGTTAACTTAATTGATTTTGTTCAACTTATAACTCCTAACCCTTCAGATCTTCCTAACACCTTTCCTTCAATTTTTGTTGCTACATTTGATATGGAGTTGGTCCCTGTTACACTAGATGCACCTAATCCTTTCGATGGTATAGATGACATGAAAGTTTTTGTGAAGACCGTCATTTCTTCTCAAAGTTTATGACCTTTTTTTGTATCTTAGTCTATTGATTGTTATTAGTCATCCTAACCCCCACATACAATAAACACATGTGATTAATCCATTTAGATGTGACACATTAATAAATAGTATTAAATACATGTTTTCCCTTATTCTAAGTCTAGAGATATGCACTACACTAACGAGTGTTAATATAGAAGCTAACTAACCTAAATTAACTTAACAAAGGTGAGTAATAAATATTGCATCAACATCTTCTTTCTTATTTATCTATTTTAATTTTTTTCTCTATTTAATTTAATTTAATTTAATTAATATTTATTTTATTTTATTCATTTATTCCTTTATTTATTTGTTTATTACACGAGAACATTCAATTTAATATAAAACTATCTTACTAATCTTGTCATCACATTCCAACTTGAAATAATAGTAAGTTTCAGAAGTGTGACAATACATCCATATGCCTACATACGAGTGTGTTGTGTACATATATAATTAGATTATCCTAATTTTGTGCCTTCTTATTATATGCTCATTTACAATTTAATACTAGAGTTACTCTCTCAACACTGTTTTATTCATAATGAAAAATGACTGGTAACAACAACACACAATTCGACAATTATGATAATCTCATACAACAAAGATTAAATATCACATACAATCAAAATCAAAGACAAAAGATGACGAGACGATGATATAATCCATATGCAATCGACACTTTTAATTTTATCATACTATCGTCATCATCATTTTCTATTTCTTTTCTCTCATTACGTCTTAATGTGAAACCTTACAAAAATGACACTATAACCTGTTATATATATTCATCAACAAACAAGAATCATAATCATTATATAAAAAGAATAACCATATCAAATTCTAAATGTTACAATAAACATAAATCAATATATATTTAAATTGTATTATTCATTTATTTAATTAACATCAACACTATAGTAAAATCATACAATGTTGTAATTATCATTATATAGTCCATTTGAGTCCAAATTACTTTGGGACCAAATATGCTATAGAGTTTTAAAAAGTATTTTAAAACAATTTCAAAAGCAAAATCATTTAATATTCTAATTATCATTATATAGTCCATTAGAGTCCAAATTATTTTAGGACCAAATATGTTATAGAAAATTTAAAAATATTTTAAAACAATTTCAAAATATAAAGTGTAACTCGTTTAAATTTAAATCTCTGGGAAAAGGAAAGCTTAAATTCTTCCATCAATTTAATTATTTTCGATGTGTTATTTGTTGCTTGTGAAACTAAGAATAAAGCAACTCTTTTAAATTTGTTATAATCCAATATACATTCAAAGCGTAACAATCAATCTTTTCATATCTTATGTTGAAGAAGTTAACTACTCAATTATTTTTTACTTATTTTGATAATATAATGTAATTAATTTATATAGAAATAATAAATATAATTAATTATATAAAAATAGATTTATCATAAAATTTAAAGAAATTTTATTTGATCATAAATATAAATTAGTATATATATCTTAAATGTATTTATTTAAAAAAGGTTGAGAAATATTAATATTTAAATATTTATTTTAAATTTATCGTATATTATATTGATCAATAATTATTTTCATTTTGTTTTAATCTTTCCTAAACAAGATTTCAAATTTCATCATACACTTAAAATATTACAATACACCTCCTCCTCCTCTTAATACACTACTATATCGAGTCCTAACTAGCTTCCCTTTAAAAAAAAAATTCAAATTTCTATCACACATCTAAAATATTATTAAAATACACCTCCTCTCTCCTCCTAATTAAACATATAAATTACATAATTTGCAGATTTGCAGATTTTGTAATTCTGGGAAAGTGGAAACTGAACAGCACTTTATTCTAGAATGTGAGGCCTACAAAGATAGCAGAGATAAATTTGCGGATACTATATGTGACAGTTCTTGGCATAACCTATTCAACGAAGAGCACATTGAGCAATTAGGGGGGCTCATCATCAGCCTACACAAGAAGCGAACAGTGCTACTTAAATCTGCGTGAGTTATCTTGCTGTCCCATAAGCTATTTTTAGTCTCGTGGACGTTAAAATTTTTATTATTATTATTATATATAATTGTACATGAGATCTAAAGTAGCCGATGGGGCTATCCTTCCATTTGAATTCCATTAATAAATTTTCTAAATAAAGAAATTATTATTTATATTTTTAGCAGAGTCGGATTTGTCCCCATGTTTTGAAGGCGCCTATATGAAAAAATGTAACGTGGTTGGCGCCAACTAAAGTTTGCAGCAGGTGTCTAGTAAATTTCAAAATTTGGTTTTTATTTTAGATCTTCCCTCCAACACTCCTCTGTATTAGTATTAATTGTTAATTGGGGGGCTCTTTTCTCTTTGCTCTGCTGGTGTTGGGCATCAGAGATGGCGCGTAAGAAGTTGGGATTGGGGAGTGGGAAGGTAACAGCAGTTCAAGTGGCATTCATCGTAGAGAGATATCTTGCAGAAAATGGGTATAACAACACTCTCGCCCACTTCAGATCCGAAGCCGCATCACTGCTCGGGACAGCACACCCTAGACAGGTACCCTCTCCCTCTGCGCCAAGCACATAAGCAAATGGGTGTTTTCCTGCTATTTTCTTTTGAATTTGAGCTTAATTTCTGCATTTCGGTCGGTCTACTTCGTTTTCATTTTCAGGCCCCTAAAAGCATGCTTAGTTTGGTGGACATACTTGATGACTACATAAGTTTGAAAGAGCAGAGGATAGCGTTGGGCCGGGAAAAGGCTAGAATAGATCAGCTCTTGTTCGGCATGCAAGATATTATGTATGCGTACCAATCTGGGGGAATGCTGCCGCCCAGTCCCAATGCCAATGCCAATACCAATGCCAATGCCAATGCAGCCTCAACCCTCCCTGTTTCTTCAGGTTATTTATTCTCTACATTATCATACAACCCTCACTAGTGTGCACAGGGCTGAAAATGAACTGATGAACAATCCTTTTGTTGTTGCAGGGCCTTATGCAATCACATCTGCCTCTCCACCTGCTTCTGCTGCAATCGCTGGCCCAACTGCTACTCCTGCATTGCCAGTGCCAAACAACAAGAGGAAGAATTCAAAGCCATTGCCTGATGCATCGGCATCACTCACTGCCAAGAAATCTTGCATTGCTGCACATCCTTTTAACGCACCTTCTAGTGAAAGTAAGTTCATGTGCATTTAAGCTGTTTGCAATGTTTTTCTTGTGACAAGGTCAAAACAATTTCATTCATATTAACAAGTAAGAGCCTAAATATCTACGGTGCTACATTACAATTGAAAAACATCAATGAGGTCTAAAGGCCATTGCCATCCCTCTTGGAGCAACCGAAAACACAAGGGCCTAGCCTGGCTAGTATAGGCAGAGATAAATCAGCTTAAGAGAAACACAAAAACTATTTAAACGGCAAACATCCACTTTGGAGCTTCCATAAACTAAGTATGGAGCTACCTTTGCTCATTCTGAACTTTCAAGTCCATGTATGATGATAACATAAGAAAAAGCTTGAAATCTTAGGTTTGCAGGAAGCCAAAAACCAGCAAACTTTAGAACCTCATAAGACATCTGGAACATTCTAGATAATGCTCGATGCCATGGAAGTATTACTGCTCCAGTCTTTGGGCACTTCGTATTTTTTGCAACTTTAGCTTGTCTGCTCAAACCATAAACTTCTCTAGCACACTCATTACATATTATCCTGAACATTTTTATGTATAGCATGCTCTTTATTTAACAGCATAACCTGAATGGCATAACACTGTGTCTGTAGCTGTCTCAGGGATGCTTAGTTGAGAAAACATGGTTCAGGGGACTGTTGTGATCCTCTTCAAATTGACTGGGGCTTACATTGGTGGCCCTTCACCACTCTGCCACTGTCTATGCAGTCTCCTCAACACCGAGCTCTGTGTTGTGTTGTGCTCTGGCCACTCAAACTGCTACAAGCTGTCCATCTTCTGCTTCTGTTTGTCCCCGAATTTTACTTTCAGAGTATTTGCTGTCTTGCATTATTCACAATTTGACCCAGGATCAGTCTTTTTTGTTCTTTCATGCTTTGTTTGTCCCTTTGTTGGAGCCTACCTTGACTTCTTGCCTCTCCTCTCACCGCCTTATTGCTTCTTCCATTAATTCCTTTACATGCAATTCCAAAGCATCCTCTTTGAAAATGCTATAAGCTGCCTACAAGGTTGTCAAGGCTGGATTTCTTCTGCCATAACTGCTATACATACATGCTAACAACACTGCAATGGGATAGGCTTGAGATGACTCCTACCATGGAGTATTGCATCTGCCAGGTGATCATAACAATTTTGAAGTGGCTTTAGCTCTTACTCACAGAGTGGCCCTCCCTAATTAGACCATAAAACTCACAGAATCCAGCAGCTTCCTCCTCATTCCCTGTTAACTCATCTTTGGCAATTGAGTTTTAATTTTCAATTCAGTGTAAGTGGGTTTGCAACTCTATTTAAATGTCTTTGCAATGCTTGATGCTAATACAGGTGGATTATCCAATCTTTGACCTCTTTATTCATGGTCTCTGATGGTCTTGTAGTTCTCCTTACCTCCAAGCAAGTACTATTGTTCAACAGAAAGCTTCATCCCATTGACGAGACCCTCAGCCCCTGCCATATTAATTGTGGTAAACTGCAAATGCTATAAATGGTTTGCAATGTTTTCCCTTCTTTGGAATGCATGTAATAGTTTGTATAAGGTTTTGTTCCTAAACATAGGAAACCTTATGAGCAATAAGAGCTTTGATGTTTTCAGAGTCCATAAGAGTGAGTAGCAAATGATTTATGGGATAAACTGTGTGCTTAGTTTTTTGACTCGATGCATTTTGAATCACCTTCTGTGATTCATCATCATGAATTAGATGTGCAAGGCATTTTTTAGCAAACAGAGCTGCAATACTTTCTCCATTTATTTTGGATTCAAATAACATAAAAAATTAAAATGAATGCTAGATGTGCAAGGCATTTTGTAGCAAACAGATCTGCAAATTTTTACAAGTGGTCTCCAGGTTTCTTGGTTTTCAAGAATAAAAAAACATTAAATTATTTTTGGGATTTAGTGTCACATCATTATGGCAAACTATACGCTTGGATTCTTGCACAGTACAACTCTTATCATGGTAACAGATGATTCTTCCATTGGTAGATGTGTTATATAAGGACCAGAAGTTAGTCTTAAGTTCTGACTAAGGTGATTTTATTTGTTGCAGGAAGTACTCAAGGGCTTCAAATGGTGGCAGATAGAATTTATCTACCATCTCAAGCACGGCAGCCTTCTTCTCATAACTTCACTTATCCACAAGTTTCCCTTGGAAATGGCCAGCCTTCTTGGGGGCCATCATATTCTGTAGAAAAGCCCACGGTCCAAAGTGATTCAGCATCTATGGTCAAGAGTTCATATAATCAACCATCTCCTGCACCTGCACAAGGGAAGCAACAGCCTCTTCACACAACTCAGATGACTAGTGACTCAACTTGCCCTCAGACCCCCCCGCAAGCATTTTGCAATCAACCTGACAGCTCTGCCTCTCCACTAGAAGCCTCATGTGCCATCAATGGCAACACAATTTTGGCCGATTCCTCTAGCAACCTGGGATCATCTGTAATGGACCAGAAGGTTGTCTATGACGGGCAAGAAGCAGATCAAGAGATTCAAAACTTTGAGATTAGATCTTCTGAAAACATGAATTCTGCAAGCCCAAATGCCCTTCCTAAAGATGAAAACCATGGAAAAGCTCCTCCTCCAAGTAAGTTAAACCCAAGGAAGCCAGGAAAAAGGGGACACATCAAAAGTCGGTTGGATTTTAATAGTTCAGTTGCAACTTCAACTGTAAGTGTGGTCAATCCAAGTGCGAAGGGAACATCAACTGAATGCATATCTACATGTCATGCCTCTGTCACAAGTGTTGAAATGGATGGAGGGAAGTTTGACTTCAGTGACATTCCTATTATTGATCCTGAACTTGACAAATTCATGTCAGATTTCTTTATGGATTTTGGACTGGATTCAGAAGAATTGGGATCTGCTACTATTTTATTGGATCAACCTGATGAAATGAGGTACACATGTTGACCTTTTCATTTTGTGCGTGTCATAGTATATAAATTGCTTTGTAACTTTGCAGGTGGTATCTTTTGTTCCTCCCTTTTTTTCTTTGTAAGATTTTCATTTGGTTGTAAAAATGAAAGCCAATAATATTCTAGGTTGTCTCAACTTCATCTCTTCTTTGTCACTCTTCATTTACTCATGGTGTTTAAATGTTTGCAACAGTTTAATATTAGCAGAAAATCAAAATTCTGGAAATGCAATCCAAACTTCAGTGAATTCTAATAGTCATCAATCAAAAGGGATTGGAGTTCTCACAGAGAAGGACATGAACATTCATTGTGAGAATATATTAATGTTTTCATTTTTGTTTTGTATCCAATTCCCTTTCATTTCATTGAGAATTTAATGTTTTGGCTATGATAATGATTTTAGTTGTCTCTAATTCTCTTTTTGCTTTGACAAACTGTTTCAGCCACCTTAAAGGCTAGGAACTTTGCAGACTCTAGCACCAACAAAAACACTTCTAATTGCAAAGGTGACAATAAATGATTTCAAATATTATTTTTCTAAATGCCAGTAGGGTTCTATTACAAAGGTTTGGATGTCATTTAATGCAGGTGAAAAATAACTGATTCAAATTCAAATTTTCAGGTGGTGATATTAGGGGCGTTGCTGATCAGGAGAATGTACCAATACTGTGAAAGTACAAAATGTCAAAAATATTCTTAATGGGGAGATTCCATTTCTGCAATATTACATTGATCAAACATTACAGCTGTGTTGTGTGTTCCTAGACACCTACTGAAAGAATACGTTCCCTAAATTGTTTTCTGGAAATTAATGTAACCTATTGAAAAGGCATACAAGGATTCATTTGATGATTGTATGGCTGGTAAACAAGAGCTAACACTGTATCATCAGCAGATCCTGAGTATAGAATGCCCCCATTTTGTATTTTGTCTCATTTTATAAAAAAATGGTTCTTAATAATTTTTAAGCAGACACTCATCTAGCATAAAGCTTTAGAGAACTTTGCATGCCATTTTGCCATTTTGTTTACTGAGTAATTTAAATCACTTTTAAAATGTAATCATTTTTCTATGCTGCATTGACGGTTAAATGTTTAATAGCCCTAAACAACGGTAGTGCATGTCTATACCAGTATTTACCAAATCTGGTAATAAAACACAGCACCAAGAATCTTTGTAGCCCAAGCACACAATCGAAAAGAAAAGGCAGATTCGTGACAAAGTAAAGGGTACACTTCTGGTTGTTGTGAAATCTGCTACCAACTCCAGTGTGTTCGTATGTTACTGTGACCAATGGTGAAATCTATTGGAAACATTTGTTCAGTTTAAAATGTCTACTATACTGGTACCGCTAGAATGCTCTGGGCCCTCTTCACTACTTCCATTCACCTTTGATATTAGATGTTATATTGGGACTGCCTTGTTCGTGTATATTATAGAATGGTGTAAAGTTTCTTGTGGTAGCAGACGATGATGCCGCTAGACTTGTATCACCAATATTTCTTGTTTTATCTCTAAGAGCCTGGTTCCATGCTATTAATAGCAATGCAAAATATTTTCAGTGGGTGTTGTTGAGATTATTTGGGATCGGATCTGCATGAAAATGGTCTTATGGATTTTTGAGCGTGATGATATATTATCTGCTGATGTTTGTTGTTGCATGGAATTTATCAACACCACACAAATACTATTTACATGAGCCCAGGGTCTAATTTTAGCTTTGGTTTTTTTTCAACGGCCTCTTTTATTTTAATTAAGGGTTCTTTGCTCTGTTAGGGTTTGAGGAATAAGTTTTTTGGTTTTATTCATAATTTTCTTTTATTTTGATGATGGTTTAGAGTATGATTTAAAATATTGATTTAATTTTTTTACATAATTTTGATCAGAAATGTTTATTTTATGGATTGTGGGAATATTCTCTTTAATATATTTTTAGAGTTTGGTTGTTTTTAGAACACAATTAATTTCTATTCTATTAGAGCCTTGAAAGTTGGGCTTGATGGGAGGTTGAGTTCCAAATGTTTGAAACATATTGACAAATATTTGAAACATCAATATGAAACAGTGGTATTTTCTGTCTATTCACTTTAGTGTAGATATCTAATTTTGGTTTAGGATAATTTTTAGATATCAAAGTATATGATTTTAAGGTACTTGTGTGTTTGTTGAATATTGGGTATCAAGGTTTAATTGGTGCATGTATCTTCATGTTTTTATTGTGTTTTGCTTTATTTCTGTGTTTTCTTTTTTCTTTCTTCATTGCTTGATTTTGAGATGCCATGATTAGGTAATGTACAATTTTGGTATGAGCCCTTTTAACCTTTGTTTTGGATTTGTCTTGTGTTTCTCTTTTGTTATTATTTCTTGGTTATTGTGTGTTGGTTTGCCTATCAATTTGGCCTTAATTTGAATCTGAGAAGTTCATAAATAAATGAGTGTAGTGATGCATATAGGACAATAGAATTGATAAGGAAGAATCACATTTATTGGAATAATGTATTGTTAAAAAGTTGTACAATTTAAGCATTTAGAGTGAAATTGAAGCATTTATTTATTTTTGCCACTTATTCATTCTAGCACAAAAAGTGATATAGGATTAGGACTTGCATTTACAAATTGTTTATTCAATTGCATCAAGTGTTGCTTTTCAAATTAGTTTAGGGGATTGATAATAATGAAGGGATAACAAATGCCCCCAAGCTAGTTTTTTTTTCATTGGTTTGTGACGAGTTGTTAGGGTTGTAAAAAAATATATTAGTTTTTTAGAGATTTGTGTGGAATTCAAGAAAAGTGAACGAGGTTTCTAAGAACATATGATTGATGATGAAATCAAGATCTAAAAATTTATATTTAAACATAAATGACTTGACATTCCTAGGAATGCCTCACTCTATTGATTAAGTACATTTCAAAAGATTGTTGTTCATCTCAAGTTTTTAAGGTTTTGTTTGCCTTTTGTTTGGACATGTTTTCCATGGTTTTTTTTTTACCATTGTCTTCATATTCACAACAAATCAAATATTTTTCTAAAACTCTTTTTTGTTATTTATTATTGATTTTAGAATAATTCTTATTGTAAATTAGGTTTGATTTATTGTTTCATTTGATTAGGTGATTTAACTTATAAAGGATTTATGGAGTGTAAAACCCTAGGTTGCTAAAGTTTTGGAATAATAAATTAGGGAATAAATATGTAATAGTTATAGTCTTTAATTTGTACAATATTTGATTTATCTGATTTGTTAAATATAGGAAGGATGAGAGAGAAATAATAACTTCGTTGGAAATAGGCTTTTCAAGAGGAATCAATTGTGAAAATTGATGAGCAGATAGATTTAAACAAGGTCCAGGTGTTGAAAATAACATTGGATATTAACGTGGTCAGTTGGACAGTAGTGCAATGTGCTAATGTCCTTAGGGGCATGACAATGTCCTCTTACATAAAATAATATGAACTTTTAGATATGCCTTTCCCTGAGTTTGATATGCATGTACTTGTGTGGATGAACATTGATTTGTTGTCTGTGATCTATTTTTGATTGATTTGGAAGTGAAACCCTAGACTTCCATGTTGTTAGGGTATTTGAGGTGTACAAGTAGAAAAAGTGTGATGTTAGTTGGATAGACTAGACGTAACCTCAACACCTCGTTCTGTTGAGAGTTGCCCACATACTAATACCTCGATAAGGGATCAAGTCTAATGCAGTTTTTCCAATCTAAGTGCTGGTGTAAGTGCAAGTGAATGCTAGTATGAGTGTTGGCTTGAATGTTTTAAGTGTGACTTAAGACAAAATCTAAGTAATATGAGCTTAGGGCTATTGTAGATGGATGTATGCAGAAGTAGGGCAGAATAGGGATTAATGACTTTGATTTGCACAACTTATTTGTGTGTGTTTGCATTTGATTTCCATTTAGTGGGTAAATGGATAAAAGTGGTGTATATATATTAATCTAGTGCTTGTCGGAATGTCGAATAGGTCTAGGCTGACTCTAAGGTGTCTTGAGAAATGAAAATGTCTGTTGGAGGAGAAAGGAGGTAAGGGACAATAACGTGGTCCCTAGGTCACTAGCACAATGCGCTATTGTCAAAAGGCCACGCTAGTGTTCAAGTGGCTGAATTTAGTGCACTAGGGGTTTGGATGCCTAGGAGATAGTTTGAGTTTACTTTTGGTACATTTGGGGATGGGATAAACTCGTACAAAAGCTGGATAATGATCGAAAGAGGCCTTAAGATAGGTCTAGGGTTAAGTTAGGGATAGGGTGGTCTTAAGTGACATTCATTGCACTCAAGTGACATTTTATATGACTACATTTGCCCCCCCTTTATTCTAGAGAGCAACAAAGCAAAATGACTAGGATAAAGGACAAAGAAGCGTACTTGGACTTACTTATGAGGCGAAGCCTGTGAATTTGGGTTTGAGTTTGTGAAGCATGCTCCATTGTATATCCTGCAAATGAAACATGGATGAATCAATCCTTACTTAAGGAATATCAAAAGCAAAGACAACATTGAGTAAAGAGATAAGAGAGGAAAGGAACAAATACACCTCGAGTCCCTGAACCGATGCAAAAACCTAGTGGCATCTTGTGTGTGTAACAGGTGATTGTCAGGATCCTACTCTTTAAGAGCACAATTGATTACCTTTGTATAATCAACTAAACACGGAATTAAACCAAAAGTAATATGTAACTAGAATTCAGAAACAACACAGAATATGAGAGACAATACAATCTTGTATTAACACTCTTCTAGAAGGAAATACAATGAAGAAATCACACTCTTCCCACACCTCTTGGGCGTACAGTAATTCTCCTTCAAGAGTTCTCTCTCTCAATCAATTACAACCACAACTCAACACTGAGTTGTTCCCTCCACCAGTAAGTGACAATCAACTCAACCATTGTTGCCTACTTCTAGTCCACCAAGTACTCCAAGTAGATCTCCTTGATCTTGCATACCTGCAGATCTCCCTGATCTTACTTACCATGTAGATCTCCCTGATCTTGTTACCTGTAGATCAACTGATCTTACACACCTTGATACAACCAACCCAATTGTTGTTCTTGCCTTCAAGTTGAGGATCTAATCCTTTAGTCCTTGATTACAATATAGCCCCATGGGTCTATTAAATAGATCCCGAAACAAACAATAATTAGAAACGCAGACTCAAGACTAAAATTAGTCTTTACATGCAAACTGACTGTTCGTCTAAAATTAGATAAATTTAATTCTGGAAACACACAGGTTGCCGATGTCGGTTTCTGTTTGATCGATGCCAGCCGACCCCTAACCGATGTCGGTTACTGTGTAACTGAATATAACTGACGTCAGTTGATTAGACCGACGTCAGTTACTTTAACACTCAGCAACCTCCACCATTTGCATCAGTGAAGCTTTTAGCTCCACAACTTAACAATCTCCCACTTGGAGATAAACAACTGCACCTGTACTTGTACCTATACATCATCTAATTTTTGTTTCCTGGGTTGTATCCCTCTTCAAGTTCAATCTTGAAGACCAATAGAAGTTGAATGAAGATTCAACTTCTCCTTTGTTCCCGGCTCTGTTAACATATTTGCAGGGTTCTTATCCTTGCTAGCCACTGTGACTGCAACAACCTTCTGCAACTCTGAAATCCAGCTAACCGCCGTTCCACCAACAGTGAACACATATCCTGTGGTGCTTCTCCTGTCATCCAAGTAACCTGTCATATCCGAATCTACATACCCATGTAGAGAAGTGCTTGACCTTGCATAACATGAATACCTGCTGCTGGTCCCTCTTTGATACCTGAGAATCCACTGAATTGCTTTCCAGTGCTCCTTTCTTGGATTGGCCATAAACTTGCTGACAACTCCCACTGCTTGGACAATATCAGGTCTAGTACTCATGTACTCAACCTCATCATGTGATTTAGGACACTGTTCTGTGAACTGTCCAACCATAGGTGTGCTAACCAGTTCTGCATCCTGCATATTGAACCTCTCCACTACCTTATTCACATAATCCTCTGGAGACAAAATCAACCTGTGACTTTCCATGTCTCTAGAAATACTCATGCCAAGGATTTTCTTTGCTGCACCTAAATCCTTCATGGCAAACATGTGAGCTAATTTTACGTTTAGCTCAGTAATTCCCTGCATGTGTGACCCTACAACAAGCATATACACTACATACAGTAACAGGATAATGTAGCTAATATTATCCAACCTGGTAAAATAAACACAATGGTCACATTGACATTGACTAAAGCCATGCATTGTCATACACCTGTCAAACCTTAAACACCATTGTCCTGCAGCTTGCTCAAGACCATATAACCTGGCCTTCTGTCTCACCTGTCCATTCTCTCCTTTTTTTAACCTGTAAATCCATTCGTCTTTCAGTGCTTTCATCCCGGCTGGCAACTCTACCAAATCCCACGTTTGGTTCTCTTCCAAGGAATCAATTTCCTCATTCATGCCATGCTCCCACTATTTTTTGGATTCTACCTGCATTGCCTCTTCAAAACTTCCTGGTTTTCCACCATCAGTGAGCAACAAGTAGTATAAAGAAGGGGAATAACGAATTTGAGGCTTACTTACCCTTTCAGTCCTCCTCATGGGCGTTTGAGACTCCTTGACAGCTTGCTGTCCGCCCAAATTTTGTTCTAACAGTGACCGATCCCAGTCATCTCTCAGTCTGCATCCGACCGACGTAGGTTCCATGTGAACGATCTGACCGACGTCGGTTCTTACCTGACTGACGTCAGTTTTCACCTGCCCGACATCACCGACTTCGGTCTTCACCTGACCGACGTCGATTCTTGCCTGATCGACGTCGGTTCTCACCTGAATGACGTCGGTAACTGTGTTTTCCTGTGAGTGATGACTTTTACCTGTGAGCTCACTTTAGATCATAACCTTGTCAAAATTGCCCTGCTCAGAATTATTCAGCCTCTTGAGCTGATCTCTATTCATCATCTTCTCCTTGAAAACCAAGGCTTTTCAGTTCTTATCATTTGACTTAAGAACATGCATTCCATTCTCACTCATGTGACCAAGCCTACAGTGCCACATCTTTACATCTACATCTGAAGTAGATAAAACAGAAGGAGAATCAATAATACAAGTAGATAGATAAAGTGTACCTACTTTCTTACCTCTTGCTAAAACAAGTGCACCCTTGAAAACTTTCCAAGATTTCGCTGTGAGAGTTACTGTGCAACCCTCATCACCCAACTTTCCTACAAAAATCAAATTCCGCTTCAGGACTGGGACATGCATGACATCCTTCAACACCCATGTGTTGCCATTCTGCAATTTCAGCTGCACTTCCCCTTTTCCAACCATTTGACAAGGCTTACCATCCCCTAAATAAAATTTTCCAAAGTCTCCATGGACATAATCATGAAACAATTCTCTCTTTGGGGTTGCATGGAAAGAGACACCATAATCTAAAACCCAAGATTCCACTTTATCCAAGGAACATACAAGAGCATCTTGTGCAACAATAACTGCATCTTTTGCTTCTTCATTTCCTTCATGCCGATCTTCTTTCAACCAACAATCTTTCTTTACATGCCCTTTCTTTCCACAGTTCTAGCAGGTTATACCTCCATTTCTGGATTTGGGTCTACTGCCTATCTTTGACCTTGATTTCCTTTGCTTGCTCTTCTCTTTTTGCCTTCCCTTGCTTTCAACACTTAAAGCATTACCTGATGATTCCCCTGTGCTTTTTCTGTGAATTTCTTCATTCAAGATTACACTAACAACATCATCAACTTTCAAGATATTTGAAGTAGACGCAGTATTACTAATTGCCATTACCAAACTATCCCAACTTTCAGGTAAAGAGCATAATATTAAGAGAGCCTTAATTTCATCATCAAAAACTATATTGACTGAAATTAACTGATTTACTAATCCATGGAAATCACTAAGATGACTATGTACCGATCCACCTTCCTGCATTTGCAAATTAAATAATTGCTTCATAAGAAATACCTTATTCGAAGCTGAGGGTTTTTCATATAAATTTACCAAAGATTCCATTAACTCTATCATTGTCTTTGCCTGTGATAAGTTGGAAATCACAGATGATGCCAGGCTCAACCTTATAGATCCTAGAGCCTTCCGATCAAGAACATTCCATTCTTCATCTTTCATATCTGTGGGCTTACATGCAACCCCACCCAATGGTAAGTACAAATCTTTCTGATATAGATAATCTTCTATCTGCATCCTCCATAATTGATAATTCTTGCCATTGAATTTCTCCATTCTTAGCTTACTTTCTTTTGCCATTGCTTTACTCCCACTCGAACAGAAACCCCTGTGAGTGACCTGTAATCAACAAACACTAACCTACTCCGAACCAGGCTCTGATACCACTTGTCAGGATCCTACCCTTAAGAGCACAATTGATTACCTTTGTATAAGCAACTAAACACGGAATTAAATCAGAAGTAATATGTAACTAGAATTTAGAAACAACACAAAATATGAGAGACAATACAATCTTGTATTAACACTCTTCCAGAAGGAAATACAATGAAGAAATCACACTCTTCCCACACCTCTTGGGCGTACAGTAATTCTCCCTCAAGAGTTCTCTCTCTCAATCAATTACAACCACAACTCAACACTGAGTTGTTCCCTCCACCAGTAAGTGACAATCAACTCAACCATTGTTGCCTACTTCTAGTCCACCAAGTACTCCAAGTACTCCAAGTAGATCTCCTTGATCTTGCATACCTGCAGATCTCCCTGATCTTACTTACCATGTAGATCTCCCTGATCTTGCTACCTGTAGATCAACTGATCTTACACACCTTGAGACAACCAACCCAATTGTTGTTCTTGCCTTCAAGTTGAGGATCTAATCCTTTAGTCCTTGATTACAATACAGCCCCATGGGTCTATTAAATAGATCCCAAAACAAACAATAATTAGAAACGCAGACTCAAGACTAAAATTAGTCTTTACATGCAAACTGACTGTCCGTCTAAAATTAGATAAATCTAATTCTGGAAACACACAGGTTGCCGACGTCGGTTTCTGTTTGATCGATGCCAGCCGACCCCTAACCGATGTCGGTTACTGTGTAACTGAATATGACTGACGTCAGTTGATCAGACCGACGTCAGTTACTTTAACACTCAGCAACCTCCACCATTTGCATCAGTGAAGCTTGTAGCTCCACAACTTAACAGTGATCAAATCAATGAATAACTTGGACTGAGTTGATGGCTCGCTTAATCCCATGTGTGGTTGGCTCAAGAACTCAATCCAGTTTTGACTCCATCATTCCCCACCCTTGTTTGGTAGATCGTAATATGTGAATAACTTGGATTGGACTGAGGGTTTGTCCAACCCTACTAAGTAGGCTGACTCCATCATTACCTACCCAAGAGTAGTAGATGCATCGATGAATGAAACTGTATGATGTCATAAAACTATATAAGATGGCTCTGGGCCACTCGGGAACTTTGAAGTATAAAATGGCTTAGAGGCCACTCGAGCACTCGAGAATGTAGCTCAAGGACTACTCAGAAATGCCAACCGTTGCAGATGGAATTAGACATCAATTTGGTGTGAAACTTGGTGCATAACTGGTGCAAATGGTGCCTAGATTATATAACATGGAGAATGACATGAAGTTTGTCATTCCATCTGATCAACTGGTGCATAAATGAGCACATGGAAATAATGTGCTGAACACATGACCTCAATTCTAATATCCATGTATATGGATTCTAGATTGAGTCATAACAATATGTAAATGAGCATATTTGAAATTGAAATGAGAGTGATCTTGCCAAACATGATGCCCCCAATTTGAACAAACTAGCATGATTATGTGCAAAATTGAGAATAAACTGAGCATAACTGATAATCTTTGACTAACATTATGCAAACCTAAACTATAACTGCTATACCTTTCTGGTAATTCTAGAATTTCTTATTTCTGGGGCTATTGGACAATAGCGCATTCCCTTGGATAGTAGTGCATTGTGCTAGTGTCCTTCTATGCCAAACTGAAATTGATCTATATCTTATTATTTTTCACTATGTTTCTATGATTATGATCTCTGTAATATGGGTCTACATGTTGATAACTATGTTTTAAGTGCACCCGAATGGCTTGATCTCTGTGACAAACCCTTGTGAATGCCCCTTCTTTTTAGGGGAGTTGTTGAACCTGTGCAATAACTTCCTCAAAATAAAAGCTCTACATCATGTGTGTTAGACTAAAAATATATGCTATCTACATGATAAATCAATATAATGTGTATACATGACATCAAAGTGTAAGATTGATTGAGCATAAGTTGGCAATATATGATGTATGTTAGATCTAACATTCACAAGGTTGTCAAGATAGATATAACAATGTAAGCATGTATATGAGCAACACATTTGAATATAATATGTGTAAACTATTTGGGGGGGATGGGGCATGATGTCCATCAAGGCACCCAAGAAGAAAGGGGAGATGCATGAGGTCCCTCATGGCATCGAAAGATGTGAGTGAAAAATCAACAATTAAGAGACAAGTGTTATGGCCATGATGCATTTATGAAAACATATATACAAACACATGAGGCATGCAAAGTAGGCCAAGAGGCCACAATGAAACATATATAGGGACATGCCACTAAGTCTGAGAAAGCAATACATGCAAGGACAAGTTCAAATGTCCACATACGCAAAGAGCAAACAAGGTTAGCTTAGAGCCACAGAGAAGGACATGTTCAAATATCTGCATACATAATAGAGAAAGCACACACAAGGACATGGGCACATGCTCAAAGCATGCATATACTGAAAAAAAGTGGCTTAGAGCCCTAGAACAATGGCATATTCAAATGCTCTCAAGTAGATGTAGAAGCAAAAAGACAATCAAATCTAAACTAGTAAAGCTAGAAATGAAAGTATGCATGATCAAGTGGTATGAATCCCTACAAGAGCAATGTTGTACATAAACTGAGTCTATAGTAGTAGTCGACCAAAAATCAGTGTAGTATAGAATTATATAACCTAGTAAAATGGAAGCTATGTATCGGATGCCCCAAATGGGTGAATGTATCAATGTTGAATCCATGTATATGTGTATGTGCCCCCAGTGGGTAGATAGTAACAAATTTGGATTTGTGTGATGGCCTTGAATCCTGTAAGAATCTATGAATACTCAAAGAGAACAAGTGAAACATGTATGTATGATAAAACCAACTACATTAACATAGATAACATATGTAGTACATGGAAAATAGAAGGAATGTAAACATGACAATGCATACAATCTATGTTTTTGTATTTTCTGAGCAATATTTGAATGTTTTTTTATTTTAAACATATTATAGTGTTTTTATCTTTTTTGAGTATAAGTTATGTATAAGAGAAGAGACACTTCTAACCGATGAGTCTCACAATCAATGTGTTCTGTATCAAAGAGAGGAAGAGTGATCGTGTGTGCTATGTGATGAGGTATCTGAGATTGGAGAATTGGATGTATTCAGTGATATGTAGCTTAAACTATAGTTTGAGTGGGGTTATGAATCTGTGGAGCTGATTGAACAGGCCTATGAATTATGGAGTACTTGGGAACCCATCTAGTAGAAGAAGTTGTAACTGGAGTGGATGCTCTATGCTGTAATACTAATCTGTGTGGTAATGGGGTAGATAGAGGCTCCCTAGAATCTATAAAATGTCTTTGTTACAGGGGTATCTCTAATAAAGGTCTCCATGGTAGAGTATGCATATGTGGTAATGCTGTAGGAATAGACCTCACGTGCACTAGTGGATCAACTAATATCTAAGGTGTGCTAACGAACTCTGTGTTTGGAACTGTAACTAGTAACTAATATATAACTGGATGTGGAATAGGTAAAGGATATTCATATGGAAGGTTCTCAACTATAACCACCTGATTAACATGTATATATTTGAGACATCTATGTATGGTGGATGGAATGGTTCAAAGCTGTTGTATCCAAGGCCTACCCAATAACATATCAAATATGTCGACACTAGGTACAATTATGAATCTAGTGGCCACATGTTCGGGCCCAACCTATAATGGAAGTACAATTTTCCCAATGGAGCTCTGGACATGGCCCCTAAAGCCATGCATAATGTATCTATTGGAGAAATATCCTACTCTGAACAACCTAAGTGATGTAAAATTGTGATAGTATACATATTGATGTTTGACCCATTGTCAACCATGACACTCTAAATAGGATGATGATCAGGGTGGTCTCCTAAAAAGAGTGCATATAAATATGTGTCATCCTCAACTATCTCCTGCTTTGAGAAAGTGATGAGAGGTCTAACTGGCACTATAGTATGATACACACCAATGATATTATTTAGAGGGTGTTTGTCCATCATATGAGTATGGTAAGATGCTAGTGGTGGATGTGCCTGATAAGTATAATGAACACTTGAATTTCCTATTGTCTCATTAGTCATATGCTTTGGAAATAGACCTAACAATATTTTCAATGCTTTTACTTTTGTTGGTTGTGGTCTAAGTGCCTCTATAGGAGTGCTAACATCAATGATATTAACATATATTAAATATTGTATCTTATGTCATAAAATGATGCATTTGTTTGTAATATTTCCTGGGGCCCTGTGATAATCGTAAAATGTATTGTGATCTGAGCAATATTTTAGGTGATAATTCAAGTGACGGTTCTACCCCAATTGGTGGCAGAACTTTTGGGAGCCATAACTTTTGCACCATAGCTCTGTTTGACTCCCCGTTTGAACCGTTGGAAAGCTAAGAATGAGGGGAACATCATGAGATGGCACTAGGATTTTATTGGTGGGTTTTGACCCACAAAAACCAAATAGAACTGCCCCAAATTATAATTTTAGTAGTGCAGTCTAAAAATAGTAAGTTTCTAAAGATAGTAATTCCTCAAATTCTGTATTGTTGTAAATCATGTAAGTCAAACCACTTAATCTCCCTTGATATTGGTGACCTTCCACATCCTCATCCTACCTTAAAAATGTGTATAAATGAAGATGTAACCCAAAATGGAAATCAGACATCTCTTCTTAGAGATAGGCATATGTTGTATCTACAATTTTGAGCAATAAAACATCTCTTTTCAGAGATGCAATATTACAATTGTGTTGTTCTTGTTTCTTGAATTATCTTTCAATCAAAGCTTATAAGTTTTGGATCAGTGGTATTAGAGCAGTTTGTCTTGAGAGTGTATGATCCTAGGGATGAGGTCAGGCTACAAGAAGCTTAGGTGGAAAACAACAGAGCTTTCAAACTATCCACCTATTCACTCTAAATGACCTCAAATGGTGAACAACATTGAGACATCAAATCCTTTCAAGGAAATGGTGAATGAAGCCCTCTAATAGCAGTAAGCATAGATGCTACAACAATTCACCCAAATTTTCTAATAAATCTTGATGGGAAATTTTGGCTCCTCATCTGCACCCCCACATCATTTCGGTGCCCCAACACCCTTCAAGGTTCAGGTGAATTTTGATATCCCTACATTTAAAGGCAAAATCAATGCTAATGCAGTAGAAAATTGGTTGGATCAATTGTCTTCATATTTTTTAGTAAAGAAATTCACTGATAAAGAGAAGATCACTTTTGCTCTTTTGAAAGCATCATTACCTGTCAAAAACTGGTGGGAAGTGTACAAGAAAAGATTCAGTACGAATGATATTGGCCTTGAGGCAGAACCTACCTGAGATGATTTCATAGAATCTGTAAAGGAAGAATACTACCCCATTGGAGCATATGATGATCTGTATATAGAGTGGCAACAACTTTACCAAGGTAAGGAACAATCTGTTCAAGATTACACTAACATTTTTCATTCTCTATCTGCGAGATTGGGCATCTAGGAAAGGGAGAAACATAAGGTTCTAAAATATCATGGTGGAATACAATGGTATATATGGGGGGAGATGGAACTCTTCAATTTGGAAACCCTCGGTGAGGTGTACAAGTTCGCGGTGAAGATTGAGCAGAAGTATGGAAGAATGAATACGAAGAGTCAGCCTTCAAAATAGAAAAGTGACAAAGAAGTTCAAACATGAGGCCAAAATTAAAATCAAAAGGAAGGGAAGACTGGGAAATGGTGTGATTACCATAAATCTAGAACACACTCCAAAGAATAATGTCGAGCCATCAAGTCCCTGCTTTTTGAGTCATAATCCTCAACATCTACTGCTCTGCCTCATACACTCCCTACAATCGAAGAGGATGAAGAAGAGATTGTAGATGATGAGCTCGATGCCATCATTGCTTCATCACAGACCCATGAGGAGAGGCTAGACAAAAAGGAAAGGTTGTTTCACTCTAAGTTATGATGGGTGAAAGGTAACCCCTTGCATTTCAATCTTGATAGTGGGAGTCAAAATAATTTAATATCTGCTAATGTTGTGAAAAGCCTAAATTTGTCCATGAAGCCTCACCCAAATCCATATAGTATTGGATGCTTGAGTCCATGGAGAAACTTTCGTGTCACCCACCAATGTCTTCTCTCATATGTAATAAAACCTTTCCAATATGAGGTCTTATGTGATGTGGTCAATCTGGATGTTTGTGATGTACTCTTTTTTTAAACATTAATGTATGATCAACATGGCATATATGAATCAAGAACTTGAAGGATCACCCTCACTCTTGGAACATGATGCTACAGGGTACCAAAGGTACCACCTTCTACATCTATCTCCCTGATTAGTGCCAAGAAATTTGTTCTCATGGTGGTCAAGCCACAGGAATCCAAAATGGCTGATGTTGCATCCCTGACTACACAAACAATAAAACAATAGAAGTAAATAGATACCAAGCTGAAGAAGTTCATGGCCTTCCATCCACAAACTGATGGTCAGACAAAAATGGTGAACAATAGGGCCCTGCATAGGTCCATAAAGCACAATCCATTACAAGTATATATCGGGAATCAAATCAGAATACAACTTCTATACATGATCACAAATATTAATTCAATGTGGAACATTGATTCTCAAGGAGAGAGGAATGATTTGAGCAATATTTTAAGTGACAATTCAAGCAACGGTTCTACCCTAATTGGTGGTAAAACTTCCAGGAGCCATAACTTTTGCACCATAGCTCCGTTTGATTCCCCATTTGAACCGTTGGAAAGATAAGAATGAGGGGAACATCATGAGATGAAAATGAGCTTTGATTGGTGGGTTTGACCATATAAAACCAAATGGAAGTGCCCTAAATTTTAATTTTAGTAGTGTAGTCTAAAAACATTAATTCTTCGAATTATGTATTATTGTAAATTGTGGAAGTCGAACCACTTAATCTCCCTCGATATTGGTGACCTTCCACATCCTCTTCATACCTTAAAAATGTGTATAAATGAAGATGTAACCCAAAATGGAAATCAAACATCTCTTCTCAGAGATAGGCATATGTTGTATCTGCAATTTTGAGCAATAAAACATCTCTTTTTAGAGATAACATTATTACAATTGTGTTGTTCTTATTTCTTGAATTATCTTTTAACCAAAGCTTATGAGTTTTGGATCACATTAGAATAATATTTATTTATAAGAATCCTAGTCGTATCAACCTCTTTAATGGGAGGGAGAGATATGATGTTGCATTCCAAGAGTTTTTAGAGAACACATGTTAGCAATTCAAGAAGATTCATAAAAGGTCTCCTTGGAAGAGTTGATAAAACCACGTGAGGAACTCGACTTGTGGCCACATTAACTATTGTATTTTGATCATTCTTATTTTTAGTGGGTCTCACCTTTTATGGGGGCTTATTAGAACTCCTATTTGTTGAATCTGATCTAGTTGTGTACTTTAACTTGCCCATAGAGAGAAGCTTGACTTCCTGCTTTTTCACTATATGGCATATATTTGTGAATGATGGAAACTTATTGAATAGGATAACTTCATGAAATACTGGTAATAAACTCTGCTTGAATATGTCTTGGATTCTTCTATCTTCTATGGGGATAGTCATCTTTATTAATGTAGTTTTATATCACAAGACATATTTAACTATTGGCTAATTATATTTGTGCTTTAGTTGAGCAACTTCAGTGTAGGAAAACTTATCACTGATGTTGATCGAAATTGTGCCAAAAACATATCTGCTAGTGGATTGAATGCTATGATAGATTGATTAGGAAGATCATAGAACCATTATAATGCATAGTCTTTTAAACTGTGAGGGAATAACTTAGTGAGGAGCCAATCATTGGACACATGGTCCAAATATGTTGCATGAAAAACACATAGATGATGATGTGGGTCACCCTTACCATCATACAAAGTAAGCTTGGGTGCCACAAATTTGGATGGTAAAGGAGTTACCGCTATATGTTGTGCCAAAGGTGTATGTAGAAGAACATGAAAATCCAAGGCATGAGATGGCCTAGTGGCACCTTGCTCAAGATGTAACACCTTGGCTTGTAGAGAATGGATCTCATACATGAGGGATTGTACATCTGGAGAGGAGGAATACATGCTATCTATAGGAGGTGTTACTATTGGTGAAGGTGTTGTTGGGTTATAACTGGCTGTTTTAGAATCTAAGTTGATCCCACAATAGTTTTAACAATATTAGCATATGTGGGGCTAGAATATTGACCAAGTGACATGTTCTTGACTTCCCATATAGCTTGCAAAATCTATGCATGATCATGGGGTTGTTCCTGAAGTCTATCTCTTAAAATTTGTAAGATATCATCCTTATTGACTATAAGATTATCATCATCAAGTGGGGGCAGTGTATCTCAAGTCCCATCTTTTGTATCATTATGATCTTGATTGTATTACTCACGTTCAGATGTATTATCATTGAAGTTCACATAATCAGGGTTTGAAGGATCCACTAGATGGGTTACAACTGGTCCTTTGTACATGGTAGAAACTCAAACAGAAGCAATCTAAGTTTTCTCAATAGGATTTCCACTAAACCTAACACTTATTATAAAGGAAGGGATATAAATTTTTTAGATGGCATATAGCAAATAAAATGAAATAGTGTTGCTAAAATAGAGTATATGAAATCTGCAAAGCCTAACACAGCTAAGAGAAATGAGAAAAGAAGGATAAAAGGCCTAATATCATCTAGGGTTATGGTTTGGGAAGTATTCAAAGTTAGTTAGGTTCACCAAATGATTTAACGTTCAAGGAATTTATGGAATGTAAAATCCTAGGTTGCTAAAGTTATAGAATAATAAATTAGGGAATAAATATGCAATAATTACAACATTTGATTTGTATAATATTTGATTTATATGATTTTCTAAATGTGGAAGGGATGAGAGAGAAATTATAACTTAACTGGAAACATGCCTTTTAAGAGGAATCAGATTGTGAAAATTGGTGAACAGATAAATTTGACTATTGTTAATAAGGTCCATGTGTTAGAAATAGCCCTGGACATTAGTTTAGTTAGCTAGAGAGTAGTGCACTACGCTAGTTTCCTTAGGGGCATGGTAGTGTCTTCTTGTAAAAAATAATATGAAGTTCTAGATATGCCTTTGCCTGAGTCTGATATGCTTGTGTCTATGTGGATGAACATTGATTTACTATCTATGATCTATTTTTGACTGATTTTGAAGTGAAACCCTAGACCTCCATGTTCTTAGGGTATTTGAGGAACACAAGTATAAAAAGTGTGATGTTAGTTGGATAGGTTGGATGTGAACTCAAAACCCCACTATTTTGAGAGTTGCTTACATACAAATACCTCTAGAGGGGATCAAGCCAGATGTAGTTCTCTCAATCTAAGTGCTAGTGCAAGTGTAAGTGAATGCTAGTATGAGTGCCAACTTGAGTGCTTTTAGTGTGACTTGAGACTAGATATCTGAGTAATCTGATCTTAGGATTTTTTTAGATGGATATATGTAGAAGTAGGGAAGATTAGGGATCAATGACCTTGATTTCCAAATCTTATTTTTGATTATTTTTTGTGTGTTTGCATCTGATTTCCTTTTAGTGGGTAAAAGGATAAAAGTGGTGTATATATACTGATTTGGTGCTTGTCGAGATGTGGAATAGGTCTAAGTTGACCTTAATGTGTCTTGAGAAATTGAAATATGTCCATTGTAGGAGAAAAGAGGTAAGGGATAGTAGCATGATCCCTAGGTCACTAGTGTAGTGTGCTAGTGTCCAAAGCGCTACGCTAATGTCCAGGTGGTAGAATTTAGTGCATTTGGGGCTCATATGCCTAGAAGATGGTTTGGGATTGATTTTGGTGCATATAGGAATGGTTTATACTTGTAAAAAATATGGATAAGGATAAAAAAAGGCCCTAAGATAGGTCCAGGGCTAAGCTAGGGATAGGTTGGTCTTAAGTGATACTCATTGCACTCAAATGACATTTTATATGAATACATTAGGCTTAGTTTACAAATTTTATGGATGGATGTATTGAATTTTGATGTTTTTTTTGATATTACAATTTGCTGAAGCCATGCTTTCTTATACCCCTTAGGGTTAGACCTTGCTTGTTTTGTTGTGGATTTGATTTTTTTTTCTAAATTTTCGTAAGCTCTTGATGTGTTGTGCCCTTTTCCTAAGGTTAATTTTTTCCTTCGCTCAGGGTTAGTACTATTTTTGTTACCCATCCCCAAACCTAATTGGTTTCTTACTTGTTCTTTCTTAGAGGTTTGTTTAGTGTCATATCTCTTTTGCCTTAGTCATTCATTTTATTATAATTTTTGTATCTCTATTATTTTAGCCTTTACTATGGATATAAATGATCTTAAACTAGATTCACTTTTGGCATGCTTTTAATTATTTATATTTAGATGTACTAAATTTTGTATATTATTGTGTATCATGTTGTTATTAGTGTACAAGTGTTAATTCATGTTCAAATTACTATTTTCAATGGTATATCATAAAATGCTAGTATATTTTTTAAGACATGTTAGGGTTGCATGTGATTGTGATGATACTTATGTTCATGTATGCACTCTTGCTAATGTAGAAAATCCATAGAGCATTATGTCTAAATGTCAAATTCCAATGACCAATGCATTATGATACATTATGGAGATAACCACATGGTGCAATGGAGGCTAGAGCAAAGAATGAAATAGACATTCCTTTTCGTTCTCAACCCTAAGGTAAGGACTAACCAAAGCACCTTTCTTGATCTCCCTTAAGGTTCAAAGCTTATATTTCAGGTAGCAATAGATTATGATATTTCATATCAACTTAAGAATACCCAGGAGATATCCATTCTATGATTATTTACCAGATCAAATGTTCACAACTTTACATGGCCTTAGAAGGAATTGTTTTTCCAAGTCATATTCAACCTTTTCACTTAGTCTCTACTGTTAGATCTTTGACATATGTTAAAAATATTATTACATATGGAAATGATGAGATGTCTTTGAAAGATATTGTTGATCAACATTTACCCTTGCAAATTCAAGTTACAATCAATAACATAAGGATCAAAAGAGTATATATTGACAGTGGAACCAAGAGAGGTTCTTAGAGAAATCATTTTGAATATATTACTTGGACCACAAATTATAGTTAAAAAATGTCAAGTCATCCCTAATGATGTGAGCATAAAATTTTACTTGGGAGTGTAGTCACTAAAATTAATATTTAATGTTAAAAAAATGTACTTGTGACTATCCTCTCATACACATTTAGCTCATGCACAATTCCATGGCTCTAAGTTGCTATTATTATATCTATGTAGGTGATCCCTACCTTAAGAAATTATGATACATAATACTTCATAATATTCAGTCCCAATATCTTAAGCTCAGCCTTTGACTGATTCACACTTCCAGCTTAGCTATTAATGCTTCCCAAACAAGGATGTTCCTTTAGGATTATCTCACCCATCGGTAATGTATGAATCCACTAGCCCTCCTGCCAAATAATGGCTAATTATGCAAATTCAAACTCACCTAATGGGTCATATCGCATGTTTCATAATCTTCATTTGAGGAATTTCCTAAAATATCCCTATAAAGCCACATTTATAAATTATTTTCACATAAGAGGCTCATATGATGAAAAATCAGTAGAATCTAACTGCACATTAAGAGGAAATTCCCTACTGTTCCTAATATATAGTCCACACAACCCAAGTAGCCTTAAGATAAGTTTACATACTCTTCAAAGGTCACAAGTCATTTTTGAAGTACCTAATTACATTGGTATTGCACCAACATCTAGTATTACACTAGTCTTTCACACACACACCATCGTAACATGGCAGAACTACATGGAGTTTGATCCTTCTTTTAAGTATTGGTATGTAGGAAAAACTCAACACAGAGGCTATTGAGGTCAAGGACAACTTCAACTGCTAACCCTTTTTTTTCATTTATTATATTTATTCCTCATTGTCTATCAAGCTATGGGTTCAAAGTGAAAAATAAGATACACATAAGCTTCTATGATAGATCACACATCATATATATATATATATATATATATATATATATATATATATATATATATATATATATATATATATATGTATGTATATATATGTATCTGTATATAAGACCAACATGTGACATTACACAAACCCATATTTACACATACGATAAAAACCTTATTAGATGCCAATTCTCACTACATACTAAAATGTGATCCAACCTTGTCTGATTAATGTAACCTCATTAGAGATCAAATGAATCCATGTTCCTGATTCATATTCATCTAATATAATCACATAGACAGATCTATAGTCTCTATCTCAGTCTTGCATTATTAGATTTCTAGCTAAGTAATTTGTCTTTATTCTTCCCCTTTTAGCATCTTTCCAAATATAGTAAGTTCCAAATCAGTAATACTTAATAAATTGCATATCCTAATATTTTTATTTATGCATAAGTTTGTCATAATTAAGATTTAAGCATTTTCCTTATTTCCCCAATTTTGATTAAAACATATTGGTGAACTTGCCTACTGATTAAATATTGTAAAATCCTAATCATTCATGTTTCTAGGGTTTATTTCCTTCTTTTTGTTATTTCCACTTATTATATTAGGGTTTTCAACTTTGATAGAATCTTTGTTGGAAACAATTTAGTTTCTATTTCATATTTTGTTCAATCTAAGAAATTTACTTCTACCTCTTTTAAAAGAAAATCTAGAATAAGTTCTACTCAAGTTGAACATTTTAAGATTTTTGTTGATAACATCACAATAACAAAATTAGTTAATAGATTTGATGACACAGATAAAAAATAATTACAAGGGTTTCTTCAAAGAATCAATATATGCAAGATGTATTCATAACAATTATTCGATAGAAAATCAATAAAGTATCTGAAGGCCAATCCTCTAAGACTTCTATTGCCAAAGCTTTTATTCCTTTATCTGTATCACTAGATATAATTTTTGTACCACCATATATTATGGGGTAAACTCAAGGGTTTTATTAGATTAATATGCCAATTCATAATATATCATTTGAGACCCCACCTTTGGTTAGCATTCAATCTATTCTTGATACACAGTAAACTCAAGGGTTTTAGTAGATTGATATGCCAATTTATAATCAATAATTTGAGACCCCACATTTGGTTAACACACACTCTATTATTGATACACAATCCCTTATGCAAACTATTCTAGTTATGCAAGCTAAAGTGTTACAAATGGAACACAATGCTTTGAAACCAAATCAATCTCTTGATTATCAAAATCTATTGCATACTCCATTGGCACAACATATTTTATTATATCCTATACCAACTAGTTTTATGGCACCTAAGATTACATTATATGATGGAAAAGGTACCTTGAACAACACTTGAGAGCATTTCACGAAGCATTTTTGGACTATGTGGTCAATAATCAATTGATGACCAAGTTATTTAAAAAAAAGTATAAAAGAATATCATCTAATATGGCTATATGATTTATCACATCAATTAATGCATGCATTTAATCCTTTGGTAGATTTGTTTCTTTCACATTTCTCAATCAATATAAATGAAAAGATACCATACGCTCATATTGATCAACTTTAACAAAGATTCGATGAGCCTATTGCAAAATATGTCTCAAGGTATAAGACCATTCTATCTAAGATGATGAATCCTATGTCAGACAAAGAATTGTAAGATATATTCAAATAGAGCTTGCTTCCACCATTGCACGAATTCATTATGTTTAAGAATTTTTTTTCATCCATGAATTTGTGTCACATAGTAAAGGAAAGAGAGGTCAAATTATTGGCAATGAATAAGTTAAAGTATGCAACCAAACCACTCTATAATTATCATGTGAAGAATCAAAGTAAGTAACCATACAAGGTGATACCAAATGAAAATAAGAGTGACCAAAAGGAAACAATTAATTCAGTTTCATATCCCACTTTGCATATTATATTATCAGCTCCTCTATGGAAATAGTTTACCAACTTACCAGAAGCTCCATACAAAGTGTTACAAAAGTTATTGGAATGCAACCTCATATCTCTCATTCCCATTAAAAATTTGATATGAGTAAGCCTCTTCCAAAAGGATTTGATCAAAACACATTTTATGATTTCCATAGAGCACCAAGGACACTAAAAACGCATGCATTAGTTTACGAAATACAATTTAGGACTTGATAGATGAGAACATCATTGATGTGGGTACATATAAAAATAAAACAAAGGAATATGCAAGTGAATGCAAAGCATCAAAAATATTTAGTGATCATTTTCCTAAGCATACAACAAAAGAGACAATAGATATATCAATAGTGTATTACACATACAGTGCACACCCTCCACCAATTTATTATCATTCTCATTAAAAGGCACAACATCCTCTAAATGGAATTATTGGTACTTATCATACTTCAATACCATCTACATCACTCATCACATTTACAGAGCATGATATAGTTTATGATGATTTGGATTTCCACTCCTTGTTCATTTGGGTTCATATTGATCATTAACCTATATAGAGTATCATAGTGATAATAGTTCAAGTGTTAACATGTATAATATCACACTGCTCAGTCATCTTAGAGACACATATAAGGATCTCTTTCCTAATAAAACAATCATTAATGGATTCAATGGTCATATTTAGATCTATATCAATGATATCATATTACCACTATAGGTTGTCCAATACATGTTGCCACCATGTTTATAATAGTACCCAGTGTAAGTGTCTTAAATATGTTATTGGGACGCTCTTGGATTCAAAAACTTCATGTAGTTCCTTCTATAGTTCATATGTGTTTGAAGTATATTTTTGATAATGAGGTCATCATAGTTCATGAAATTTCATATGAATTCCCCTTGTAATACAAATTTATTATTCTTACATAACAAATTTTTGTAGAACAATCTAAAAAGGCTCAACCTACGCAAAAATTTTAGAAGCATGTGGCCGATTTTCCAAGGAGACCTATCCTTAAAAATTCAATCAATTAACATTTTGTCACATATTCTATAGAACCATTCGCTACTCCAACACGTCCCAAAATGATATTATAGGGTGGTAAGGGTGTTCCATAAAGAACATCAACACATATTTATTACACTCCATGATGGGTTCTGAAGAGCTCTAGAGTTCACAATGCTACACAACATACAAAATATACTACAAATTATCATGAAAATGGAACTTATGGTTCAAATTCAAATTGGTTTTTAGATTTTGAGTTGAGATCAGTTCCTTCATAATGACATGATACTTTGCATTCATGAGAGGTCATCCTTCCTATGATAGGTACATGGCCTATTGATTATGAGGCTCTTGCGGGAGTCATTGGTTAGTATGCTTCTATTTTTGTTACATATATATTCAAAAATTAAAAAAAAACAAAAAATATTCTATAAAATTAAAAAATAAGGACCTATGCATGATATGTGTAGTTATTTTACATTATTCAATTTATGTTTAGTATTATAGTGTATTTATATATCCAATTTATATCAAACATGCTTCAAAAGTGTACTTGAGTTCATACTTTAGTTTAATACATTGTACAAAATATATTGTCATTACTCACTTAATTTTACATTGATACCTTATTATATACCTGAGTTATTAAATATATTGATGTTACAAATGATCTTAGTAGATCAATTACAATTATTCATGCATGTTTTGTTAGGTTATGGAGCTAAAAGCTTCACCAGGATGCAAACAGGAGGAGTTGCAGAGGTTGCTGAGTTGCAAAACAAGTTGCAGGGCAACTGACGTCAGTCTGATCAATTGACGTTGATCATATTACAGTGCAGAAGCAACTGACATCGATTATGAGTTGGTTGACATCGATCAGGAAGGACCCGACATCGGCAACTTGTGTATGCATGCATTTGCATGCGGGTCGAGAACTGGTCTATTTTTGGACAGTCAGTTTGCATGTAAAGACTTATTTTAGTCTTGGAGCTGCGTTTCTAATTATTGTAATTAAGAATGTCTAATTATTGTATGCATGAGATCTATATAATAGACTCATGGGCTGTATTGTAAAATTATACTAGAGTGAGAGAGCAAAGATGAGCTCCTTCAGAAGAGAGAGAGCAAGAGTGCTAGATAGCCAAGAGGGCTTGTAGAAGAGAGCAGGGATTAGCTCCTCCTAGTTCCAAAGGGGTGCTGAGTGTGTATGATCAGGGAGAGTTGCAGGTTGTGCAAGTTCTGGTAGAAGATCCACCGGGGTACTGGTTGAAGAATCATAAGGATTTGGTGAGGCAAGGACAAGGGCTTTTCAGGGTGTAGAGACATCTACATGGTAAGTAAGGCCTGGTGATTTGCAGGTTGTTGCAAGAGCAGGGAGATCTACTTGGAGTATAGTTGTGTACTTGGTGTACTGGTAGCATTGTTACTAATTGGTGGAGGTGAACAACAACTCTGTGTTTGAGTTGATTGTTGTGATCGTAATTGAGAGAGTGAACTGTTGAAGGAGAATTACTGGTGAGCCCTAGAAGTGTGGGAGATCTAGAGGTGTGGGAGGTAGAAGTGTGGTATCTTCTTTATTGTATTTTCTTCTAAATGAGTATTAATACAATTGAGTATTGTCTCTCATATTTCGTGTTGTTTCTGAATTTTCTAGTTACTTATCATTCTGGTTAAATTTCGTGTTTAGTTGCTAATACAAAGGTAATCATGTGTGCCCTTAGTGGGCAGTAGGATCATGACAGTTGGTATCAGAGCAGGTGGACCAGGTTGGTACCAATCTTGACAAGTTGGTATCAAAGGGTGGTTAAGTACACTAACAGGTGTTCAGAGCGTGTTAAGTGTTTTGTTTATTATAGGTCACTCTCAGGGGTTTCAGATTGAGTGGGAGTATAGCAATGGCAGAAGAAAGTAAGCTATGAATGGAGAAACTAAATAGCACGAATGGTCAATTACTGTTTGATGGAAAGAAAGGGCAGGTAAAGAAAGATTGCTGGTTGGTAGAAGATCAACATGAAGGAAATGAAGAAGCAGATGTTGCAGGTGTTGTTGCATAGGATGCTCTGGATAAAGTAGAATCTTGGTTTATAGATTCTGTTGCCTCTTTCCATGCAACCCGAAATAGAGCATCTTTTCATGAGTATGTCCAGGGAGACTTTGGAGAGATTTATTTAGGGCTTAGTGAGCCTTGTCAGATTGTTGACGAAGGGGAAGTGAAGCTGAAATTGCAGACGGGTAACACACAGGTGTTGAAGAAGGTCATGCAGGTCCTAGTCTTGGAGATGAGTCTAATTTCTTCAAGAAAGTTGGGTGAGGAGAGATGCACAATAATTCTCACAGTGGATGCACTTGAATTAGATGGTGGTAAGAAAGTAGGTATCCTTTATCTATCTACTTATACTACTAATTCACCTTCTGTTGTAGAGATGTGGCTTTGTAGGCTTAGTCACATATGTAAGAAGGAAATGCATGTTCTTAAGCGGAAGACAGATATCTTTGACAAACTTAAGAACTGGAAAGCCTTGGTGTTCATGGAGGAGATGACGGATAGAGATCAGCTGAGAGGATTGAATTATTCTGAGCAAGGCTATGTTAATTTGGACAGGGTTTTGATCCAAGGTGAGCTCGTGGGTAAAAAGTCATCACTCACAAGAAAACACAGTTATCAGCATTGGTCATGGGAAACTGACATCGATCAGGCAAGTACCGACGTTGATCATGTGTAGATCAACATAGTTGATGGTGTCGGGCAGGTGGAGACCGACATCGATCACGGGGAACCGACATCGGCAGTAAGGGTCAGTCGCAGGGAACTGACATCAATTTGGTGGAGACTGGGAGATGGCTGAGATCGGTCACTAGAATGGATGTTGGGCAGATAACAAGCTATCAAGGGGTCTCAAACGCCCATGTGGAGGATTGAAAGGGTAAGTAAGCCTCATATTCATTGTTCACCTTCTTTATACTACTTGTTGCTCACTAATGGTCAAGAACCAGGAAGATGTGAAGAGGCAATGCAGGTAGAATCCAGGAAACAGTGGGAGCATGGCATGAATTCTTTGAAAGAGAACCAAGTGGGAGTTTTGGTAGAGTTGCCAGCTAGGATAAAAACACTGACGGATGAATGGATTCCTATGTTAAAGAAGAGAGTGGATGGATACGTGAGATGGAAGGCCAGGGTATATGGTCTTGAGCAGGCTACAAGACAGTGGTACAGGTTTGACAGGTGTATGACAAAGCATGGCTTTGGTCAAGGTCAATGTAACCGTTGTGTTTTCTTTACCAAGTTGGATAATGGTCGCAACATTATCTTGTTACTATATGTGGTGTGGTTGCTTGTTGCAGGATCACACATGCAGGGAGTTTCTGAGCTAAAGGTAAAGTTAGTTCAGAGGTATGTCATGAAGAATTTGGGAGCAGCAAAATTCTTTGGCATAAGAGACATGGAAGATCATAGGTTGATTTTGTCTCCAGAGGAAGCTGATGTGAAGGAGGTGTTGGTGGGGTTCAATACGTAGGATGCAGAACCGATAAACACACCAAGGGATGGACAGTTCAAGCTGAGCTTAGAACAGTGTTTGAAATCACATGAGGTCTAGTGTAGACCTGAGTTTTCCCAAGCAGTGGGAGTTGTCAGAGAGTTCAAAGCCAATTTGGGGAAGAAGCACTAGAAAGCATTTCAGTGGGTTCTCAGGTATTTGAGAGGGACCAACAACAGGGATTCATGTTATGCAGGGTCAAGGTCTTCACTACATGGAGTTGTAGGTTCAGATATGGCAGGTTACTTGGATGACAGGAGATGCACCACAGGTTGTGTGGTGGTTGGTCTTCAAGATTGAGCTTGAAGAGGGATACAAGCTAGGAAATAAATTAGATGGTGTACAGGTACAGGTGCAGGTGCAACTGTTTATCTCCAAGTGGGAGATTGTTAGGTTGTGGAGCTAAAAGCTTCACCAGGATGCAAACAAGAGGAGTTACAGAGGTTGCTGAGTTACAGAACAAGTTACAGGGTAACCGACATCAGTCTAATCAACTGACATCAGTCATATTACAGTGCAGAAGCAATCGATGTTGGTTATGAGTCGGCTGACATCGGTCAGGAAGGAGCTAACGTTGACAACTTGTATTTGCATGCATTTGCATGCGGGTCAAGAACTGGTCTATTTTTGGACAATCAATTTGCATGTAAAGACTTATTTTACTCTTGGAGCTGCATTTCTAATTATTGTAATTAAGAATGTCTAATTATTGTATGCATGAGATCTATATAATAGACTCATGGGCTGTATTGTAAAATTGTACAAGAGTGAGAGAGCAAAGATTAGCTCCTTCAGAAGAGAGAGAGCAAGAGTGCTAGATAGCCAAGAGGGCTTGTAGAAGAGAGTAGGGATTAGCTCCTCCTAGTTCCAAAGGGGTGCTGAGTGTGTATGATCAGGGAGAGTTGCAGGTTGTGCAAGTTCTGGTAAAAGATCCACCGGGGTATTGGTTGAAGAATCATAAGGACTTGGTGAGGCAAGGACAAGGGTTCTTTAGGGTGCAGAGACATCTACATGGTATTTAAGGTCTAGTGATTTGTAGGTTGTTGCAAGAGCAGGGAGATCTAGTTAGAGTACGGTTGTGTACTTGGTGTACTGGCAGTATTGTTACTGACTTGTGGAGGTAAACAACAACTCTATATTTGAGTTGATTGTTGTGACCGTAATTGAGAGAGTGAACTGTTGAAGGAGAATTACTAGTGAGCCCTAGAAGTGTGGGAGATCTAGAGGTGTGGGAGGAAGAAGTGTGGTATCTTCTTTATTGCATTTTCTTCTGAATGAGTATTAATACAATTGGGTATTGTCTCTCATATTCTGTGTTGTTTTTGAATTTTCTAGTTACTTATCATTCTGGTTAAATTCCGTGTTTAGTTGCTAATACAAAGGTAATCATGTGTGCCCTTAGTGGGCAGTAGGATCCTAACGTGTTTTTTGTGTTTTCTTCCATGCTTCATATTTTGTGTGTTTACTGCTTTGGATTGTGGACATTTGAACATGTACTTATGTGTGTATCTAAGCCTTTAATGCATATTTTCTATGTGTATGAGTGACATTTGAACATATACCTTGTATGCAACCCTTTGGAATTCTTGTTTGTTTGTGTGATTTTTATGTATTCATCATGACCATGACTCTTGTTTGCTCTTGTCTACTTAGTACATGATGCCATGATCAATATCATGCATCTCCCTAGTTTTTTGATGTCATGATCCACATCATGCATCTTTGTCTAAGTTTTTATATTTAGTTTAAAGTACTAAATTTCAATCATTATTCACTGTGTTTCTCACTGCTAACATCTATCTAGACATGACACTATGTATGCTTAGCTCTACATGTATCATATGTTTCTATTTTTATCATATTATAAATATGATACCATGATATCCAATGTTATCATTACTACTTAGGTTTCAATATTTTATATAACATATTTCACATAAATTTTTATTTTTAGTTATTGCATAGGCTTCACAACTCACCTCAAAATAAGGGGCATACATAGTGGCTTGTCTTAGAGACTAAGTTGCAAGAACCAAGTATACATTTATGAAAAGATATAATTTGCTTAGATAATCATAGGTCATACTTAAATTTTGATTAGAAACTAATTTTAAACAACATCACTCCATTTGAACACCAATGTAGATCGTAACTATCCAAAAAAACACACTTTCATCCCCACAGTAAAAAACCAAAATTTCATAGATTTCTTATAACTTATCTCAATTCATAAATCACTTTTAGTATTGCTTAGATATTGTTGTCAAAGTTTTACTTAGGTTTATCTCATTTTTTTTTAGATTGGGGGCATTATGTGCAACATGTGTTCTAGGTTAGCACACATGTATTTGATTATAAAGTCACTTTACATTGCTCAGTTCTAGAATCAATAAGCTCAAATATTAGATTAGGGGTATGTGGATGACACATGATCACATTATTGCTCAATTTTGTGCAAATTTCATAGAAGGAATGACAACCCTTGTCATTCTCTATGCTGTATGCACAAGATTTATACCATACTATTTTTTCACCAATTTTGCACCAAAAATGAATCTTATTTAGTATGAAATAGTGGATTCACCTTTTTCACTAGTTTTTTGATAATTTTGCACCAATTTTACACCATTTTTGATCTATTATAATTCATACAGGGATTCTAAGCTAGTCTACTACCTTGGGTATGCATTGATGGAGTTAGGCACAACTTGAGTTATTTAGATCATAAACAATCCAATACAAGTCATTCAAAGAAGAAAAATGTCTAAGGGTTCAACCCTCTCTAGTCACTAGTTTTTGCACCAGAAAACACAATGGTTTGCATACCTAATTAGGGGTATTCATTTCTTATTATTTGATCTATAAGTTTCTTATATTTGTTTTTAGATTTTAATATTAAGTAAGGAATAATTTATACATGTTTCATCACAATTTCACATGAATTATAATTTAACACGTGGCTTACATATAAGCCTAGTCAACATAGGTAAGCTCAGGTATAGCTCTCTTTATTTTACTCTAGTACTTTTAATTTGCTACATTAATAGACTAAAGGGGGGAAAATGTAGTCACAAAAATTAAAATTTAATGCTAAATTAATTTACTTGTGACCATCCTCTCATACACACTTGGCTCATGCCCAATTCCATGGATTTAATCCACTATTCCTCTATCTCTATGCGAACAATCCCTACCTTAAGTAATTTTTATACACAATACCTCCTAATATCCATTCTCAAAAACCTAAACTTACCCTTTGACTAATTTAAACTTACCCTTTGGCTGCATACTCTCACCAAATAATGACTAATTTCTCAAAGTCAAAATCACTGAATGGGTAATATCACATGTTTCAAAATCAACATTCAAGGAAATTCCTCAAATATCCTTATAAAGCCACATTTATAACCATTTTTTCACACAAGAGGCTCATATTATGAAACAACACTAGAAAATATAACTGTATATTGAGAGGAAATTACCCAATCTTTTCAATATAGTCCACACAATACAAGTAGCCATGAAATAAGTATGCATACACTTCAAAGGTCACAAATCATTGTTCAATCACTTAATTACACTAGGATTTCACTAGTTTTTAACATTATACCAATATTTCACACACAACACCCAACATGGGAGAACTACATTGAGTTTGATCCCTCTTCGAAGTAGTGACATGTAGGTAGTGCTTAACATAGGGGGTGTTGAGTCAAGAATAAATTTAACCATTAATCCATTTTCCCACTTATTCCTCATTTTCTATCAAGCTAGGGTTTCAAGTGAAAAATAAGTTATAGAATGGCTTCTTTGATAAATTATGCATCACAAAATACATAGATAGGACTAACATGTGACAATACATAAATCAATATTTACTTAGAGGGAAAAAACCCTATCGGATGTTGATGCTCCATAAAGACTATAACATGATGTGACCCTTTATGATTAGCATGGAATCATCTAGAAATTGAGAAAAACCCTATTCTTGATTCATAGTCCTCTCACACAGTGACTCAATCAAATCTATAGTCTCTGTCTCAGTCCTGCATTCTCTGATTTATAGCTACATAATTTGTATTTGATCTTTATCCTTTTAACATCTTTCCAAATTAGAAATACTCAATTTATTGCATATCTTAATATTTTTATTTTACACAGAAGTTTTTCATAATTATGATCTAATAATATTCGTTATTTCCTCAAATTTTATTAAAATAGGGAGACCTTATATCCATGACATGGGATTGTCCCATTGACATTACATAGATACTTGAAGTTTATACATGAGGAAGTTATATAAACATGTCTTGTAGATGATGTACCATTTATATTTTGTAAAATGATTGAGCCTCAAGATATTATTATCTTACTTGAATAAGACTCAACCAATTATAGGGACCCTCAACAAGTTATTTCAATGGGTCAAGTAGAAACATTTGAATCTGGTTACTGTAACAATGTTAAAGAAGATAATGAGGAGAATGGTTACCAAGTTGATATCATAGATGAGAAGTTGACTAAGATAATTTTTACACCAACATGCCCTGGGGAATATAAAGATGATATGAATGTGTTTGATATTGGAGATATTTCTATAACCCCTCAAGAGTACAGAATGTCAAAATTTATTTCAACAAGTGCAAAGGAAATAAAAAGGGAAAATGTTACCAAGGGATGATTTTTGTGTCAAAAATAGTAATAATAAAGGTGCTAATCTTATTCAAACATCCTTGAAAAAAAATGGACTTGGAATTTTTGTTATACAAAAGATGGGGTATAGTGGTAAGGATTTGACAAAAAAGAGAAAGGTAAAATGGAACCTGTTCTTCCCAATATACATAAAGCTAAAAAAGAATCAATTATAACAATGATGACAAGTCACATAAATAATACAAGTGTGGACATACAAATGTTCAAGCACATGCTAGGAAAAATAATATACCTTGTGGCATGAAAAACAAATATTTAGGTGTTCAAACTCATCAAAACATTATCAAATGTTAATTTTTATTCGCAATACATTCCCAAGACAATACAATGCCTTGATGTCCACTTTAATAAGTCTACAATGGATCACTCTTATAAAATTACAAGTATAACTTATGGTTGAAAATAAGATGCATATGAAAGTGTGCCCTGATGCACGGTTACTTCTTGATATCTTATTATTTCTCGTGTTTTACATTCATTGACTTATGAAAATGATCATGTATATATTATATCTCATGAAATAAAACATTTAAAAGATATTGATATAGAACTGTGTGATCCAAATCTTTTATTCTTCCTCCTTTACCTTTGATGCACATATGGTTACCTTATGAAAAATACTCTTTATGATATGATATGTGTATGATGGATAAATATGGTTAGCAATATAAGGGTCTTATGATATAGGAAAAGGTATAAGACCAGAGTAGATCTAGCACATAAAACATGCCTTTCTAGAAAGTGATATGGGGTTATAGATAAGGGTCATGTATAATAAAGATCATAAAGAATATAGTAGTAATATATATAAGGAAGTGACAAAAATATACCTAATTAGATCTAAGATGTAAGAGGGGTGAACTAAAGTAATCAACGGAAAGATAATACCATTAGGAAGTAAATAAGAGGCATTCAATTTAAGGTGTTGCCCCCTGAATTAGCACATAAGTGCAAGTTCTACTTCTAGGCATCTATGAAGATTTATAATCTTCCCATTTTAGGTTGTATGCAGCCTGATAGGATTTACTCTAGTATGTACTTATTAAATATCATCTCTAGATATTATTAGAGTTATAAGATTTTGAATGATGTTGTTTATTTGAAATAGATCAATTTCAAGCTTATGATTGGTGACTTAAATCTATTGGGCACAAGAGACCTATTACAATAATTTTATAGAAATTGGGTATGGGAAGATGAAACATAATGAATCAAAGTGAAATTACAGATTTATAAGGTTAATTATATTTATCAAATGAAAACATATAAATTATAAGAGTACGACAAATCCAATTCGTAAAATGATGAATTAAATAACATGACATCATACACATATTCCTTCACACATAGTAAACTAAAATTTGACATAGAATGGGCCAAAATAATGTTTAAATCTATTTAGAGCTCGGTGAACTAGAATTATGATACAATACAATAACCTAAATATCTAGTAACTATAATATTTGATTCTAGAACCTATGATATAATAACTAAAAAATTAAGGAGGTGTTCAAGTCCACATTCTCCTCTATCTTCTAATTGGTAACAATTTTGATTCAATTATAAGCTAAATATACACAATACAATTGGGTAAGAATGAGTTTGATGGTGGAAATTTGAAAAAAAAAAAAAAAAGGGCAAATCCTAGGACAATAGCATACCAAGTATAATCTCTAAAAAACAACTCCTTCACTTTTTCATACTCTAGTAATATATAGCCAATATAACTTGTAACATGTATGAAATTATGGATGGTAAATATCACTTCCATTCTTGCATGACCTATATGAATGGATGACTATAACATATGTGTTAATTAAAAAATCCTACATGGTTTATCTTAGAAATATAGAGACTAAGTATCTGAAGCACTATTAAAATATTAAATGATTAACTCCAAACTTAACATTTAGCTCCATATAAAATAATTGATATTTCAACAAAGCTTTTGGATAAATTTTTACAAAAAATTGAGCTTCATTAGCATTCTATTTATATATTTATACATTCAAAAATACAAATAATCCCTTGGAAAAAGGGTCATGTAGATTAAAATTTAACTTGATGACTTTCAGTGTTCATTAAAATTTGGATTTCAACATGCATTTTAATATTGTCTCCATCTTGTAGCTTTATGTTTTCAATAGATGGCATGAGGTTTGTGTCTGGGAAGTGGGCCAATAATTAATTTTATCCATGTTCATTATGTATAAGAATAGACTTAGAGTCAAAAAATAATTATATTAGATCAATAATTAACTAAATAACTTAAATATTTATGTACTTCAATAGTAATCTCTATATACACTTACATTTTTAGTCATTTGATATTTTCTTTTACAAGACTTATTGGCACATGTTTCTCCCTGACTACAAGTCCAAATAAGTGTATCAAGATTAGGGTTGGATGGATCATGGTACTTTATAAAACATTGTCATGTGATCACCGATTATACATGTTTACACTCATTATTTTGCTATCTAGTCATTATAACCTCCTCTAGTGATTTTTTCCTTGATTTCTACCTCTTTTACTTAGTTTCATGTCTTTTCCTGACTAACTCACCTATGTAGAGTTAGTTATGTTCTGGTCCTTGAGTTTTAAATTGTATTAGCCATGACCAAAATATTACTTTTCCTACATGTGGTCCATTTTCAACTATATCGACCCCACTCAATATAGTTTTGTGTTCTTCTATACTAACTCAACCTTGGTTGATGTAGTGCTATTTAACTCAATTCTGTTAAACTATATTAAATTAGATCAAGTCTATTAATATATTTGATATGTCACTTTTAGGGTTTGGATCCATATATATAGGTTTCCAAGATGTATTTTTTTATAATATGTAGAACACCATTCTACTTTGATTACAATGAAAACCTATCCTTATTAGAAGAAGAGGAATTAAAGTATAAAGTTTATACTTGTGGAGATCTATGTTTACACAAGGTGTTTAGAGTTATTAATAAGGAATTTAAACTATAGAGGTACACCTAGTCTTTGGAGTCTCAAACTAAGGATACTTAGGTATTTATCCTTACCTCTTGATCTTCCACCTACAACATCTCTCATAAAGTGTCACTTGAGCTAAGAGGGAGATTGATTCACTGTCAAATCAATCCAAGGTAAGTTTCACTATCTTTAAACTATTTTTTTTTAGTTTATATGCATATACTAGAGTAGGACTTTGTTGTCTCCATTTCCACACTTAGCTTATCTTATATTATATTTTCAAGCCAATATATCCCTGGTTAGATACCTCTTGGTTATCACCTAATGACATTTATCTAAATTTATTTTACCTCTTTTACATCTTGGATCTATGTTGTCTTTGATCGTTAGTTCTTTGCATAGGCTTCCCAATTATATTATTGATCTCCATTTTAAAAACAATGTTTGCTTATAGTCTTCACCCCATTTTGTGGTACGATCAATTATATGTATGTTGGATATAGTATGGTATTCTCCCATTTAATATTGTTTTACTTATTTTGTATTAATGTGATCTAAATAAAGTAAAACTCAAAGTGTGTAAAATATAAAAGATAATACCCTAATCTGAATTAAGAAATGCATAAATTGATATTACACCTAGAAGATTAGAAATTGATAAATCACTAAAATAAATATGTACCTGGTTATTTATATATTCTTTTGCTCATGGTAGTCATCATTAATATTTAAAATATTTTGTAAGTGCTTCGTCATTTCTCAGATCAAGAAACTATGGCTTAAACCCTACTTAGATCCTACATGTAACAATAAAAACCTTGAGGAAATTAATATTATCTTGTTTCTTCCAATAAAGACCTGTAGATTGTAAATATTTGTGAATCCTTAGACCATTATGCCTATACCTGTAGATGTTTCTTATGTGTTATTTTACCTTCAGTCATGTGCAATGATCTTTGTTTACCTTCTCCATCCTTTAAAATCCTAATATTATTTTGGATCACAAGATGGACCTTGAAAAATGGGTTAGTATGTTGGGTTGGGTAGCCCTAACCACTAGATGATGAGTGACTAGGTGTTTCCTACATTATAGTACCATGAAGAGGGATCAAACAACATGTAGTTTCCCCACTTAGGTATGTGTGTATGCAAAATTGTAATCAATCTATATTAAAATTTAATGTTTGGATTTTGATACTTGATACCATATAAATTTGATTTCATATGTATTCAAAATTAACTTTAGGACTACTCATTTAAGGGGTTTTTAAATGGTATGCCTTTGTCATAATGTTTCAACAGAGTGATAATAGATTGCTCAAGTTTGTTAGGACTTTCCAAGATTATGACAAAGTTACCAAATTAGTATAACCTTAGAATTGATTTATATTTATAATTGGCTCTTTAATATTTAACGCTATGACTGACCCATGAAATGTGTCTTTGCCAACCTAATAGACATTTATAAATTTGAAAAACAACCATTAACTGTTCCTATATGTTATTTGTAGAAGGAAAATATTTATGGTAACCATAATTATCTAGATATTGTTTATAGTGTCCTCAGAATGAAAATCAATGATCTAGAATATAGTGAAGGTATTTTTAGGATTTGTAAATGTTATTGCATATTGGGATGATATTTATTAAGTATATCTGATGTATAATGTTGGCTAGTACAAAAGGTGGGTAGATAGATAGGGGAAAATGTGCACAAGAGTCATGCGTATACACAATGTCAAAGTATTTCAAGTGTACCAAAGTTATTATCATTGGTACTTAGAGTTACTCATTAAGGATTCTTAATATTTGGTATTATGGTTGTAAAAACTCTCGCACAATGTTAATTTATTAAGATGAGTCATAAGGATGATAAGGCATGCATATATACACAAAGTTTATTTAGAACATATTATATATCTAATATCACACATATTAACAAACTTTTCTTAACTTCATGCATAAATTAGAACAAATCATATTAATTCCTAGACCAAATTACATTATAAGATGCAACAAGGATACATTAGTTGACACGTAATACATACTCATGTTAGAAGATAAATTTTTATACTCAAAAATTGAAGACTTGTATTAAATGTGAAACTATTTCAGAGAGCTAATATATTCCTTTACATGCACCGGGTATATATAGGCTTTGAAGAGATCATGACTCTTCACCTTCTTGACCTTTTATTTTATGTTACATTTGATCCAAGGAAAAATCTTCAACATTTCACTCATTACATCAAATTCGATGAGAAATTACATAACAAAATGTATAAAATTATATAGCTATCACACATGAATTTTATAAAATGTGTGTAAAATATACTTCACATCCTACTACTAACACATTTCGAGACTTAAATTATTGTCTTGTCTTGATAAAAAATCTATTGTTGAAGTACATTTATTGGACACATAACTTCCATCTAAATGTGGAGTTTTTATAAGGTTTACTTCTATTGTAATGTAAAGAAGCTTTGTTCACAGTTCCACTCGAAGTGTCATTTACAAGTTATTACTTCTTGCACACTAATTAGTTTCCCATTTGGTTTTCAAATGAGTAGCATACCAAACTATTGCCTTATATGGGTTTTAAATAGTTTTAAATAAACATGAAGGCATACTTTACATGTTTTAAACCTGATTGGCCTCACTCACAAAGCTTACTTGCACATAAAATTGTTGTTGAATCCAAAATTGATCAAAATTGTGAAATACATTAGCTTACTAAGGAGGTGGTATCAGAAGAGTTGTTAACTAGGTTAGTTGTGCATAAGTTAATGGTGTTACTAAGGAATATGATACTGAATCTAATGCACCTGAGTCATATTTTTGTGTTATTTATAGTGGAAGGAGTTTCTGTGGTTGTTACACTTGAGTATCCTTTTTTTCTCAAATAACTTAATGAGCTTGGTAAGGACCATGTATTTTGGCTCATTCTGGATGTCCTAGACTGAACTTAAAATATTGATTAAATATTCTTTGTAGCTGGTCCAATCTAATAGTTCATCCATAACCATGCTCAATAATATTTAGAGATGTGCTTTAATTTACATGATTCCTTAAACATCATCATCACTTGTATTTTTAATAATTTTTTGGTGAGTTGTAACTTTTTGCTAGATGTCCTGCATGATTTACTCCATTAATTCTTCACATCATTGTATTTGGACCCCTAAAAACATGATTCACATTATATCTAGATCCATTACAACCTACTCATGACATTATCTTAGTATTTTTGGGATGCTTGAAGAGCATCATCTATTTTGGTTACTATCATTTGCCCTTCCATTACTCCCTTTATCAACCTTGGTGAGGTCATCCTTATTGTCTTGCAAGGCCTCCTTGAGTTGTGATTTATAGTAAAGTAGCTAATGTTAAATTTGATTTACCTATGACATAACTACAACTATGAATTTATTGTACTCCAATAATTTAAATATAACCTTAGCTTCAATGCGAAGCTTATGCACTTGTGCTTTGATTTGATCCAACTATTGTGTTGTTGTCTTATCTCATGATAAATTAGTGATGAGCACTATGAACTAATTTTATTTGGACATCACTTGGACTCCTTGAACTTGTTATATACCAAGGTTGGGCAGGTGTCATCAATGATATTTATTACCTTGGAAAAACAATTGTGTATCTCATTGCTCTCTCATCATATCCGGTTATTGTCTTATTATATATGGATGATATTTTGTGTGATGGTTGTGTTAAGATCATTGGTCTCTTAAATTTTATTATCCAAATGAGTTTGTGTAATATATAGGGTGACATACTGAGGCTCAATAGTTAGAATGAGCTGGGTTGTAGATGCTAAAGGTGTAGTTGTTAATTTTTAGAGTTAATCATAGGCAAGATAAAGGTTGTGCACCTCATGATTAGATCATAAAATAAAACCAATAAGACCCTTTAATTTTCATAGACTTGTAGCTCTTATTATTATGATCATGCTCATGCCAAACTAGAACCCACATATGTCATTTAAGGTTGTGTTTTTCCCTCCATTATTTCCTCTTATTTTGTATCTAAGATCTATTGCTTTGGCCATGACTCTTGTGTACCTTGTCTTGATAGTGACTATTATTGGACCAAGGTTGTGTGTGTGACTTTAGTGCTCTTTATAGCCTCCTCATCCTCCTTATCCTCCATATTATTTCTCTACTCTACCTATGCTTACTCATTTGTTTCTTACTTTTAATTTTTATTCTATTCTTCCTCTTCCTCGTCTCTTATAGCTTTTGTGGCTATGGATTTTGCTACTTTTGATTTCTCTTTGAAAGCCTTTTTATTCACCTTTTTCTAATTTTTTAGGTCCTCAATTATTTTCTCTTAAACCTCCTTGGATGCTTGGTTTTATATAATTTTTTTTATTTCCTTCTCTTCTTGGTGGTCTTTGTCCTTATTCACTTTCTCAACTTCCCTCTTTAGTTGCTTGAGTAAGTCTTTTTTCTCTTTTTGAGCTTTATCCTTGGATACTTTACCTACCTCTCCTCATCATTTTTATTGTTTGAGTCTAATTTATCTTTTGTTTGGCCTTGTAGTTGTGGTTGATCTAGGGGCATTGACAAGGAGGTTAATCAACCCATTCCTACTTGTGCACTTATATCTACAAATTCACCCATTATTAGGCGTATAAGAGTCTATTTCATAGTGGGGGGGGGAGACTAGGGTGTAAGTGGTCTACTTGGGGTTGTGGAAGATGGAGGGGTGGATAATGGGGGAATGGCATTGTGGTTGGTGGAGTGGAATGTGTAGATGTTTTGGTTTGGTTCTTTGGCACAAAATTCTTAGGCCATACAACTACTGGAACTAACCTTTTATTTTGGTGATCATTTTAACAACTCTTCCTTATTGGAAATTTTTGCTAGGATTCATAGGCTGTGACTTTTGAGTTTACCAATGTCTCCATTTTATCTATGACTCCATGGTGTAGTCATGCGAATTCTAGTGTGTGAGGTTTTTTACCAGTGGCTTGAAAGGATTGGATTTGACCTTTCCTTCTTCACTTATTTTGATGAAGAAGGATGTTACTGGGTCTTTTAGCTTGTGATTAATCCATTGTGTTCTTTCTTCTATTACACTCAAAACTTGTGTGGTAGTGGCTATTTATGTTTGTGATCTAAAACCCAATGCCTCTTCTTGAGATAGAGATTACACTCCATTATTTTCTTATTTTTATTATGTGATCATATCCACTCTGATGAACTCTTGTGGTGTTATAATCTCAACAAGAAGAATGAAAGGAATTCTATTTCAAACCTAACATGTTCGAATGGCCTTATATAATAAAAATTCATTCTCCTCATCCTCATTATACATGTTAGTCGTGACATCCTCAATTAACACCTTATATACTTCCTCTAGTGTGACCCCCAAAGGTTGGAGATTGTATTCAATTGTAATAGTGGGCATTTGAGAGTTAGTCAATCATGATGCCATTTTCAGGGTCATTTTTGGTAGTGACATATATGATTATGAAACATGCACCTTGAAATTTACTAGCATATCCTATGTTTCTAATGTGAATGGTTGGGCTATTTTTGAGGTTTGGAATATGATTGAGCCAATGGTTGAACTTATGGATGCTTAACTTCCAATAGACTTGATTGTAAAAGTAGAACATTCTTGAAACTAACATAATTTAGTGAATCACTTCTGCTTGTGCCTGCTACATGCATATGAATAATATAATGGGAATCATGGGTGATTTATATATGTCATAGATTATTATTTTCATTCCAATATGTAGCTTTGTGATCATTTTAATGGGTTCAAGATATTTTTGGACTTCTCTGGGCATATGTGGATTAGGTGCAATTATTACCTAAATTTGTAGTAGTCATCCTTTGAACATTTTGACCTATAGGGACTATTGTATATTGGGATTCCATACCAAAATTGGGAATTATTTTTTTGGCATGTAATCTACAACATGAGTGATTTTACCCTTGGGTGAATCAATTGTGTAAAACATAGCAAAACTACTAGAAACTAGTACTAAAATGATTGGGTTGTACCGAATAGAAACTTATCCATATTTGTCTTAATTTATTTAGTGAGGAAGTTAGGAAAGTTGAAATATTCACCTAACCTCACCATTAAATGTATAATGTTATTTATTCCCTTGGTTACTTACTTAATACCTTTTGTAGTGTACTAATACTAGCACAAGATTTAATCTGTGAGAACTCTTGTCGGTGCATCTATAACATGTGTAATGGGAACTTATCTAGGTTTTATAGCATAACACTCTTGAATTTATGGTAAAAATGAATGATTAGTTGTATTGTATGTGTTGAGTGACTTTCCCTGATCTAAAAAGATCATAGCCTATTAAATGGTTGTGCCTTTGATGTGAATCATAACTTCTGGTGAGAGATGAATAGTGTTTAACCCTAAAATGGTATTTGGTCTAAGTATTAGGAGTTAACCTTAGACTAAATTTAAAGGGGTATATAGAAATGACAATGCACAAGGGTGATAATCAGATCTAAAACATGCCAATTGGGTGCTAAACTTAGATATAACATATGTTGAATTTATAAAATAGAGAATAGGATAAATATAAAAAGTACATCTAAGATATGTATATAAATGACAAAGAAGTAATGTAATTAGTTGGTTCTAATGCTAACATAGTGATGGATCTAGAACATGCAAAAATTAGATTGGAAGAAAGTTCCAAAATATTCATCAAATTTTGGATTGGATGGTTCTAGAGCTTTAGTCATTAACGTCAGCCTGGGATAGTTACATCGACACTACCTTTTAGGTTAGACATAAGTGTCATGTATAGAATACCTACTATAGAAGGATACAACCACTTAGAAGCTTCTAGGTTTTGTTGTTGGCCCCAAAATCCTTGCGTTAGAAGGCACTCATGAGATTGGTTATTTCAAAGAGGAAAACTAGAGATAATTCATGAGATAAAGACATCCCCTCATTAATTTTAGGACTGATGTTGGTTCAATCCAAGGACTAAGAAGTTTAACCTTATTTTACTTAGAGAGCAGTAGTTATTACCACCAAAGGCCTAAGATGTGTGTTGTGACACTTGGAATTCATTACCAACTGAAGGAACCCTTACTCATTATTTTCCATTAAGTTAGACTTTAATGATTTATAAAATAGGGGAGAGTATTTTGAATCCAAAATAAACATAAAATAGGAAGGTAAGGTAGGGAATAAAAGGGAGGATTTCGGGCTTGAAAGATGTTAATACTTCAAGAATTGAGCTGTGTGTGCCTTACCATAGTTGTACCACTATGTGCTAAGTTTCACCAAGGCATTTGAGTCATCTTTACATAGGGAAAAAAGTATAAGAAAAATAGAAAGAAATGCTTAATTTATAAATCTTTCACTAGATATCAACACTCAAAATGGGCTGTATTAGATAACACATAGATTACTCAAATATAATATGTAACTTGAGTACACAAATTACATGTGTTATGAATAAAGTGAGAAGGATTCATAAAAAGGTTTGAATAATGAGAAAATTATAACTAATACATTCATTTTAGTAAAAAATCACTTATTCAATTTTTTAACATCAACAATTATTCAAAATTGGAAATGATTGACAACATTAACAAATAAACAAACTATTGTCAACTCTGAGATCCTTTCTCCCTCCATGGGAATTCATGAGATTGAGTTCTCCAAAGAGGGAGGAAGGAGATAATGCATGTGATAAAACATCCCCTTGATAATTTTAGGATTGATGCTAGTTGAGTCCATTGACTGAGCAATTTAACCTTTTATACTTAGAGAATAATAATTGTTACCACCAAAGGTTCAAGGTGTGTGCCTTTGCACTTTGATTTCAATATCAATTAAAGAGACTTATATTTTTCATTTGCTACTTAGTCATATCCTACCAATTTATAAAGTAGGGGAAATATTTGGGATTTAAAACAAACATGAAAAGAGGGAAAAGTATGGTAGGAAGGAGTGTTTCTAGGCTTGAAAGATGCTAATGCTTCAAGAACTGAGCTAAGTGTCTTGCCATAGTTATACCATTGTGTGTTGAGTTTCACCAAGGGTTATGACTTAGTTTTACATAAGGGAAGAAGTCTAAGGCAATAAAAGGAGATGATTAATTCATAAACCCATACTGGATTTCAATAGTCAAAGATTCTATAGTAAAAAACACATGGTCCTTTTGTCACATCCAATTTTCCTCTATAAACATTTAAGCATTAATTAGTAGATTATGGAATGATTGTTAACAGAACTAATATTTATTCTTTATTTGGATTGTTTTACTATTTATTGTGACAATACATTGTTGTTTAATATCTATATTGATAGATGTTGCTTATGGTTAGTATTCTATGTGAATATGTGGATTGATTTCATGTTTATATATTTTTAATCAACATTTTATTTATGATTATTTTCTAATTAGTACCATGATACAGGCTAACTACATTTTTTGTTCACTGAGACGAATGCAGGATCAGTCTACTCTCCAGACTAATATAGAGGGAAAGTATAATTAGAGAGGGCATAATAGATGGTAATATTGGGGTAAAGAGAGGGAGACAAAACCCACACACACACCACAATTAGTTATTTGCATGATATTGTTTTGGGTTTTTAAATACTGCCAAGTATCATTAATTTATTTTCATTTGAATCTAGTTTGTATATGTTTGCTAATCTCTTGCTGTGTTATGATGTTTTCACATCATTATTAGTTACAAAATGAATGCATTATTTAAACTGATTTCTTATATGACTAATTCCCTGATTTGTCTAGTCACACTACCTTGTGTATAATTAGATCAGGTTAATATGTTATTTGTCTCATCTAATTATATTTCGAGCATGATGAAATTATGGTTATCAGTGGCCTATTTTAATGTTTGACTCTTTGTGTATTTTTATGTGATGTTAGAGGAATCTTGGTGTTTAATAAACTTATGTGTGTTATTATATTTGTTACCCCTTTTGGGGGGCCAAGGGGTTACAAATGGGGTAAAAATAACACATTTGTTTTTAGTAAATTATGAACACAAAAAAATTGATTTAAATCTTACTCAAAACCCTAAAAACTTATGAATATTATTATGTGATGCATGAAAATGAAGGATTTTTGTATTTGGTAGTCGAGGGTTTCATAGGGATAGCCATGCCATAATTTGGGGAATTTTGACTAGGAGTCTAATTGGAAATGGGGGAGTGGAGCATCAAAGAAGGAGGTTACATTATGAACAACTCACATTTTAGTAGGTGACATAACTGGTCATGCAGTAGAGGCTTGAACAATAGAAAAGGAATAAGAGAGTGGAAGAAAAATTAAAAAAGAGAATAAAACATAGAGGAGAGGATCTCATAATTTTGGTGAAGAGGAGTTTTATCATTTTATTGGTTTAAACGCAAAAATCCTTGAATAGATTAGGTCAATTTATCTCTCTTGTTTGTAAATTTAATGGTAAAAGAAAGTAAAATATAATAGGGTTTTGATATGGGCTATTTTTGTTCAGATTATTAAAAGTTTGAAATGATAAATTAAATGATGAATTTTTACTCTAAAATCCTAGCCAATAGATCTACAAACTTGCAAATGGAAATTGTTCCATTTATGGAACTATAAAATTAAAGTCCAAGCCATATAGGTTTGGGCTACATCGTTCTAAGCATTTGATTTTTAACTATGTTGAGATGTGAAATTATCACTTGCTAGAACCTAGTTTCGAATAACTCCACCTTCCCACACTCATAAAAGTTTTATGAAATGAATTTCATATAAAATAGGTAGTAATATATTTAGAAATTCTAGGTGTCTCTTTTACCTTGTGAAGAGATTTTGTCCAAGCTTATTTAAGAAGTAACCAGTTGTAGGTTTTGATAAAAACCTAAGTTTATAATTTGCATGAATTGGGTTTGGTTTGACTCATTTTGATATCTGATTAAATCTTAGTGTGGTAGATGGGTGATGGGGTTATATGTATAAGTTTAAATTATATAAAATTACACAAACACACACACATACAAATAATTTTATATTTGTACACACACACACACACATGCATGCACGTGCACACACACACACACACACACACATTGAAACATGAATGCCATGTATAATCATGTAATCATATCTGGATCTAAACATAGACTTTGTTTATTGAATATTGTGTATGCATAGATAAATTTACAAATATATCTAAAATGCATTAAGGGAATTACCAAATGATTTCAAACATTATAAATCAATGAGATCAAGGGATAAACATACAACCATATAAGATATTTATTCTTAAGATGTATACCTTCAGATTACCACCTTATTCTAGTTTTAGGTAATAGTGGAAGGTTATTATACCTATATGAGATGTGTTAGGATAAAATGTTTGCATAAAATATTATTTCATGATAATCTAGTTATGGGAAAGATTATTCAAGTTATATGCCTTGAGAAAGAAAGAATTTATCTTTTAATTAAATTAGAATATTAAAATTGAGTTAAACTTACCTTATTTTGAGAATATTCAAGTTAAGTTATAGATAATTAACTGCCTAGCTGAAACATGAGTCAAGATATTAATGGAATGATTAATATTCACTTCTATTAAAATTTTACATATTTATATGATTACATAAATATATAAGAAAATGGATGTTTTTGCATGTAGTAATTTATATATGTGTGTGTGTGTATTTCATAAGTGGAAAATATTTAACAATCGAATAGTGTTTTATCTCTTAATATACCTTTGCCATGAAATGTGATGTTACTTGTAGCTAAGCTTAGAAGTTATTTGTTTAGTGTAAATCAACTTGATTTTGTGTGGAATTAATTAGAAAGATTGAATTGATAATCAATTCAATGTTTATAGTATGTAAACATGACTTATGATATAACTTAGATGTATGTAAAAATGTTGAAAAATATAATTTTGATGTCATAATGAAAAGTATATTAAACATATCATGGATGATTAATAAATTAGATGCTAGTTACTTTAACTATGCTTAAACTACAATTATTCTATGTTTGTATTTTATGGTAAATGATTTGAGATGTTGTCTTTTATACGTTAGTTAATAGTAGTTGAAAGGTATGTGGGAATTGACGGATTGCAACCTACATAACTATCTTTTGATATTTGTTGATAGCGTATAACGTACTAGCTGAGTTACTACATGTGATTATGATTGATCTATGTGGTTTGAAAACTATAAATAAATCTTTGGCCAAAGTAATGTTTATATCTGGAACATTGTCATTTCACCTATTTGTCTTAGTTTACATGTTTTGCATGATATCATGTTAAAGGAATGGGCTTCCAGTGTTTATTTGATTTGTTGCATGTATTAGTAGACTTATAACACATGGGTTCTTGTTGAATTCTTGATACTCACATTGTTATCATCTGCTCATCCATATAAGGAGGGCCATTCCTTAGTTGGGAGATTGTGCGAGGGAACAATGGTCTGTGGTTGGTGTGGAAAATCACTTTGATGATGCTCTTCCTTTCCAACAATTTTCAAATGATGAAGAATAACTCTCATGGATTTCTACTAAATAGAATGAGATTATGTGATGCTCATATGTTATGTGAAACTTTATACTATTTGTATTCATATATTTAGTACTATAAATGAGTAAATTTGGTATAACTATCATGGAATTTTCATTACACTAGTTAGCTATCTTTGTAAAATTAATATGGAATTTTGATTATCATATTTGGTTGTATATTTTTCCAAACTTTGAATATTATTTACTATAATGGTTGTACTTGTATTAACATTTGAAATATGATTTAAGTCCATATTCGGGATGTTAAAAATTAGTTTCATATTCCATGTTTGTTATATAGCCATTTAGTATCTAAATGGATAAAACTAACAACCGTTAGGTTAAGAATAACTAAAAAAAATGTTACTAGATGCATTTATTTTGTAAACATAAAACATATTAAATAATAATGGAGTGAGTTAATTTTTTTAATATAAATTTGAGTTAACCTAGTTGGGTCTTAACACCTTCAAACATAATCTATAATAGATACCCATATTACTAAAGTCATGAAATAAAATGAGAAGGGTTTATGAATGGGTTAGAATAGCACATGTTATAACTACTATATTCATTATATAACAAAATATTTGTTCAATTCTCTAACATTAGATAAAAAATGGGGATGATACACATTAGGAAATGAAAAACTAGTTTAACAAAAAATAGGGAATTGTATTCCTAAAAAATGAGTTCCTTTACAAAGAGTGCCTATCATGGTAGACATTCATAGTCCAAATGATGAAGGAAAAGTAGGTGAAATCTTAACTTAATTCTGACAATGTTTTAGGACCAAAATTATCGATCTTTTTTCATGGGATATAGTTTAAAATTTATAGATAAGGTTGGGACTCACCTCCAAGTAGCATGAGATTCCAATCTTGGGCCATGATGGCCTCCCAAAGTTTGTGACAACTATATGATTTCAAAAAAAAAGATAATATCCTCTACTTCCTCCATAAGATATTTGAGGGGTCACTTAACTGATATGTGAAGGATTTATGGATGAACCACCTTCTAACTATTTGGACTCTACCTCCTTGATATCTAGTTTAACTACTACTAGGTTAAACTCCTAGTCTAACTTGGTCAAATTCATTAACATATCTATAAAGATCACCTTTTATTGGGATACTAGCCTTTGATAAACTTGGAGTGGAGCCTCTAAGGATGCCTTGACCTCTAAAACCTGACTAATGCTCATAGTGGATTGGGTAGAGAGTTCAAACACTACCTGGGCTCCAACCTTATCGGCCTTTTCCACTTACTTTATCATGACTTGGTCAAAGTGACCCAATTAAACTCTACACTCACTCCTATCTAATAGAGTACCATCTAGGTGGAATAACACAATGATGTTGACCTCTTTAAAGTAGGCCAATATATTTTTCCTCTCTTCTTTTAGGAGCTTCACTACTATTTTTTCCATGTTCAATTGTTCTTCAATCATAACCCTCATGCTCTTAGCATATGCTTGATAAAGGCTCAGGTATGAAGTGGGCATAAGTTTTAATTTTGGGAGCATTTCATTATGTATGATTACTATTAGCTTCCTACACTTACTTTCTACTAGACTAATTCTCTATAAATATGCCTAGGTCCTTTAAAGATGCATCTTGCAATCTACTAGAGTCTTGACCACTTTTCTCAGAGTTGAGAAAATTTATAAGAGGGCATCCTTGACTTGTTTGATCAATTCCATAGGGAAGGAACTATTTCCCTATGCTTTCAGGGCTCAGACATACTCTTGTATGTCCTCCTTCAACTTCTCTGACATATCAAGTGTAGATTAGAGCACAAAGACTGGGTCCTCAACCACTTTCTCTTCTCCCATAGATGTCCTCACTTTGGTGAGGGAGAAAAGGTCTTAATATGTTTTCCAAACCATAGAGTTCCCATCCTAGATGAACTTTTGAGTGAGAATTTTCCTTATGTTCCTTGTGGCATGGTCAAAGTACCATTGCACATCAAGGTTAACCTACATAGTCATCTTAGGTGCTTGTGACATTTTAGTGATTCCCAGGGTGGTAGGAGGTGTTGGTGGGGTGATGAAGATGGTTGTGATAGGTGGAGGAGGAATGGATGAAGTGAGAGGGATATAAGAAAAAAAATAGAGGAGGAGGAAACAAGGGGGAAAAATGAGGAAATATGCATGGGGAATCCCAAGGGAACATATGTGTTTACCATTAGATCTGGGTCAAGTTAACTTGTGGGTTAATGACTCCAAGGAGAGGGGCATTCAAAAAAAAGGAGGAAATTAGTTGGTTAAAGACAAATCCATGAGTGCCCAAGATGATGGAAAAGGGAGGCCAAGGAATGATATGAGGAGCCATAGGAGGTGGTGTAGGGGGATAAGTGGGAATAATTGGGAGCTGAATAAAAGGTTGAGAATTAATTTCCTTCTGCTTCTTTCTAGGCCTCTTGTCTAGCTCAACTTAAAATAATGTAGTGGAGGGAGTAGGGGTGGGAGATACCATAAGGACTAATTGAGGAACCTACTAGGTAATCAAAGGTGTTTTTAGAATGGTCCAAGACACTTGAGTTACGCACACTGATGTACTTATTTTTGGAGTTATATTTGTATTTTTTGGGGATGAGGCACCTATGGGTGTCTAGACTTCTGGAATAATTGGTGGGGGAACTATAGATATCCCTACTTGGGGAATGTATGATGTATATGGGAATGAAGAGGTGAGGAGGTTGTGCATGGATAATGCTAGAGGCACTTGGGTGAATTGTGTAGAGATGAAATGGGAAAAGGGGAGGTACCACCAAATGGACTATTAGAGAGTGAAAGGAGTAAGAAAAGGGGTCTGTATAGGTACCAGTTACTGGTCCATCTCAGACTTATCTCTAGGATAATACTAATGTTAAATTTGAGTGATTATGTACCCTAAGGTCAAGATACTTGGAGTTGATCCACTTGAGGTCAAGTTACCTATGTTTGAACTACCTGAGATTGAGTTGCTTGAACCAGGTGAGGTGGTCAAGACGGAGTTGAGGGTTGAGGGCTAAGGGGTAGGAAATTGAGTAAGAGAATCTTGGGGAAGAAAATATGTCGAGACTTCATGTATAATTCTTGTCAAAATTTGGGGGGTTGCCTAAAATTATTCTTTGGGCTAATCTAATGTGGAAGAGGCAAGGATAGCCTAGGTGGATAACATGGGATGAGCCTAGTTTCATTTCTTCCTTTTTGCCTTAATTCATGTAAAAACCTTATATTCATTAGCCATGTTCACATATGTCTCATCCTCCTCATGGTTATGGTGGCTATAGTTTATGTTTAGGAAAAATTAGTGCTTTATTATATGAGTCTAGATGCCATTGTACAAATCCCAATCTTGATGTTTTGTCCTTTCCTAGGGCAAATAAGTCCCTTCCTACCACCATATTATATAGAGGGGGAAGGATCTATATATGTGATGCTTGATGGTGATCAATAGGGGTGGGAAAGACTTCTATTAGTAGTTGATGTAATGCCCAAAGATGTCCTCCACCAACTGATATGTGATCTCTTACTTGGTTAGGTAGTCAAATACTTGATAGGGTAGGTAGAGGGGAGCCTTGAGAGTGCCTACCACCAAAATTTTTATAACCTCTCTATAGTACCAATAGTCAATAATGGGAGAAAGAGAGTCCCTAATATATTTTTATAGTCAAGGCATGGGTCTTTCATTAATGGCCATGTTTACCATTGGGTAGAAGGATTTGTATATGCCCTGAATATGGGTCCAATAATGGTGGCCATACAGTTTTTAGAAAACTACATAGACCACCACACTCTAAGAACCCATGATGGAAGGGTATATGGTTTGAATGTGAGCATTATGAAGAATATGTCTACCAAGTATTTCATCATGTAGAAATTTCCTCCTCCCCATGCATCTCTTACTACCATGATCACATTGAAATTGATGACCCCTCTAAGGTCAGGGACTTGCTCACCCTAGAGAATTATATGGAGCAATGGGATCCATTTAAGGTTGACATGTAGGTAGTCACTTCCCTAAACAATTGGTAGAGAAGTATCATAGCAATGTGAATTTCATTCTTGAAGGTGCAAATGATGTATACATTTACATCCATATTATTGATCCATTTAACATCAAGTTATCCACCCAATCCTTTAAGATGTCATAAATCTAGTGAGCGATGGTCTAAGTGGTCATTGTATATAAATCATAGGTGACTGTATACTCTGAGAGGTTATAGTAATATTTGAAGGTGCCTCCCAAGATGTCTATGATCTGATGCCAAGAATTATAGATTAAACTATGTTGTGGACACCATCATATGTTCACTTAGCCATGAGCAGTGATTTTCTAAACAAGTCAACACAAGGGAAAACCTCCATCTTAACTATGACTCAATGCAACCCACACTTCTCATATATCCATAGAGCATCTTCAAACTTGGCCTCATAATCATTACTATTGATAAAGGATTTTGGCATCAGTTCAATGGCCTTAAACATATTTTTATACTACTTGAAACATTTTAAGCCATTTGAGAACATGGTGTATGAATATTATAGCTTGGTGTTAGGGTTAGAGGATGAGGTGTCCATTGTAGCTAGGATGGAATTCTATAATATTGAGTCCTTAGCAAAGGGGAAACATGAATGGCACTAGTAAGAGTAAAAATTGAGGAGTGTATTCTAATAAATTAGGAGTAATAACAACTAATGAGTTCACCTTAGGGTACTTATAGAGGTCTGCATACATCTCATGCATTGATGACATTTGATGGCTCACTTGGCATGAATTCAAAATTTGGTTGGTGGTTTGACTTCCCATTTATTTATTAATATAAACTTAAACTCAAAGATCATGATCATATGATACCTACTATATTTAGTGGTCATGATGCAACACTTTAAAGTTTCTAATTAGGGCCTATTTTCCCATCTAATTAATGCTTGGAGTGTAATAGGCACATGACCATATCATCTTTAAACCTTCCTGGGTAGTTCCTACTTTGTGCCATGTGTCTCTTGCTAATTAGTTCATGATACAATGGATACCACCTAGGCATGTCTTAGTGCTTCATATTTATATAATTGAGAGAAGAAAATTCTAGTTAGAGGATGCACGACATCCTTTAATTAGCCTTTCGACTCTAATTGTGCATTATTTTGACCACCTTGGGGTCCTTTAGACTTTTCTTATCAATGTACATGGAAATGCCACATGGCATGATATGATAAGTTGGGCTCCCATAGGATGTGACATATTTATTAAGTCTAAGAGACTAAAAATCCTCATAATGGGCCATATGACACTCTTTCATTTAGTCAAGTTCTCCCAGCTCCTTACATATTTTTTAGATCCATGAGACTGACACATCTAACATTGGGGTGAGCCTATTGGGTAGATCCAAGTAATTCTAACCAATAATTAATGTGGCATTCTTATACTCAATTGGTCTCTCCTAGATCCTGACATCTATGTCAAAATTGAGTGAGTGACCATTCTAACTGTGATTGATGTGGAACTTTCCCATTGGGTCGAACTCTCCCAAGGTCTGACATTTATGATAGATCTAGGAGAATGACTATTTTGACAATGGGGTACCTTGATTGTTTATGTTATGACAATATTTAACACCTTTGATAGTGATCCACATAGTGATTTCCCATTTAACCAGTCCTCCTACAAAAATCCACAAAAAGAGACTAAGTAAAATGAAACAATATTTACAAATATAAATGCTCACCTAGCTGCTAGCTAAGCACAACAAGGTTACACATAGGACTTTGGGAGATTAATACTCTAGGAGAATTAATATGAAATCAAACCTACAAAAAAGTTAGTGCATAAAATATTCAAAGTAAGAATGTACCTGGTTTATTTAAGGATATGACTAGGACTCAACTACATTAACTTCAGAGGTCACGGGGCTCTCAACAGGCATCAATTTGAAATTACAAATACACAATATGCACAAGAAAACTAGGTCAAAATAAAAACTCAAAGATTCTCTCAAAAAGGAGTTGGTTAGAATGAGATTGAAAATTTGGGAACCTCGAGTTTGATCATTTTACATAGGGGTCCCTTACTTTTAAAAAAAATAGGGGTGTGTTGGTCACAATAAATGGTGACATCCATGGGGAAAGTGGTGTTAAACACTTATAACCAAAGTTGATAACCTTTTCTCATGCAAAAAACACAAACTGCTATAAAATATTTAGACATATCATAGAAATAAGGCGCTAAATTTAAGTACATCAAGTGACATACTAAGCCTTATTCCCACAAAAACCATCAATATGTTTGAGGTGATATATTTTCAATTGGTTCATTTTTGGATTTCACTTAAATAAGTCAAGGTAAAGCTAGGCATCGAATCTTCTAAAAGGGTAATATTAGTTATATGTCTTTGAGGGGAATGGTATGGGAATTGATATATTTCTATTTAGGCATCTATAACCCTGATAGAGATACCTTTGGTCCCATTTAATGCCTTGATCCACTGCCAATAGAATCTAAAAAGCCTACGATGGAGGTTGCCTAAATAACACTTTCAAAAAAGACTTAGAATTTGGATTCTACATGTTATTCTAGTCTCCTTTTAAAGTTTTATTATGAAGAGATTTGGTAGTTGTATCTATTGAGGGATTGGGACCAAACCATGGGTGATGGGATTTTTTGAAATTTATAAATACCCATCTGATCTTAGAGTGGTTTAGTGATCTCACTTTTCATCAAGATGTTCTTATTAGGTTTAGTTTGATAGCTTTTATTAGGAAATGGGTTTATTTTAAAATTCAATTGTATTATTAGGAATTATTGGCATCTAAGATATAAAATTTAAAAGACTTACAACATTTGATATGCCTAAAAGTAAAATATCACCTTTGGGTATTCTACATCTTAACTGCATCTCCCATGATTTCATCACCCTTAGAGTGGTTACTTATTAAGGGTTATGCAAAGGAATTTTGAGTTCTACCTACCATATTAATCTCAACTAAAAGTCAAATCTTGGGAAAGTTTGGCAAGAGGTGAACACCATAGAAATAAAATAACATAAATAGAAATACAACCACAAAAAAAGTAAACACACAACATAAATGAACACACAACTAAAGAAAACTAGTCTAATATATACATTACCACCCTTGTCAAGATTAATCTAAAATCATACTAGAAGGGTTAGTCAAGAATAAATGTTTTAGGAATTGTCCATTCATTGACAATGGGAGGTTGTTGCCTTCGAGGTCCTTACGGTGAAAGGCATTCTAGTCAAGTAACTCAACTATCTAGTATGGGCTAATCCAGAGAGGATCAAACTTAGAGTGTTAGCCATTTTTTTCATGAGGTTTATCCCACAACAATACCAAATCATAAATTCTAAAATATTTGACCTTGGCCCTTTTATCAAACTATCACTTGATAGGGCTTTGATGCCTTTGAAATTTGAGTAAAGATTCATCCCATGCTTCCTCTAATTGGATAATATACAAGAGCCTGTAATTCACTATGTCATTGTGCTCTATATAGTAATGCATGAAATCTTATATAAGTAGCCTAAGTGTATTTGTAGAACTGGATCAAGTCTGTAGACTAGCTAAAATGGTGAGCATCTAGTGTGGTCAGTCCACAAAGAAAATTTTAGCAATGAATTCCATTCTTAGGGTTTCTTTTTGGTAGACTTTTTGATGGCATTGATTAAATTTTTTTTGGTTAATTTTGTCAATTCGTTCCCTTGTAGGTAATAATTAGATGAGAATTTCAAGGTGATCCCTTTTCTATACACCCATTTAGTGAACTCCATAGATTTAAATGTGGGATCATTATCACACACTAATGAAACTGGGGTTACGAATCAAGTGGTTATATTATTCTTAAATAATTATATCATAAAAGATAAGCTATATATGATTATATAAATTAATGAAATCAATTCAAACAAATCAACATGACCATTAACAATAACTAGATTAAAGAAAACATAAAAGATCATAGTAGTCATTCAAACATAAAATAAAAAATACTACAACTATCTATCAAACAATTTAATCATAGTATTTTGAAATAAAAATGTGGTGTGTGCAAGGGTTTCTAGATTCATTCTCTTTTATCCCCCAACATCTCCATCTAAACCACCCTTTCCAATGATGCTCTCCCTCCATCAAAATTTGAGGGAAGAATATGTACAACATCTGCCTCACAATATTGAAATTAGTTAGCCCAAAACATAATTATATCCATAAAATAATGTATTATAATTAACAAACATGATCACAATGTACAAAATATAAAAGTACTACTAACTTATAGCAAACTAATGAAGGAAATTAAGCAACACATAACTTTCCCATAATCAACATATGTCATAAAGCCTAATCAAATATTAGTTAATCAAATAATCAATCATAATAATCTACAAATAAAATAGGTTATTCATCTTAGAGAGAAATTAGGATGTGACATCTTTCACCCTAAAGCTGGTCATCATCCTGATGACATTTATTCAAACATAAGTTATGAATTTAAAACATTATTTAATAAAAAATAATATAATATGCAATAGTAAAACAAGCAAAAAGATGTGGAAACAACCTATTAAACTCATCATATTCTTTCAAGGTGGCACTATCCTCATAATAGTGGTCCCACAGGACCTTACACTATGCCACTTCTCTATTATGCAAATAGAGTTTATGAGTGTCAATTATTCTGATTGGTTCTACCATGACCACCCTTGGGTCTAGAGCCTATAAAGCATTCCAATCCAACTCATGTGAATGATCAATAACATACTTTTTAAGATAAGACACATGGAAGACATTATGCAAAAGAGATAGAGCTAGTGGAAATGCAAGCCTATATGCTATAGGATTGACCACTTTCAAAACCTCTAAGGGTCCCACATATCTCAGTAAAAGTTTCACTGACTTCCCAAATTTAATCAATCTTTTCTGAGGCTTAACTCATAGAAATACTTTATCACCAACAAAAAACTACCTAGTTATTCTATTGAGATCAACATAGCTTTTCTATCTAATGTTGGCCTCAACTAACCTTTGCCTGATTGTCTTGACTTGCTCTTCCATTTTTGAAAGCATCTCAGGCTAAAATACTACCCTATCTTCCAACTTGTCTTAAATAATTGGTGTTCTTCACCTCCTTCCATATAATGCCTCAAATGGAGCCATATTCAATGCTAATTGGTATGAGTTATTGTAAGTAAACCCAACCAATGTAAGGTATTCATCCCACTTATATTGTTGATCCATGCAATACATGTGAAGGAGATATTCTAAAACCTAGTTAACTTGCTCTATTTGTCCATTAGTTTGTGGGTGATAAGAAGTGCTAAAGTTCAACTGTGTACCTAGAGTTGAATTTAGAGTCAACCAAAATCTAGAAGTCATCCTTGAATCTCGATTCAAAATGATCTTCTCTATAAAACCATGCAATCCTTACATTCCTTCACGAATCTCTTTGCAAGCTTTGGTGCCTCATTTATCAAGATGCCTAGTATGAAGTGGGATACCTTGGTCAGTTTTTTAACTACAACCAAGATCATGTCATGTCAGTTATGTGATAATGATAACCCTTGGATAAAGTCCATATCGATCACCTACACTTACATTTTAGTATATCATGTGGATATAGCAATCTTATCAGATGCATATGTTTATATTTTACATGCTGACATTTTAGACAATGAGACACAAAATTTTCTACATCTCTCTTGATTCCTTTCTAGAAATAAAGTGGTCTAAGCTCAACCATGAGCTTGTTTATTCTTGAATGTCCTAAATATGGGGCATTTTGTAGTTCCTTTAGCACTCTAATCCTCATATTCTCTTCATTAGTCACATACATCCTTTTGTTGTACCATAAAAGACCATAATTTTCTATCCTAAATCCCTTATACCTAGGATTATGAACATTCTTAGACAATGATTTCCTGACCTGATCATAGAATTCATCTCCTGGCAAGAATTTGATCACTTAATCTCTAAAAGTACTCTTTATAATATCCATGTCTACTATGTACCTCCTACATCTTATAACATCAATTACTTTATTTTCCTTGCCTTTGATATAATTAATATCAAAATCATAATCATACAAGAACTCTAATCATCACCTTTGTGAGTATTCAAATTACATTGGGTGAAGTTGTACTTGAGTCCCAAGTTATCAATTTTGAGCTCAAATAGTTTTACCAATAGATAATGCATCCAAACTTGCAAAGCATGAAAAATTATCACAATTTCTACGTCATGAGGGGAATAATTCATCTCATATGGCTTAAGTTTTCTATAGAAATTTATAATGAATTTCCTATAATAGCCCGTTAATCCCATGAAACTCCTTACCTCATACACATTCTTTGGTGCTGGCCACTCCATAATGGCTCTTATCTGTGTTGGATCCACTTAATTACCATTCATAGAGATAATATTTCTTAAATACTTCACTTTATTTTGAAAAAATGCACACTTAGACAAATTGCCATACAACCTATGCCTTTGTAAATATTACAAAACTAGTTCTAGATGTTGTAAGTGCTCTTCCTCATCCTTGGAATAAATGAGGATGTCATCGAGAAAGACCAAAACAAAATGATCTAGGTAATATCTGAACACGGTGTTCATAAGATTCATAAAATTTGTTGGAGTATTTGTAAATCCAAATGGTAACATTATGAAATCATAGTTCCCATATCAAGTCCTGATTGCTATTTTCAGAATATCCTCTTCACAAATCCTTAACTAGTGATACCTTAATCTAAGATCAATCTTATAAAAGACTGATTCTCCTTGCATTTGTCAAAAAGATCATCAATGCATGGAAACATATATCTGTTCTTGGTCATTTCTTTATTCAACATACTATAGTTAATACATAGGCAAAGAGTGCCATCCTTCTTATTGATGAAGACAACTAATGCATCCCGTGGTGACACAATTGGTCAAATAAACTTGTTGACCAAATTTGACTTTTAGGTCAAATTTGGGCATCCCTAGTTAAAAATTTGACTTTTTAGTGTTTTAAGGGTATAATATAGATGTCACAAGGTGTTTTATAGGTTAATTAGTGTCATTTGATGTTATACTAGCCTTGGTCCTTAGTCAATTTAGTCCTTTTAGTCATTTTAGGTCATTTTGAGGTTAAAAAAGGTGCATTTAATGACTTGTATAGATTAATTTGAGAAGTGTGAAGGTGTCAAAAAATTATGTCATGTCCCATGTGTCTTAATAGGTCTTAAGTAATTGAAACCAATTTAAAAGTGGTAATTTCCTCATAAAAAGGTAGTTTTCTTAAGGAAAAGAAGAAGTTTGGCACTTGTAAGGCTCCTTGAGAAGTGTGCCATATGGTAAAGGATAATTTTATGTCTCTTTAGCTTCCCCAAGCTTAGTTTCATGTTTTATTTTCTTTAGAAGTGCCATTTTTTTCCCAAAACCATTCTACTATTTTTTTAGTCCTTTTGGCAAGCATAAGTGACCTTTAGGTTTGTGCTTAGTATGGACAACTTAGGAGATTTCAAATAAAATTATTTGGGAGAGGTTAAAGTACACATATAGATTAATTTCCATATAAGTATTTTGAATAATAGTGGCCTGTACTTCATGAACCATCCTCATGAAGTTGACTGTACTTTTTTGCTTGTTAATCTATGCATCCTATAGGTTTTGCTCTTGTTTGGGAATATCCATACAATTAACTTGATGATATTGGTTTAAAAATATGTTGAATACATTTCCTAATTTTATCCATGATTTATTTCACATTTGGAGTTGATTTGATGAGCCAACTAACTCAATTTGCAAGGAGAAATGAAGAAGTAGAATTGCAGTCATGTTTTCATATTATTGAAGGTTTATTCTATGGTTTGGTTCCAACTTGAATTGAAATAATGTTTGATTGATCATATAGGTCTTTCGTTAATCTAAAATTCCAAATCCAACCCCAAAAGAGCCACTTCAAGAGCTAAGAGAGCAAGTAAATGCACAAAATTGTCATCTATAATAGTTGTACAACTTGCCAATTCTTGGAAGAACATGAAAAATGTGTTTGCACATCCTCTAATGTTTGGAGGTTAAAAATATGTTTGGTCATTGCCTTGAAAAATGTGGATGTATGTTTTATTAATTATAAAAGAAAAAATGGTATTGGAGCAAACTTGTGACATTTTGGGACAATTTGCCAAAATAGGGGTCCAGGCCCATTTTTGAGGTTTCCCATACAAGTTTGTATTGATTCCCAAGACCTATAGGTATATTCATCTTCAATATCTCACATATGTCTTAAAACTTTTAAAATAAGAGTGATGTTTGAATAAATTAGGATAGTTTTCAAAATTCCTCAAGGTTCCCCTAAAAACACCGAATACATGTAGTGTTATCTATAATTGTTAGTTACAATGAGACCTTTATCCATCCAAGAGTTACAAACTCAGACCATGCCATCAAGGTGGAGTGTTTAAAAATAGTAAAGCATCATATATGGTCAAGGGGATCATCATAAGGAATGAGAATTTTTGTTTTACTTCCCATACAGACCTATCAGTCTATACAACAAACTTGTACACACCCACATTAGGGGTGTCTCAGTCATAGCAAGAAGAGACTCAGCTAGGAGTCCAAAGAGAATAAAAGTGAGTTAAATGTGTGAGATGGTATAATTTGGTTCTAATTATTCATGAAGAGTCTCTAAACATCATGAACAAACTCATTTAAGCAAAGCAGCCTCCAGGCAGGCCTTATGGATAGGGGTGTCTCAATCATTCAAAAGAAAACTCAATTGTAAACCCAAAGAACATGTAGGGTGAGTTAAATGAATGATAGGTTATAAAATGGTTATAATTATTCATCGATAATATACACATTTTATAAACAAGTCTCGAGGAGCTCAAACATACCTATAGGAGGTAATTTACTCCTAAAAGCACTCAAGAACAACACAATCAGGTAGGGTATGCAGACAATAGGTTAGTTCTGGTGCTTGAACAATATTTTGAGGCACCCAAGATAAAAACACAGTCAACTAAATTGTGGTAGGACAGTGAGCAGGACTAGGTTTCAAAGTGGTGGTTTAGGATAAAAAAGTGTTAAATGGATAAAAAAAAGTAGAAAGTGAATACATGAAACTCTCAAGGGGTTTTTAAAAATTATCCCATGCCTAATTCATGCAAGAACCTATAGGTGACCCCATTTCTAGGCAAAATATGATCAACTAGTCTTGACTGGTGTGAAAGGTTCTTTACTCCCCAAAATATGAGGTCAAGCAAGGATATGGATGAAATTAATATTGGAATGTTTAATTTAGGTTTTAAAATTGTATTTAATTCCTAAATATTTAAAATATTACCTACAAAAACCTTAAATAAGTTAAACACAGTCAAGGTCGTGTTATGCTCAGTCTAAGCTAGGCAGGGGTACGAGGAATTCATGAGAGGTTGGAAGGATAAGTAGGGAATGTAACACATTAATTATAATAATTATATCCTAATTTAATATCCATGATAGGGAAATATATATATATATATATATATATATATATATATATATATATATATATATATATATATATATATATATATATAAAGGTTATAAAAATGCATTCATAGCCCTTATAAAAACCTTGTGCACACAATCCTTTGCCTAGAAGTCTGTCTCGAGTTTCTAGTGATTTTGAGAGGTCGAATCACAAAACTATGAGCTTATTTTTTGTGTGAGACATACTTGTAACTTTAGGGGGACATTTTTATATTCATTATTATTTGGGGAAATAGGGGAGTTCCCTCTATTTTGTCTTAGATAAAGGGCACTCCCCTGATACATGAAACCTATAATCTTTGGAAGATGGTTGAAAGGGAGTAACCAGAAGATAAAGAGATATTTAAATGGAATTTTTAAAGATAAGAGAAACCAATTAAAACATGGAAAATGAAGCAAGTAGGTATTAATTTTAATAGGTTATCCCAAACTACAAGAATTGCAAGCAGGCCTAGTAGGCATATTTAAGGCCTAAAAGCCAAAAAGAGAACCATTTCCATTTATAGCATGAGATATGACTTCCATATTGTTGGATAATGTATATGGGATGACATAAAGCTATTTGGAGCCAAGGGAAACCATCAAAAGTCACTTGGATCTCTAGGGTGTAGTTAGACCTACTAGGCACGTTTAGGCTTAAAGGACCAAATGTGAAACCAACATCACTTCCTACTCTAGGAGTGGATTTAAATGGGACAAAAAATGTTTTTGAGATGATTTAAGACATGTTGAATATATATATATATGTATGAAAATCACAAAATAATCCATTTTTGGTCCAAAATCAACTTAGACATGCAGGAAAGGAGAAAAAGAGCTCGGTAGGTCAAATTCAAATGCTCATATCTTTCATGAGGAGTTGTATGGGATCCAAAGGAGTTAGGGGAGGTAATTAGGGGTCATTAAGGACATGTGTGTGGAATTTATTTACAATTTGGATGTTAGATATTTATGAACAAAGTTATAAGAGGTTAAATAGGTCTAAAACCCTTATTAAACCCTTGCAAAGATCAATTTGAGAAAATGGAGTTAGAAAGATAATATGATGGCAAAATTTTAAAATGGAAAGTATTTTAATTTTCATAGGAATAAATAATTCTCCCTTCCATGCTTTTTGGATGCATGGAATTGTACAGATAGGGGGCAAAACAAGGTATTTTAAACCATTTTTTGTGTTTTACATGTTCTAAAAGGAGTCAAAGGATGAAATAAAGTTTTGAGAGAATTTTTATATTTTATATAGATCCCCATGTTCATTTAATTCCTTATAAAATATTCTAAGTGTGTAAACAATAGCTGTCATCTCAACCAGTCAAAACTAGCCTAGTAGACAAACTAGTGAGAAGGGTAGAGATCTTCATATGAGGTGATTTTAAAGAATAATTAATGATCATAATGAAATGGAGGGTATTTAAAGTTGTATTAAACTCCATAAAATATATTTTAATGAGTAATTGATGCATATTTTGAAGGGTGCATGAAGGAAGAGTTTTTTGGACTGCAAATGATGATGGCTCCTTTCTAGATGATTCCAGAGGAACAAGCCTACAAAAAATGAATAAAGAGGAATTTATGATGTCCTTACCATTAATAAAAATAATTATAAATATTTTTAGTTAGTTATGAGGTGTTTAAGAAGGGCCAATCATGAAGGTAATTTCTCTAAGCTAACAAAGGGAGTTTCATGCCACTTTTTATGAAGTTTATGTCTTGAATTGACACTTTTGTTTCATAAAATTGCATGGTTAATCCCATATCTTCTTATAATTCACAAGTAATTCCTTATATCAGCTTGAAAAGTGTCCTTGTGACCCTTAGACTTCTCTTTTCTCCTCTCTCTCTCAAGTTCTATAAGAACTAGCCATTTTGGCCATTGTAATCTATGCTCCACATGAGTATAGAAAATTATTACTCAAATTCATACCATTTGATCAATAATAATATTAATTTTTAACTCTTTCATGACTATTCATAGTGTGTTCAATTGGATGATGAATCTTGCTTAGTGAAAACTATGGATTCCTTAGCATGTTATTTCATTATTTAACCTATTTGTAGCCTCTTCTTGTAGGGAATGTGAAGTGTTTTAAGAGATGTGTAGGTTTGAGTGAGTGAGTATATTCATTAGTGTCCTCATATGCCTATCTTCTAGTCCTCTTAGCCTAAGGCATTCATCCATAACCTCATAATGTAACATTGATGTGAGAAGACATAGATTGAAGAAGTGTATGTTCACTTTGTCCTTTGTTCTCATGTGTAACATGATATTGGTTGGAAGCCATCATGTTATTTGGTATATCACTTCTCTTAGAATAATTTTATTTTAGTTATCTCTCTCCCTTTTCATGCCCAAAGTTTAGGTGTAGTTGCAATCCAAAGTGGTATATCAAGGGAGCTATCCCTATCTGGAGATTACCCTCATCCTTAAGCTACCCACAGGCCTAGAGGTGTTTACATTGTGGCACTTAGATGAGGAGAGCTTTTCCATCTCCTCAAAGGGTGAAAATCCAAGTGAAAAAAAATCCTTCCATCAATAACTCCTAAATTTGTGCCTTTAACTCAACCCATTTAGTGGTTGTAATCCTGTATGATGCCTTAGACTATGGTTTTTATTTAGGCATGATATCAATAGAGAAATTAAAATCGTGCTTAAGTGACAACCTAGTCATTATTTTGGAGACACGTCATGAAAATTTATCAAAAAAGGGTAATCTTAAATAAATGGTTCTATAGACTCTTTCATCTCATTTATCTTAACAATAAATTACTAACGTCCCTTCCTTTGAGCTTTCTTAAGTCAAATTACTAAAATCAACCTTAGCTTCAACTCCCTTTTCTCACCTTGAAGTTGTATCTAATTTTTGAAATCATCGAGACACTCAACCTTCTTCAAAAAATAGTCTACCTTGTTTTTATGCTTCTCAAACCAATTGAATCCTAGGTTTACATAATATTATCCCAATAGTGCTGCATAAAGATCTACTACTATATTTAACTTAGGAAACCTAATCTCTACTTTGACTAGGCACTTATCAACTTTAACCTTTAACTCATTCCCATAATATACCAACCATGCATTTTCCATAACTCCAGCCTTTATATACAATCTAATAATCATTCTAGGAGCAATGAAACATTATGTAGCTCCTATGTTAATCAAAATAGAAATTAGATGATCGAACAAAATACCTGACAGTTCTATGGGTGAAGCTTGATACTCAACCTATCAATTATCAGCAATTATATGAATTTATTTTTGAAACATATCTTGTTGAGAATCTGAAACCTTGTTATTAAATTTGTCTTAAAGACATTCTCAATCAAAATGGTCACCTCCATAAATGAATCAACCTATAATAGGTCCTTTCTTTTTAGTCAATTGGTTTCCCTTGAAACCACCCTTGAAACCATTACCAACTTTCCTATTCCTTGAACCACTATTGAACTTGGAGTTTTGATTCTTGAACTGAACCTTGGAATCTCCACTCCTATGCTTATAGTTCTTCTTTTTGAAAATTGGTTTAGAACTTCCAAATTTATTTTTGAACTTATCGCTAACTTGGGTAAGATATTTCAATTTTTGTTCTTGCTTGACTTCCTTCTTGAATACTTGATCCACTGTAGATGGACCATGCACCTCTACTTTATAGCCAATATGGGGTTTTAATCCCATGATAAATTTATTGATTCTAAACCTATCATTTACCTGATATTGAGGTACATACTTAAGAAACTTGTTGAATTTCTCCCAGTATTCATTCACTAATAAATCCCCTTGCTTAGGATTCTAAAACTCCATAATATTTTGGTAAAAGTATAATTTTGGAACCCATCATAACCTAAGCAATGTCATAAACTATTCCTAAGTGGTGGTGGTTGAGTGAAGGTTCATCTTGAGCTTCTTGTTTGCCCACCAAGTTCTTGCTTTACCAACAAGCTGATAAGTTCATAAAACTACTTTAATGACTTCAAAATAATTATGAATATTGAAATACTTATCCAATTATGTTATCCATAATTCAACTCCATCCCCTAATATAATTCCATCTAACTTGGGTGGATTCACCTTTTTCATGTCGCATGCCACATCTGTAGATACTCGAGTTCTCACATCCTATAAAACCTCCTCATGCCTCTACTCTTGAAGATGTTCTTAGTAATCAAGATGCTCTTCATGTTTCTCCTAAGCATTCTCCTCTTCATGGCCATGCACTTCCTATTCCAGGGCTGTGATTTGGTCCCTAGTCTCTTGTATGGTGACGAGGATTAGATCTAACTTTGCAGCTTGTTCAGTGGCAAATTGATTTGGATCAATAATGGCTTTAGGATTCTAATTAACCTCACCTCTTGGTCTAGTATGTGCCATTATTATTCCTACTTATTAAGAGAATAAGTTTGTGTTAGCAAACACATTAAGTCTCAGAGTTTGAGCCTTATCTCTGATACCCCAATGTAATAACCCCATTAGGTTTTACTAGAGTATAGTTTTTTTAAAAATTAATTACACATATTCATCATATATATTTCACCATAAGAAATGTAATTAGTGATATTTAACTAACTATATTAATTTAGTTAACTAAAAGGTTTATAGCTAATCCACTTAGCTAAGGATCACCATGAACATATATGAAAATCATGAACAATACTGAATAACCATAAAGACTGCATTTAATCATAATGAAGTAATACAAATTCAGCCATGGTTGATACAACATTACAACCACTACTATAAAAGTATAGTGTATAAATGTTATAGTTTTTATAAATACATAAAAATATCTTAAATGATAAAAAATGATATAAAGCTCCATGGAATAGAGTCTCCATGACTCAAGTATCAATATGTAATCTCAAGTGTAGTCCCTAGTATAGTACTCCAGTTGGGAGGGAGAGCATCATTCAATCACTTTTACACACAACCACAAATAATATATCCCCCACACTATCTACCAAAAAAGGGTATGACCCTCCCTTCATGGATGGGTAAATAATGACAGTGTGAGAATCTAGAGTAATAAACCAGAACATGTGTTGAAGATATGTAATACATAATGTGTACCATATATAAATATATTTTATTATGATATTGTAAAAACATGAAAACTATATCAACATATGAAATGATAATGTTTAATCAAACATTACTTTGGTCAAAGTTTTTAATAATACATGATCTCTAGGATCAGTCAATTTCATACACACTAGTCAATCGGATTACACTTCATCTTGCATTGATGGCTCTAATTAAGTTAGTGGAATCAGTCTACTACTTATTTACAGTCATGAATGCGAGACTCGATAAAAATAAATAATAATAATATTACCAATATATTCATTTAAAATATTTCCCTTTAGCTAATAAAAATTATGCTAAGTACTTAAATATCACATACATTCATTTAGTCCATCAAATGAAATGCAATGAATCCATAACATCCAATTTATTACAAATAGTAAACAAAACTCAAAAAAAATCCTCAATAACATAGCATTTGAGTAATGATTTATCTAGACTACCAATTACTTAAACCACAAAGTAACTTATAATGTTATTTCTCTATGAAATGATACTATATTACATGCTTAATTAATTGTTCATATTCCACATATAACAAAAGCCAGTTCAAAAAATCATAAATGCTTTATATTTAAACTCTTAAATACATTATTTTAATGTTGTTATACAACCATTAAAATATATTCAAGAAAAATTTATGCACTGTTATGATAATTATAATTTTATACATAACACACACACACACACACACATGAATGGTATATTCCTTTACCAATTTGTTACTCAGTCAACAATCCTATAAATTATATCATTTATATGTATGTATGTATATATGTATACATACATACATACATATATATATGTATATATATATATATATGTATATGTGTATATATATGTATGTATATATACATATATATGTATATATATATATACATATATATATGTATGTATATATATATATATATATACATATATACATACATATATATATATATATGTATATGTATATATATATATATATATATGTATGTATGTATGTATATATATCACACATGTATGTATGTATATATATATATATATATATATATATATATATTTGAATTCACACATACAAATTTAATACATCATAAATACTTCATTTTATATAGTATACTCCAAAGATAACATCCACTATCATTCATCTTCGAGTGTACTATATACACTTAGTATACAATCATCTAAAAAATAAAGGCCCCATAACCCTTTTTTTAAATTGAGTAATTCCCAATGTCCTTGATAATTAAAACACAAAATTTTTTGATTATCAAACATAGCTACTCAATCATCCATAAAATATATTAAATCAAATATAATACATCAATCAATTTAATTTTGCCATATAAATTGAATACAAATGAGAAAATATAAACCCATAGTCGACTATATCCAACTTGGGTTTTGTTATTAAAACACCTACACACAACTAGCCGTACCCAACTTAGGTTTTCAATATAACAACTTAGACTTCACCAAATAAAACTATGCAAAACATACAATTAAACCTATATACTTAGTGCATTTATTATCTGTGTAAAACTCTTACAAAGCTTAAGACATCCAAATAACAACTATACACAATCACATTTAAAATAAGCATAACTCATATATATAATGAACACAATTAAAAACTTAACTCTGCCATGCAAGATTTAATATATCTGGGTATATTTCTATGCATAAGGTTGAGTGTATAATCTATAGTCAATCATTCACCTACCCATACCCGAGTTACATAATATGACTAAACCAAAAGTTCCCAAACTCATATATAAATAAGTTTGCATCATACATGATTAAATAACATAGTCGAGAGTTTAAAACTATACTTTTGCCGTGTATGTATAAATTCAGTTGAATCTAAAGCCAAATAAATCCAATCAAAACCATAACCTCAAGTTTATTTAAACAAGTATATTCATCTCTCAAATGAAATACATATAATTTTTCGATAAATCATGATGACTCAAAATAAAGGTACATACATACATACATACATATATATAAATATATGTATATATCTAGGATTTAACCAAATATACACTTATATATGTATATATCTATGTATATATTCATAGTGCCTTTTTGTATAATGAAACCCACATTTTATACCCAAAAGTTGAAATTGGTTTACACAGTTGAATACCCATACAATCAAGACTTTTCAATTTATATTTCGAAAAGAATATATAACAACCTGGTTCAGGACAACTATCACCAAGAATTATGCATTCCATTATATAACAAATATTATCAAAATTTAAGAGGAGTTTTAAGAGAGAGATTGTTTAAAGCTAAACAATCATGGCAAATCCTAAATCCCTACCCAAAATTCCGTTAGGTTAACTTGGGTTGGATGTAGGGTTATGTGGAGGCCGATCCTTCCACAGGGACCTACATATAACCTTCTTAGAATTTCCATAACATTAAAAAAAAAAATCAAATCTAGTAACCATTCCATTCAAAATCCATACCACATTACACATAGGAATTTTAAATACAAAATCAACTGGTAAATACGCCAAGTATGCTAAAAATCCTCCTTATTTCCTTGAATTTTATCCTTCTTCTCAACTATTTTATATCCACTATATGTTGTGTGCCATGCTGTATCCCCACAACCCTCTTTTTTTTTTAAATTCTCTTATATTATCTTACCCTCCATACCCCTCTCCATGATTAATGGCAGATTAATTGACTTAAAAATATGCATGCAAAAATAGGTCAACTAATTCCAAAGTCTGCCACCATGCAATAACATAAACCTCCATGATTTTATCCAAATGATGGTTAACTCAAAGTCAAAAAATGATTAGAAACCCTAATCATATCGATACTTCCATGAATACCCAAATAATCATTTTTTAATCTTTATAAAATATTTGCATGACATTGATTTAACATTATTCCCCAGTCAAATTCACAACCCGACCAAACAACCAAATAAACTATAAGTCAAAAAATTCATGCTATACCATGTAATGACTATCGACTTAGTTGATATTAGTTTTCCATGCAAAGCCAACCACTCATTTAACATATTAACTATTTAGTATGGAAATACTAATATGTATTCAAAGACTAGTTTATGTTACCATGTCATCACAAATAAACACTTTGTAAATACAATGATTTCCTCAAATCATTCATTAATAAAATCAATATATTAATTATATAACATATATTATGAATATCAAACCTATGATCAAAATTTAATCAAATACAAAGATATTTTAAAATAATGTTATTTATATATTTCAACATTTAGATACACGCGCACACCCACACACACACACACACACACACATCATAATAATAATCTATAATTATTATTACCTAAATCTTATAGATCAATAACAATAATGGAATCCATCGTAACATCATATCATTATATTATAAAACCATACCTAATAAGGCATTAAGGTAAGTATACACATATATGATTCACTCATTTAGTCACAGAATTATATCATAAAAGATAAACTACATATGATCATAAAAATTAATGAAATCACATGAAACAATTCAACATGATCATAAAAATTAATGAAATCACATGAAACAATTCAACATGATCATTAACAACTAGACTAGAAAAAACATAAAATATCACAATAGTCATTCAAACGTAAGATGAAACACACTAAACTATCTATCAAACAATTTAATCACACTTCATGAAATATGAATGTGGTGTGTGCCAGGGTTTCTAGATTCATTCTCTATCATCTCCCAACATCTCCATCTAAACCACCCTCTCTGATGATGCTCTCCCTCCATCACACTTTTAGGGAAGAATCTGTCTTGCATCCACCTCACAACAATGAAGGTATTTATCCCAAAACATCATTATATCCATAAAATAATGTGGTATAATTAACAAACATGATCACAATGTATAGAATATAAAAGTACTACTAACTCATAACAAACTAATCATGTAAATTAATCAACACATAACTATCCCATAATCAACATATGTCATAAAGGTTGATAAAACATTAGTTAATCAGCTAATGAACCATAATAATCCATGGATCAAATAGGTTATTCATCTTAGAGAGAAATCAGGATGTGACACCCTAGTAGGCATTGGGTTCTATGACAATGGATATCATGTTTTGGCCAAAAAACCTATCCACATAGTTTTAGGTGATACCTAATCATTTGCATTACAATTTATTACTCAAGAGACCTTGGATACATGCCATGAAGGTTGTCCCCTCTACCTTGCACAGATGTATCAAGTTGTTACATGATGGAAATTTATACACTTATCTAACTAATAACCAACCATTTAGATATTATAGAGTCACTTAGCTTAATACCCCAAGTATATATTTAGATGGGACACATCATGTTCTCATAGAGTCCCCACCTCATATCATTCTTATAGGATAAATGCATACATATGAGATCATGGAATCTAGCACCACTATTCTCGCACCAGTTCTAGATCCTCCTATAACACCATTATCTTCACCCATGATGGAGAATCATATTACTACAACACAATTATCCATGCCCATGATAGATGATGAGATTCACATATCACAGTTACCATTACTTGTTAACTCAGAGGAATTATACATCACAAACTTAGATATAAATTTTGAGACCACCATAGAGTATAATACAACACCCATGAACATCGATGATTATTTATGTGGACTGAGCTTCGCACCATTAAGCCCTAGAGAGTATATAGATGATTCTAAGCCACTTATTCCTTTACCTATAAAAGCATCACCAAATTTTAATAGGTCTAAATATACAGGCTTAGACACTCACTTGGAGTTAGAGGTATATTCTTCGATACACTCAGCACATATGATTACTTATATGGATATTGACCCAATTGTCTGGGTTTAAGTAGGAACTACATAAAATAAACAACACCACATTTTATAGATATTACTTGATACAATATTGATGGCACTACCCATATATCACCATAGATCGATTAACAAATTGGCATAATAGGATGATATACCTTTTTGTCATTTTCAATATATTACTAGACATAATACATATATCTATATCATGATACAAATACATGCTCAACATTATAATAGAAATGAATAAATTCAAGGCTCAAGGCACTATCTAGATTACACAACCTCTACCTCCACCAGTACAGGCACTACAATGGACTCTTCATTGACAAAAACATTCATGAAATGATCCCTTGACTCTTCAAGCTTCCATCAAGGACCAATACATCCCTAATATTTTTATAGATGAGGATTTTGATACCAACACTTATATATTGACATTATTACATCACATAGGACATCATAAGACTAATATAACATGTTATACATTGTCAATAATCTTTAGGACACATCACACTCCTAATTTTACGTGTCCCTAAGGTGGTCAATATACTACTCTTCATCACGAGCATAGACACTCATATACATGTTACACTTTGTAGTACATGGTTATTGGAAATAGATGCCACAATTGACTAAACAAATAGATATTTGACTTTTATTTATGAGGGACACATAGTTCACATATTACATGATGTCCTTGATGAGAATCACAAGTTTTAAATAGACATCTGATGGTCCAATGTGGTTTACCCTGGGACCATATGAGAGGCTTCTCACATAGTAGAGAAGCATGCTATTTAGATACACAAAATCTAGACTAATGTAAAGGATAAGGCTATATTTTTATTGTCAATATGGTATGATGATGATGATTTATTTGAGTATGAGTAGATTCAATATCTTACATTGTATGACCTCCCTTGAGAACCACCATTTGACTATACACATCCTATGTATATGCTGTTAGGTCTATAGAGGCACTACATTTCATTTATATATAATATCATTTAATTACACATTACTTGTACATAGTTTCATTTTCATATTACTTGTACATAAATTATACTTAGAAAATACAAAAAAATCAAGTATTACTCAAAAAATACAAATGTTAGATTGTATGCATTTCCACGTTTACCTTCCTTCTATTTTCTAAGTACTACATATGTTATATATGTTAGTGTAGTCAGTTTTATAATACACACATGCTTTGCTTGTTCCTTTTGAGTGTTCATATATTACTACAAGACTCAAGTCCTCCACTTAGATTTGAACTTGTTACTATTCACCCATTGGGGGCACATACACATATACTCAAATTCAACATTGACATATCACCTCTTAGGGGGCATTATACTGCACAAATTTTGGTTTGCTAGGTTATATATTTTAATACTCCACATCATAAATTTAACATTGATTATTTCTTGATTTGATCATCCTACACTACATAGATTTTTTGTTGACTACTAATATAGACTCAGCTTATGCACATCTTTTCCCTTATATGCATTTGTACTACATGATCATGCATACTCTCATTTATATCTTTACTAGTTTAGATTTGATTGAGTTTCTTTACTTCTACATCTACGTGAGGGCACTTGGATATGCCATTTTTCTATGGATTTAAGCCAATTCCTTTCATTTGTGTATGATTTGGACACATGCCCATGTTCTTTTGTGTGCTTCTTGATTTTTTCTATAGACATTTAAACATGTCCTTCCATGTGGAGCTAAACCAACCTTGTTTGCTCTTTGTGTATGTGGACATTTGAACATGTCCATGTATGTATTACTTTCTTAAGATTAGTGACATGTAGCCATGTCCCTTGTATTATGTACCTTAGGCCTTCTTTATGTGATTCATGTGTTTTTATATATGCTTTCATGTATGCATCATGACCATGACACTTGTCCCTTTCCTATTACATTCACATCCATTTGCGATGCCTTTCCTACTTGGGTGCCTTGATGGACATCATGCCCCATCTCCCTAGGTAGTTACTCAGATTATATCCATATTTACTATTCATATATATGTTTACATTATTTTATCTATCTTGATAACCTTGTGAATGCTAGATATAACTTACATTATATATTACCAGCTTATGCTTAGACTATTTTACATTATGATGTCATGTATACACATTATATTGGTTTGTCACATAAATACCACATGTTTTCAGTCTAACACACATGATGCATAGATTTTATTTTGAGGACAATTATCATAGAGGTTCAATAACTCCTCTCAAAAGAGGGGGAATTCACATGGTTTATCATAGAGATCAGGCCATCCTAATACACATAGAACATAGTTATCATGCAAACACAAATTACAGAGCCTAGACTTAGGAAAATATAATGAAAAATAGTCCAAACCAAATCAATTTTAGTTTTGCATATAAATAACACATTTGGTCAATAGCGCAATGTAGAAGACACTAACATTATCCATTATTGACCAAGGGACTACACTAATATATAATAGTTATAGAAAAATAAAATTTTAGAATCATAAAAAAGGTACATTAGTTACAATTCATATTTGCACAATCTTAGTCATAGATTATTAGACAGGTTCAATATATACTTAGTTTTTACATAGATTACATAGGTTTGCTTATATTAGGGGAATCATGCACAACATGATCAATCTCATTTCAGTTTTAGATACTTAGAAATAGAGTATTATTACTCAGTTGAGAATCCACATACATAGATATCAGAGTTGGGGGTATGTGTGCGACAAATTATTCCCATATGTTTAGTTTGGCACCAGTACTCTCAAATGGAATCATAAATCCATGTCATTCTCCACATTGCTAATCTAAACACTATATATACTAGGTTTATACTAGATTCATGCCTCATTCCATTTGTAGTAGTTAGCATTCACAAGTATACCTAGAGCTATTTTACATTTCAAAGTTCCTGAGTGGCCCTTGATCTATTTTACATTTCATAGGTTTTGAGTGGCCCTAGAGCCATATTACATATTTTTAGTTACATGATGCATCTAATACACATGGGTAGGAAATGAATGAGTCATAGCCTACTTGAGTTATTCAACTGCCTACATGAGAGGGTTGGACAAGCCATGAGTCCAATCCGATTTATTCATAGATTATGATCCACTGAATAGGGGTGGAAAATGATGGAGTCAAGGATTACATGAGTTATTTAACCACCCACACATGAGGATTGAGTAAGCCATTAACAAAGTCCAAGTTATTCATTATTTTATCACCATATATATGCACACACAAGATGTCACTAGGTTTTAGCATTGATTTACGTACCCAATGAGGTGTATTCATTCCTTTTCTCTTTCTTTCATCTCTTTACTCAGTTTTGTCTTTTATTTTGATATTTATTAAGTAAGGATACATTCATTCATGTTTCATTTGTAGGACATGAAATGGAACATGATTTTAGACTCAAGCACAGATTCATGGGCTTCACCTCATAGGTAAGTCTAGGTATGTCTCTTTTTCCTTCATCCTAAACATTTTTTTTTTTTATATTTCTAGATTAAAAGAGGGGGATGTAGTCATTTTAGTGTAATGAGTGTCACATGATACCACCTTATCCTTAGATTATCCCTAAACCTATCTTAGGTCCTTTCTTGATTACTTTATAGCTTTTTTACGAGTCTAACCCATTCCTAGATATACCAAAAGTAACATTGAGCCTTCACTTAGGCACTTAGGTCACCTTTTCACCCATTCATACCACTTGGAAATTAGTGTGGCTCTTTGGACAATAGTGTACTATGATATTGGAAAATGGGAAACACTAATGTCCCTTAGCTCTTTTCACCCCTAATAAATATCTTTCCATTTTTCAAAGCACCTTAAGGTTAGTCTAGGCCCATTTCATGTCTCAACAAGCTCTAAAATTACACACACACACACACACACACACACACACACACACACACACACACACACACACACACACACACACACACACACACACACACACACACACACACACACAAACACACACACACACACACACAAAAACCACTTCCATTCATTTATCCCATAGATAAATATCAGATGCAAATACTAATAAAAAAATATGTAAATCAAGGTCATCGATCCCTATTATACCCTACTTATGCATACACCCATTTACAGTATCCTAGAGCTGAGATTATTTAGATTTATAGTCTCAAGTCACACTCAAAGTACTCAAACTGGTATTCATACTAGCATTCAATTTCACTTTCAACAAAACTTAGGATAGGACGACTACATCAGGCTTGATCCTATTTTGAGGTATTGGTATGTAGGCAATGTTCAAAACATGGGGTGTTGAGGTCATGTCCAACCTACCCTAATAACACCTCTCTTGTTCTACTTGTGCTCCTCAAATACCCTAACAAACACAAAGGCTTATGGTTTCACATTGAAATCAATTAAAACCAAGGAATAAACAATGATCCAACATTCAATCAAATAGGCACATGCTTCTTAGAACTAGGTGAAGGTCCACACAAAAATTCATTATCTCAATTGCACAGGGACATTAACATGGCATAGGGGACACAAGCATGGTGTGCTATTGACCAAAGGACCACATTACTATCTAGGAGGGTTTTTGATGCCTGTTTCCTATTGGTGACACCTTGCACTATCCGTACACCATTTTTTAACCCTCCACTTATTTGTCTTAGTTAGTTTTCCAACTAAGTATCTCTTTTATAATTTATTGCTATTTATAGGCTAAGAAAATAGTTCAATTATTGTACAAATTAGTGTCTATTGATATTACTATATTTATTCCCTAATTTATTAGCATATTGATGGTACTACATATAAATCACCACAAATCCATTAACATATTGTCATAATAGGATGATATACATTTTTGTCATTTTCACAGTATTAATAGACATGATACAAATATCTGTACCATGATACAAATACATGCTTAACATTACAATAGAAAATGAATAAATTCAAGGCTCAAGGAATTATCTAGATTACATAACCTCTACTTCCACTAGTACAGGCACCACAATAGACTTCATCAACATAAACATTCATGGAATGATCCCTTGACTTTTTGGCCTTTCATCAATGACCAATACATCCCTAATATTTTTATAGACGAGGATTTTGATCCCAAAACTTGTACATTGACATTATTACATCATATAGGACATTAAGAAACTGAGTTATAACATGTTATAAATTGTTATTAATCTTTAGGACACATCACACTCCCAGTTGCATGTATCCCTAAGGTGGTCAATACACTACTCTTTATCATGAGCATAGGCACTCATATACATGTTACACTTTGTAGTACATGGTTATAGGAAATAGATGCCATAATCGATTAAACAAATAGATATTCAACTTTTAGTTATGAGAGATACATAGTTCACATATTAAATGATGGCCTTGATGAGAATCACAAGTTTCATACATACATCTGATGGTCCAATGTGGTTTACCCTGGGACCATATGAGAGGCTTCTCACACAGTAGAGAAACATGCTATTAAGATGCACAAAATCTAGACTAATGCCAAGGACAAGGCTATATTTTTACTGACAGTATGGTATGATGATCATGATGATGATGATGATTTATTTGAGTTTGGGTAGATTCAATATTTGACATTGTATGACCTCCCACAAGAACCACCATTTAACTATACACATCCTATGTATATGTTATTAGGTCTATAGAGGCACTACATTTCATTTGTATATAATATCATTTACTTACACATTAATTGTACATAGTTTCATTTTCATATTGCTTGTACATAGCTTATACTTATAAAATACAAAAAAATCAAGTATTACTTAGAAAACACAAATTTTAGATTGTATGCATTTCCATGTTTACCTTCCTTTTATTTTCTAGGTACTACATATGTCATATATGTTAGTGTAGTCAGCTTTATCATGCACACATGCTTTGCTTATTCCTTTTGAGTGTTCACAGATTAATACAAGACTCAAGTTATCCACTTGGATATGAACTTGTTACTATTCACCCATTGGGGGCACATACACATATACACATATTTAACATTGACATATCATCCCATTACAGGCATCATACTACACAAGTTTTGGTTTGCTAGGTTATATCTTTCAATAATCCACATCACAAATTTAACATTGATTATTTCTTGATATTGATCATACTACACTACATATATTTTTTATTGACTACTAACATAGACTCAGATTATGCACATCTTTTCCCTTATATGTATTTGTACCACAAGTTTATGCATAGTCTCATTTATATCTTTACTAGTTTAGATTTGATTGAGTCTCTTTACTTCTACATCTACTCGAGGGCATTTGGATATGCCATTATTATATGGATTTAAGCCAATTATTTTCATTTGTGTATGATTTGGACACATGCCCATGTTCTTGTGTGTGCTTCTTGATTTTGTCTATAGACATTTAAACATGTCCTTCCATGTGGCTCTAGGCCAACCTTGTTTGCTCTTTGTGTATGTGGACATTTGAAAATGTCCTTGTATGTATTACTTTATTATACTTTAGTGACATGTACCTATGTCCTTTATATTATGGACCTTAGGCCTACTTTATGTGCTTTATGTGTTTGTACGTATGATTTCATGTGTGCATCATGACCATGACACTTGTCTCTTACCTATTACATTCACATCTAGTTTCGATGCCATTCTTACTTTGGTGCCTTGATGGACATCATGCCCCATCCCCCTAGGTATTTACTCAAATTATATCCATATTTACTATTCATATACATGTTTACATTGTTTTATCTATCTTGATAACCTTGTGAATGCTAGATATAACATACATTGTATATTAACAGCTTATACTTAGACTATTTTACATTATGATTGCATGTATACACATTATATTGGTTTATCACATAGATACCACATGTTTTTAGTCTAACACACATGATGCATAGCTTTTATTTTGAGGGAAATTATTATAAGGTTCAATAACTCCCCTCAAAAGAGGGGGAATTCACAGGGTTTATCATAGAGATCAGGCCATCCTAATGCACATAGAATATAATTATCATCATACAAACACAAATTATAGAGCCCAAACTTAGGAAAATATAATGAAAAATAGTCCCAACTAAATCAATTTTAGTTTTGCATAGAAATAACACATTTGGTCAATAGCAAAACATAAAGGACACTATCATAGTATACTATTGACCAAGGGACTACACTACTATACAGTATCCCCCAAAAAATAAAATTTTAGAATCATCAAAAAGGTATATTAGTTACTATTTAGATTTACATAGTCTTAATCATAGATTATTAGACAGGTTCAATATATACTCAAATTTTTCATAGATTACATAGGTTTGCTTATATTGGGGGCATCATGAACAACATGATCACTCTCATTTTAATTTTAGATACTTAGACATAGAGTATTATGACTCAGTTGAGAACCCACATATATAGATATTAGAGTTGAGGGTATGTGTGTGGTAAATTGTTCCCATATGTTTAGTTTGGCACCAATACTCTTAGATGGAATTACAACTCCATGTCATTCTCCACATTGCTACTCCAAACACTATCGATACTAGGTTTATACCAGATTCATGCCTCATTCCATTTGTAGTAGTTAGCATTTAGAAGTAGACCTTGAGCTATTTTACATTTCAAAGTTCTTGAGTGGCCCTTGATTTTTTTTACATTTCATATTTTTTGAGTGGCCCCAGAGCCATATTACATAGTTTTAGTTACATCACATAATTTTAGCTTTAGATGCATCTACTACATAATGAATAAGTCATAGCCTACTTGAGTTCTTGAGCCACCTACATGAGAGGGTTTGACAAGCCATCAATCTAATCCAATTTATTCACAAATTATGATCCAATAAACATGGGTGGCAAATGATGGATTCAAGGCTAGCTTGAGTTATTGAACCACCCACACATGAGGATTGAGCAAGACATTAATGCAGTCCAAGTTATTCACTATTTTATCACCATATATATGCACACATAAGGTGTCACTAGGTTTTAACATTGATTTGCATACCTAATGAGTTGCATTCATTCCTTTCCTCTTTCTCTCATCTCTTTACTCAAATTTATCTTTACTTTTGATATTTCTTAAGGACTTATTCATTCATGTTTCATTTGTAGGACATGAAATGGAACATGCTTTGTAGGCTCAGACCTAGATTCATGGGCTACACCTCATAGGTAAGTCTACGTATGTCTCTTTTTCCTTTATCCTAAACATTTCACTTTGTTATATTTATATAATAAAAGGGGAGAATGTAGTCATTTTAAATGTCATTTTAGTGTAATAAGTGTCACTTGATACCACTTTATCCTTAGGTTAACCCTAAAACTATCTTAGGTCCTTTCTTGATCACTTTATAGCTTTTCTACGAGTCCAACCCATTCCAAGGTATACCAAAAGTAACATTGAGCCTTCACTTAGGTACTTATGTCTCCTTTTCACCCATTTCTATCACTTGGATATTAGTGTGGCCCTTTAGACAATAATGCACTGTTCTATTGGCAAAGGGAAACACTAATGTCACCTAACTGTTTTAACCCCAAATAAATATATTTCCATTTTTTAAAGCACCTTAGGGTCAATCTAGGTCCATTTCATGTCTTGACAAGCAAAAAAATGATATATATAGACCACCTTCATTTAGTTTTCCCCTAGATGGAAATCATATGCAAATACTCAGAAATAATTATGTAAATCAAGGTCATTGATCCCTATTATACCCTACTTATGCATACACCCAATTGTAATATCCTAGAGCTCAGATTATTTAGATTTGTAGTCTCAAGTCACACTCAAAGCACTCAAATTGGTACTCATACTAGCATTCACTTGGACTTTCACCAACACTTAGGTTAGGAGAACTACAATAGGCTTGATCCCATTTTGAGGTATTGGTATGCAGGCAATGTTCAACACACGGGGTGTTGAAGTTACATCTAACCTACCATAGTAATGCCACTATTTTTATACTTGTGCTCCTCAAATACCCTAACAAACATAAAGGCTTCAAGTTTCACATTGAAATCAATTAAAACCAGGGAATAAACAATGATCCAACAATTAGTCAAATAGGCATAGGCTTCTTAGAACCAGGTGAAGGTCCATGTATAAATTAATTATCTCTATTGCACAAGGAAATTAATATGTCATAGGGGACACTATCATGGTGTGCTATTGACCAAAGGACCACACTACTATCTAGGAGGGTTTTTGTTCCTTATTTCTTATTGGTGACATGTTGTACTATCCCTAGACCATTGTTTAACCCTCCACTTGTTTATCTCAGTTAGTTTTCCAACTAAGTATCTATTTTGTAATTTATTGCTATTTATAGGTTAAGAAAATAATTCAATTATTTTACAAATCAATGTCTATTGATATTACTATATTTATTCTCTAATTTATTATTCTAACACTTTAACAACCTCAATATGTATGAAGAAAAGATACTAAAACTTCCTTTAATTTTCTTAAAATCAAAAATATAATACATAGTTAGGTCCTTGTATCCTAAGTCATTGGAAAAAGCCTTCAATCAATCTAAAACATAAGACCACCTCATGAGATAGTTTATGTTTCTTCCATGTAAGAAAAACACTAGAATACTTATGAGACTTAGAAATAATCACACTACAAATGATGGTGTTTGTGACATTTATGATCATATTCATGATTCTAGGAGGACTATTCATGCTATAATGCATGGTGGTTTTCAAAATGCAACCATTTCCTAACCTATTATGGGAATCCATTTTAAACCATCCCCTCCTTGGGAGTTTTCTCTTACACTCATCAAGGCTAAGATATATCACATGTGATGATATAGTATTATGTATCTTTGCTAATACAATATTTTATATCTATGTCAATATAATATTTTATTTCTATTTTGTTATAGTGTGCTATTTCTACCATTATCCCTCTTGTGCTGATATAGAATTTTAAAATTCAAAATGTATCAGTTGTGATGATACAAATATTTTTAACTAAAAGAATTATATTTCCATTTGAGATACCCTTGAAACAAGCCAAAAATTAACAAAACTTAGGTCTAAATTTTTTTGCAATCATAACCAATGCTATCCATACCTCTATTTCTTAATTACAGTCATCTTCAGCTTACCTTAACCTTAAAGAATGATATCTCATTAAATACATATCTAATCTCCTTGGCCTAATTATTATTCTTGATATTATGCACACCTCTATTAAACATTAAAGTCTATTAATGCAAACTATTTTTTCTATGAACATTCCTCAACCATCACCTATGGGGCAAGAAGCCATTTTTCCTTGTTCTAAAGAAAGTATAATGTAATAATGTGAAGATATGTTTATAAAAATTAATAGGAAAATGAACCAAGTCTTGTCCTTGAAATTACTATCCAAAATATGATCCTTGAAGAAATCATTCTTCATGTGGATGATCCTCCTCTCTTTATTATCATTTGAACTAGTGATGTTCAATTTAGGTAAGACCTTATTGATGAAGGTTTTGGTACTTACGTAACTTATTTGGAATTCATTAAATAAATTGGGTATTATAAAAACATATTAATACCACTTGGAGATGTACCAAATATATGATCAAAGATAAATACCACCCATGGGTGTATCTAGATTCCTATAATTGTGTCTCGTATAAGAGTTAGGGTGAAAGTTGTGATTTTTAACTTTCTCTTTGTTGAGGCCAACATACCCCCATTTTAAAAAATTGGGACCCTTGAAAAACCCTGGAGAATAAACATGAAAACATGGCATGTTAAGATCATTTTTAGAATTTGAAGATCATCCACTTTATCAAAAGCAAGCTTACTTAGTTGTGTTTCAATTTAATTTTGTCTAACATTACTAATAAATGGTTTTCATGGATTTTAGTTGTAGTTTCCATGGTGTATTTTCCTAAGAAGTTCATGTTCCAAAACCCTAGAAAAACCCTCAGTTCAAATTTGAATATTAGTGGGAACTAAATTGGCAGGAACCTTTTAAAAATCTATTTTGGACCTAAAGTATAAAATCATGTTTTAAGCTTAGTCATGTTTTTAAACACAACTCAAACTTAGCCTAAAATGCTTGGTCCCATTTATTATTTACCCTTTTAAGTTTCTTGCGGGCCTAACTAATATACACTTTGTAGGATCCTTTTAATATTTCCTAGCTCAGTCGCTTTGATTTACACCTTAGCCCAACATTTTAATCCTAAGGCCCCATTGTATTTATTAATACAAATGGGACCTTAGTATTAACACCTTAGCATAATCTCCTGTTCCTTGAGTCCAATTTTATGATTAGATTGGTCTTTTAGATAAACATCTTAGCCTAAAGTTTTAAACCTAAGGCCCCAATGTATTTATTAATATGAATAAAACCTTAGCTTTAACACTCTAAGCCTAAGTCTCTATTTTAGTCCTAAGTTTTGACTTAACTTTCTTGCTTTTTGTAGATCTGATGATCCTCACTTTATAATAGAATTTGATCCAATGGAGTGAGAAAGTCTTGAGATTATACCTAAACAACATACATTTTAGAAGATCTAATGATGTGTGCTTCATCATAGGAAGAGGATCCAATGATGTGAAGGTCTTGATAGAGCTGTGCCCTTAACCTTCATCTAATGGTTCTTGTTTCATCATGAAGACTTGATCGATTGGAGTAAAGCACTGATGAAAGGTCAAAGGATTATAAAAGGCCTTCAGGATCGACACATGGTACCCTTACATTCAAGGATTAAAATAAATGGGTCTCACCTAATAAAAAAAACCAATCATGAGCAAGCTCCCCAATCACGATCCTGTGCATCTCGCTTCATCGCTAATCTTGATCTAATGAAGTGAATTAAGTCCAAGATCCTAGGAATTCCCAAAGAGGTGCCAAGTGACACTCTTGCATTGGGTCATAAGAATTTAATGATCTTAAATTTTATTCTCGCATGACCATCATTTGACATCTGTGAGGATCTGTTTGACATCCACATGATCATCAAATTTAAGCCCATTAAATTAAAAGTTTCACTAGCTTAAAATTGACATTGGCATGACCATCATTCAACATCCATAAGGACGTATTTGATGTCTACAAGGCCATCAAATTTAAGCTAATGAATTATTCTACTCAAGATCAAAATATACTCTAAAATATTGGTAGAAAGCTCATGAATTGCTTTGCAGACTAATGGAAGCCCTCGAAAGATGCTCAAACACTGGATATATTCAATCTACAAATGTTGAAATGGTCTTTTGGTCTAAATATATGGAAAATAAACTTAGTATAAGTATATACTTTAAGGTCCCCATTGCATTTTATTCAAAAACTATGAAACTTAAACTATAGACTTATACTAAGTCTTATTTTAAAAGAGTCTTTGTTACGTATAACTTAGACAAAGTATTTCTAACCAAGGGTTTTAGTGTGTTTATTTATGTAATAAAGCTCTATTTGATAGTAGACCATTATATCATTTTAACCCCCTTTGAGCATATTTAATAGGCTTGACATAAATATTTTAGCCCAAAGTGTACATTGTGTTTATTAAACACAGTGTGAACTCTGGCCTTAAAACATTTAGCCATGGTCTCCTTTGTATGAATTCAAAAAACTCAGGGATAAATTTCTTAGGCTAAAGTTTATTTCATGTTTAATAAACATGAAATAAACCTTAGCCTAAGGAATCTAAGCCTAATTCCCACCTTAATAATATGCTAACCTAAAGCTTCAGCATATTTGTAGATCAATAGATTGTGCTTTATTACAAGAGGATGATCTAATGATGCAAAGACCCCATGGACTTTTCAATGGAGTCCCAAGAGCCTAAAAACTTGACATGTGGTAAAAGCACATTTGAGGCAGAATCAATAGATGATTTAATAGTCCATGATTCATCATGATTCATGATCTAATGGTATGAAATCACTAATGACTTTTCAAAGGCATACAAGCTCACCACATGGCCAATGATCATTCAACTAATAACTGACGTAGGATACAAAGCATAAGAAGGCATGCAAAGATGCCAAGTGACATAACCACAAGGCTTGGAATAGAAGAGAACTAATTAATAGGAAAGAGCCAAGATCACAATCAATGGCTTATGCCAATCCAATATTTTAATCTAATGGAATGAAGAAAATAAGGAATTTTAAATGCCAATGGTTGGTACTCAAAAGGCATTTATGAAAAGTTCCTTGAAAGGTCCAAATTATTGCCACATAGGTGCTACACAAGTAAAAAAAGAAAAAGTACGAGATATTATGGGCTCAAAAATTAAAAAGTATAAAGGCAAAGGTACAAATAAAATCTAAGGCACGTATAAGCTAGAGTCTTGATGCATCCTGCCATTAAAGCTCTAAAACCCTAAACCCTGTATAAAAGTTACCCAAGTGAACTCAATTAGTTACAATTCGATCCAAAGAAATAATGATTATGATTTTGAGCAAAAAAGATCTACCACAGACACCAATTTGCAATCCAAGGTAAATAAATTAACAAGTTAAAGTTATGGTAGCCCACAGATAATAACTAAAAGAGGAGACAAAACTCTACCTATCGACAGATAATGAAGGAAAGATCTTCAAGGACACTGAATTAGATGTTGTGGCCCTAAACTACCTAGGCATCAAGAATTGGTTTGAACTCTTCTTCACCATGGAAGAGATAAAACCCATCACCAAGGAAGAATAGATAATTAACATGATGAATAGGGGGCACTATGACTTGGTTGCAGTCTAGATGACCAACCTTCATTATGCTACCACCAAGCCTATGGTACTTCATTATATAGATGTTCTCGCTCCAATTTTTATATACTATAGGGTTAATAATGATTGGATCATCTGAGAAGGGAATTCTAAGAGGGTAGCTTACATTTCCCCTATAGCCTTAGAAAAACACTATAAGCTCACAATCCCCCACATAAACCTATCCAAAATCAAGGATTGTGATAACTCTTTGATCAAATAATTTGAACCTTATCCCCACTTAGTGTGAGTGCATAAGTATTTTATTTAATTTTCAAAAAACCAAGTACATAAGGGTGCCTTTACTCCATTAACCATTTTACATTGCAAACATAGATTATATATATTTTACCCATGACCGATAAAACCAACTAATCCTATAACAAACTATTTATGGGAAATCAACCCATAAGGTAGTTCTAATTAATTAACACAAAACATAAAAACTACCTACAAATAAAAACTAAGTAACTTTATTTTATGGGGTTGCCTTTATTAAAAAGATGCATGCCCCATTAACAATAATTATTTATTTAACCTACTAAAAAATATAACCTAATGTTAAGACTTTGGAACAAGTCCTAATAGAGTGGACGTCCAAGCATGACTTGGATGCCATCCTTAAACCTTGGTTACACCAAGGAACTAATGTTTTCAAAGAATTTGAAGGTAAGATCCCAATAGTCTAGTTTAGGGAGAACATCAAGGTGATCATGACCCTATCAAACCAAGCATTAGGAGCCCCCTCAACCACTTTTGTAAACAAAATCTAGGCCCCCTATGTGTATTTCATGGTTAAAGAGAAACTCACCCCTCCAATTGGAGACATGATCAGTGTCTTCTTAACCAGGCAGTTCACTACTATCAAAAGGAAAACAACCAATCAATTCTATATGATGTCATATTTAATGGATGCCCTTCTTACCTCCATCAGATTCCCCAATAATAAAAATTGTTCTCCTAAAGGGATAACAACCATCTTCCTCCATTACTCTAAATTACACATCTTTAAATATTTGAACCACTTGTAATTTATTTTTGACTATGTCTACCCAACCATAGTGGAGGATATTATAGGTTTTACCATGCCTAAACTCCATCAATTTATCAAGAAATATGTAGAGATGATGGGTGACATATGGTTCTATCTAGACTACATAGTTATAAGGATTGAGGGAATCATGTCCTCAATATATAGATTGCCTGTATATGTATCGAGCAAGCTGGCTGAGCAAGAAATTGCTTTCCAACTCATTAATAGAGTTAATGGAATTTTTAAGGAGAAGAGGAAGGGTCTCCTTCACCCCTTCCCTCTAATTATTGGAAGGACCATGTTGAAATATTGGAAACAGGTAGAAACCATGTCCAAACATAGGGACTCATTTGGGTTTCAAGTTGATGAACTCAAAATGTGGGACCCCAAGAACATAGTAAGTGATAATTTGAAGGAGAAGAAGCTGCCCAAGCCTAAGTATATGCATCATATTTATGTTCATAACACCATTTATGTTAAGGCAAAGAATTATGAAGAAGTGTTCACTGGGATCAAGGGACACAACATCAAGCTTGAACACAAATTGACAAAAGATGATAAGCTAGTAGGAGAGGCATGGTAGATGCATCCTCTCCAATATCATTTACTAACTAACCATCTAAGGCATCCCAAGAGCAACCTCAAGTGGAGCAGCCATAACCTCAAGGGTAAATTGTGTAAAGGTAAGATGAATATGGCCATGATAAGGAGAAGCTAGAAGAGAGACCTAGAAAGGGACCCTCATCCTCAGCCTTGCCGCAAAGGCCACCTTCCATAGTTGAACATATAACTATGATTGCCTTATAACTAGATGAGACACTTGAGGGTGCCCTCAAGGAACTTGTAAAGGCATATGGTGTAAATGAAGAAGGGAAATATAATGAAGGAGTACATGTCCAAGCAGGGGAGCCTGGACAAGAGAAAGGAAAAGAGCTTGCTCTTGACAGAGTCCTAGTGGCCCCTAAAGAGAAGAGGAAGGTAGATTTGGATTTGGTCCTTGTTATATCAAAGAGACCAAGATTAACCATCTCTCACCCCATAAGTGAGATAAATCTATTCAGGGATGAATTTCCCATTCTTGGACTAGTCATCCCTGACTAGTTTATTTTTGGAAAATTACAAAAGATCCATTCTCTCTTCCATTTATGGGCCATAACAAAATCTACCAACATTAGAGTACATGATGATATTAAGCCATGGATTAGGGATATAATGAAGGAAGAGGAAGAAATAAGGATTGTGGTCACTCTAGGACCATAGAGAAAGAAATTAAATGCTTTAAGAGAATTAGGTAGCATAGGTGTAGAGGTTCTCGGGCCTCTAAAATTCACTTGGTCATCTACCACCATGCAATTTAATCCAGAGGTTGATTCCTTCGTAGGTTTAACCCCAGTAGGAGGGAAACAACTTGATGAATCTCCTATCCATGAGGAGAATATTGAGAGCTTAATTTAGGCTCAATCAGCTCAAGTCAAGGTTGGGATCCAAAGGATGAAATAAAGAATTCAAAATTTAGAAAGAGAAGGAAAACCTAGAAATATAGGCCATTTTGTTAGTACCTAATGCCATGATAGATATGTTTGAGGCCTCATTATTTGATTTGTTTTATTCTTTGAGTTTAATAAAGCTAAGGCATGATGCCCTAAGCTAGCAAGGTAAAGTAGGCAGGGGGTTAATAATAGAATGACAAAAGGCAGAGACCCAAGTAAGGGATCTCATTGAAATTTTGATTAGGAATAAGATTCCTAAGTTTAAAACTATTATCTTAGCTCATTTGAACACCATATTGGGAATAATAGTAGACAAGGTCCAAGGTCTATTTGCTTGGATAAGGAATTTGAATAGGCTACTGACAGATGATAAAGGATTGATCATTATAATTGAGAAACTCCTAGGAACTATGTTGGTAAATCCTACCAGGACCACTACCCTTGGAATCATTGATAAAGATGAACACAAACATAGGGTCACTTTGGTAATGCAGTCAATTAGGAGCAAGGACCAAGGCTTGTCTGGTAGGGACAATAGAAAAATATTAGACATGATCTTCATAGTCAAAAAGAAAATTACATAGGCAAGGAGCATAAAGGAAGCTATGGCTAGGGATGACAGAGACTTGGATGACCTAGCTGATCAAGAAGAAGTCTACCTCATAAAGCCAACTATGGACCTAAAACTCATCAAAGACCAACATCAGAAAGCAATGGAGCTTCTATAGAATCAATAAGGGGACCCTTCAATAAAGGGCCCACCTAGAAGATAAAATTCCTTTTGTAAAAAACATTGTAATATTTAAAATATGAATATTCTTTTATAAATCATATGCTAGTCTATTAGCATATTTCCCCTAGGTTAGTCTAATTGTTAAAGACAAGTGTATACTATAAATTTATAAGGAAGGACAACTATCCTTATCTTTTATATGCCTATATGTTATAACTAACTAGTGTACTACCTTATTTTTCTATAAAATACATGTATCATCATCTTGTAAGGAGACAATTTTGAGAAAATTTTGTATACTTGGAGTAATTAATATAATCAAGGAGTTCTACAAAGATTGTCCATATTTGATATGTCAATTGCTAACATAGATTTTCTCTCAATTGCTAGTTTTATGTCTTAAATTTGAATAGCTTCTTTAAATTATGGGTTGCATTTTCTAATCATAGGGTTTAAAATTTGTGCATATGCTATATTAGTTGAAGGATCTTGGATTTGATTCACTTCATTTTTGTCTATATTTTGATATGCAAATGCTATTTGATTATAGTAGTAATTCTTTAAAGCAAACCTAGTTCTTACTTATGGTTCTTTACATTATCATTCAATGTATTCCTGGAATATATTGAGATCTGAGCTTATGCTATGTTGTATTATATTGTTTCTATGCTATTTTTGCTTTCTACATTCAAAGAAGGAATTAAGAAACTAAGAGAATGGTCAAGGCTTGATGTACCTGGATGTAGTCATGCGCACCGTTTATCCAGACGAAGTGAGAACTCCTCTTTGGTTGTGGAGGATGACACCTACAAAGGAAAGAGACTAAAACACGAAAAGACGTTAGATGAGGAGATGGTGGGCTGCCAAGCGAAAGCTTGATCCCAAAAGCAAAAGCTTGAGGGATGTCAACCCACTGATTAATAAAAAGATGTCTGATAAAGGATAGAATGATAAAAGACTGCAATGATAAAGAATGAAAAGGAAATGGAAGAAAATGCTTACCTGAATGATGTTGTTGGCCTAGTCACAGTCACCGGCGTCGGTGGTCCTATCGGCGTCGGTTTGTCAGGGTCTGCCAACGTCGATTAGTCTGCCGACGTCGGTGGGGGAAGTGACCGGCGTCAGTCAGGGCAGTAGTTTGTGGATGAGGTCTGGATGAGTTTTGGTCTGTGGATGGGTCTAAGACAGAGTTTTGGGCTTGGTTGAATGGTCTGGGGGTCTGGGTCTGAGAGTCTGGTTTTGGTTAATGGTCTGAGAGTCTAAAGGTCTGGGTCTGAGAGTCTGAAGGTCTGGGTATGAGGTAGTCTGAGGGAGTCAAATGGATAGAATGTCAAATGGATAGAAGGGTAGAGGAGGCCAATAGGGAGACAGGGAGATGAGGATTTGGGTCTGCTCTGGTTTGGGGTAGGGAGTGATGAATCTAGTTCATAATATTTAGAAGCAAATAACTAGAAAACACAATGAAAGTACAAACAAAATACTTACCTGTGACTGACTGAAGGAGTGCTGATGGTGCTATTGCTTATGCTGTTGACAAAGGCAGAGTCCCTGTTGTTGATGTAGAAAACTAATGCAGAGTCCCTGGAGAGTGTTGCTTGATGTGTACCTACAGCCAAAGAGTTAGCAGTCAAAGAGAGAGGAGCAAAAGATTGACGGATTAAAGGATTCCAGAGTCGGATGCGAGAGAGAGGTGAAGGAAGGATAACGGATGCAGAAAACTGTTATGAAGGTTGTCGACACTGGCAATATCGCCGACGTCGGTCAACAGTTGACCGACGTCGGCGGCTGGAAGGCAGGAAAAAGGCTAAAAATAGCCTTTCATCCATTTTCCCAACTGCCAGGTCAGCGAGTCCGAAGAAGAAACGGTCGAAGGTGATTAAATGGACGCGAGAGGTTAAAGGGGAGAAGTTGGAATGGGAGTCCAAACATTAATATTGGCCATGTGGGGAATGAATGGAATCCAAAGAAGGGTATCCAAGGGTGGTGAGGTGGCAAGGGAGAGAGGGAAAAGGGATTTTATTAATTTAAAATAAGATATTTATTTCAAATTAATAAAATATCGGTTAGGAGTGGTTAAGTGGACGAAGGGGACCAAGGGGGGAGAGGATGAGGAGGATGACCAGGGGAGTAAACACTATTTCGGTGTCTATATTTGCCCCTTTTTGTCTTGTTGGTTGTTTTGGATGAACTGCAAGACAAAAATAGGAGTTGGTTGCCCTAGGTATGGGATAAGGTTGATTTCGTCTTATTGGTTGTTCAAGTGAACTGCAAGACAAAAAAAGGAGGGGGATTGCCCCAGTTGTGGGATAAGGTCTATTTCGTCTTGTTGGTTGTTCGAATGAATAGCAAGACAAAAATAAGAGGTGGATTGCCCCAATTATGGATGAGGTATTCCCCCTCAAAGCAAGAGTCGAGGGAAGGGAACCAGGAATCAGATGCTGATTTGACAAAGAGTGGATGAAAAATGGGTGAGGGTGAACACTGCAAAAGTTGTGATTGCACGCATACCACTTCACGAGATGGTCATGTTAGATTGCCGCAGGTCAAGGGTCGAGGAGTGCCAAAATTGAAGTAACTGGGCCCCAACATGTGGTCATAGCTGATCGGGTTATTCAATCGAAGCTAAGCTCTAATGGGTCATCGTGTTCCAGGTATCCTAGGCTCAGGAAGTGCTCCTAGAAAACACGAAAATGTCACAAGTAGTGCGGATCAATTGGCTTGTGATCCTATACTTGTGAGGGTCCAAAATATAGTCTGCACACAATTTGACTAACCAGTCATGAGGTAGCATACAGGCAAAAACAACCAAGGCAACATTGTCTTGGAAGTGGTCAAAGTCGGAGGAGATAGGCATGATCTACAATGGTCATTGGTTGAGGTGGAGGAATGGATGAAAGAAAGTGGCCGAGCTAACCTCAGAAGACCCCATGTCAACTGAGTGCTGCCTACATAGCCCCTACTAGAAGGGCCTCATGCCAATGTAGTTCTCCCTAGAAGGGAGGAAGGGTCAAAGGGATGGAATTGGTCTTGGTCAAGGGCAAGGTCATGGTCAAAAGGAGGAAAGAAGGTTTGTCCATCAGAGAGATGAACAAACGAGGGTGGTCGAGCTAACCCTAGAAGATGTATCATCTGAGTGCTACCTACATAGCCCAGGTCTTAGGGCCGTAGACCAATATATTTCAGACAAAAGGTCCGAGTGGTAGACAGGTGATCAAAGTGGTCGATAGATTGGTCTTGGTCATGATGAAATGATGAAGGTAAAAAGATGATGTTGCAGCCTTTTCCATATTGTGTAATGGTGTATTCTGCAACATTGGTCGAGGGGTCTTTCATCCCTAGCAATTTTCCATAGTCGCGATGGATGTATGCTAAAAATGAATTGAGGTCTATTTATGCTTCAGCAAGTATTGGTTTATGCTTAACATAAATTGTGTCTGGTCGATAGTTTCCATGTGTATTGTTGTCCATAGAAACTATGTGAAATGGACTAGGTCATGTTGGTGGTCTGAAAATATTTGATTGGTTTGGTTTGGGTTTGGGTTTGGTTGGATAGATAATAATTGGGTTGAATGCGTGACCAAAGATGTGTCAAAAGTGAAAGGCAAATTGCTCTTTCATTGACAAGGACTAGAATGATGGCATAGGTAAGGGTTGTTTAGAAACAAAAGACCCATTCATGTATTGCATCGTTGACCATTGGTTGTGTTAGAGAAGTAATCGAATCACTTGATGTTAAGTGAGCTCGAAATCCCTTGATTATGCAGGGGTGATAGGATTGATAATGAGAGATGGAAGGGGGAACCCTTTTTGGTAGGAACAACTTTGCCCCTTTTATAGGTGACCTCGAGAATGACTATAGACAAGTCCATGACTCTAAAGTTTTGTCAGTCAGTTTTTTTTTTTTTTGAAGGTAGACTGATCGATGTGGGAAGCCTGCGATGGGATATTGTCTTGCTTTGTGGTCATGTCGTGAAGCTGATCGATGCAGGAAGCTTCAGAGATAGTGCTGTGTATGTAGCAAAATTTAGGCATAGCCATCCTTCAAGGGAGTGGTCTATATTCTGTTTTATATGTTTTTGATATGACTTTGGCCTAGCTGTCCTTCAAGGGAGCAGTCTAGTGAATACAACAATGATGATGCAGCTGTCCTTCGAGGGAGCAGTCTACATTTATAGTTTTATGACCTTATAATATGCATCCCATTTTTATATTTATTGGATTGATTTGTTGATTGGACTTTTGGTCATGGACTTGACTATAGAGGTTTAGAGGGTTTCCCTTTTATTAAGACAAAGCATTCATGCTTGACAAAAGGGTTAGGATTGAGGGTTGAAGGAGATAGGAATGACAATGATGGGGAGTGCTCAAGGGATCGAGCTCAAGTTAAATGTCAAATGAATAATTACTTGACTAACAGTGGACTGGTCGAAGATGTAAGACATAAAGGGGCTTAGATTCTGACAAAGTCCCGACCCATGGTTGTGTTATGATGAAAGGTCTGAGTTAATTAGGAGCAAACTTGCCCCCTTTGCTTCGTTCTAAATTGGTCACATGTTGATTGATGTTGAATGAGTTGGTCAATGTTTGATCAAGGTTTGATTGAGGTCGGTTTAAACGTTTGGTCGAAGATAGACTGAATGTTTGGTTGAGGTCAGGGCGACGATCTAGTTGAGGCCTAGTTGAGGTTTAGGATTAAAAAGGTGATTGATATGTGGTCGAGACTGGGTTGAAAGGTTGGTTGAGGCGTGGATGAAGGTTGAATTCCCCTAGTGACTAGGGAGAATGTTTGATAGATTGGTCAAGGTCGGTTGAGGCTTGGTGGCCAGATTGACTGTGTTGATGTCAAATAAGGGGGTTAAAGGTGGCAAAGGGACCATAATCAGGCGTGGAGATCCTGATTTAGGTGATGAGATTTGCGAAGCATGGGTCAGTGTTGATGATTTGTTGACAATGTGGTCAAGAGGATCCTTGATAAGAAGGGTATCCTTTCTCCGTTGTTGATGAATGACAGCTTTAAGAGTGCAACAACGCTCAGTGTCATGTCTCGGAGTGTGGTGATAATGACAAAATTTAGAGTTGTCGAACCAAGATGGTCTTGATCTGAGAGTTGATGAGTGGGTCAGTGAGGAGGGTGAAGGTTTGTTGACAGTGTGGTCGAGAAGAAGGGTGTCATTCCCCAGACATTGGCGAATGACAACCTTGAGGGCACAACAATGCTAAGTATCGTGCCCAAGCGTGCGATGATATGCACAAATTTGAGTGTCATCGAACCAAGGGGGTTTTGGTCTGAGAGATTGATATGGTCTAAGCGGCGGGAGATTGAAGCGAGAGGACTGAAACAATTGCCGTAACAGTAAGGCATAAGAACCTGCTAACGGGTCTGGATGTTTTGTTGCAGTGAGGGTTGGTGACTTTGGTTTAGGAGGCGTTGGTCGATGGATTAGAAGAGATATATATCTGATGGGTTGAGAGGATAATGGAGGCGACTTGCCTCTGTGAGGTATGGGAGTAGGAAGCACCCCTATTAAAGTGGACGGATGCGGACCTAAAATTGAAGGTAATGATGAAGGTGGGGGAAGAGTCCTCTGGTGTGGTTTAATGGCCTTCATTAGTTTGGGGTGAGGGCCACTATTGTACGAGGCGAGGTTAGATTCAGGTTTGGATTTGGATGTGGATGGAGGCGAGTGAGATGTAGTAATCTCAGGCAAAAGATAAGAGGAAACCGTGGCTGGGTCTTCCTCGATCGAAATGGGCAAAGAGACTGGTTCTTCTCTTGGTGGAGAAGAAATAGGAGAGTGTGGCTCTATAGTTGGATAGAGCGTAGGAATGGTCATAGTCTCGATGTGTGGTCTAGGCATGGGGAATGTATGATCCCCCATTGATGACAAAAAGGATGAGGGTGAGGCAGCAGGTGTGGGTGCCATCAAAGCATCCTCCAATATGAGCGAGGTCGATGGAGGATTAATAGGAGAAGAAAGTTCTTCATCTTGTGGAGGAGGTATAGGGGAAGAAGGGTCTTCTTCCTGTGAAGGAGGTTGGTCAAAAATTAGAGAAAAGACAGTGTTGACCGTGTGTATATCATGGTCTTGAGGGTCATTAGTCATGGTCTGGATATTATTTTGAGTAGGCAGGTGATTAGGAAAGGGGTGTTTGAAAATGTCAAGGTTTTGGTTGGCCAGAGAGTTTGGGTTATCCAGGGTGAGATCCCCCTTGTCTATCATGTCCTGGATGATGTTTTTGAAGGTTTGACAGTTGTCCGTGTCATGGCCTTTGACACGGTGATAGTTACAAAAGTCATTCTCCCTGTACCATGCAGGGATAGGTGTTGAGGGGTCGAATTGATGTGGTCAGATTGAAGGGAGATTGAGGACCCCCTGCTTGATGAGTTTATCTAAGACAGAGGCATATGACTCTCCAATTGGAGTGTATTGACATTGTATGGATCGACGTTGGAAGTGTTTATTGATGTAGTCTGATGTTGAAAATTGAGGTCGGTTGGTTGAAGATGATGGTCTAAAAATGATGGTGTTTGCCGACCCCTTGGATTGGGAGTGGGTAGAAGAAGGTTTGGATGAAGAAGGGTCATTAGATTTTGCGTTGTTTTTACGCAATTTGACCTTATTTTTGTCGATGGCACAGAGTTCAAGCTTTCTTGCCATGGTGAAAGCTTTGTCGAAAGAGTGGAATGTCTGGATCCACAAAGTAGAAGAGATGTGGCTAACACATGCTTGAAAAAAGAGCTCAATGAGCTCAGATTGAGGCAAGGAGAAGGAGAGCTGGTTAATCAGGTCTCTCCAACAGGCAAAAAAATTGACTATTGATTCGTCATCAAATTGCCTGATGGAGTAGAGGTCTATGATTGAGACTTATTTGGTGATGTTGATAGAAAAATGGTCGAGAAATAATTGGGCGAGTTGGGTGAATGAAAAGATAGAATGTCTGGTAAGAGAGCTATACCAGTCAAGGGCGGGGCCAGAAAGGGATATATGGAATGTGCGTAAAAGTAACGCATCGTCATGGGCTATGAGATAACAGGCATGTCTGAATTCCCGTAAGTGTTGTTGCGAGTCTTCCTTACTCTGAAAGTGAGTAAATTTAGGAAGCTCCCGTTGACTGGGGTATGGCTGAATAGGGACGGAAGGATGAATGGGTTTGTTACAAATTTGCTCATATGACAGAGCATTGCTTGAACTAGAGATAGAGGTCTCGAGACTGGACATTTTATCCATCAGCATTTTGATGACGTCTGCTGACAGATTGGCAGGCAAGGCACCCCCTAGGTTGTAGGGTACTTGGAAGGTGGTCGAAGAGGCGTATGACGTACTTGGTTGTGCTTGTGTAGGCACAACATATGGGTAGTGCATCATAGGGATATATGTCGTGGTCAAAGGGGCTTGTGTCATGAAGTTGGAGGACACAAGTTGACTAGATACCGCCCGAGGTGGTTGAGTGGTGGCACTGGTAAAAGGATAGGTTGTCACTCCTACGTGTATAGGTGCAAGAGTAGGCAAGGTCGAGACAACCAAGTTCTGGTATGGTGTAGAACTTGGTTGAATTGTGTGCAGTTGAGGGGGTAATGATACCCCGATGGAGGTAGGTTCGAAAATAGATGAGGAGGCCAAACTTTATGTATTGGCCATGGTCAAGTGACTGGTCGAGACAATAGGCTGAGTCATGATGGGTTGAGTAGCGAACGACGTCGATGTCATTACCACTGTGCCTGAAAGGTCCTGCATTTGGGTTCTTGCGAGATAGTTTTGGAGGGCTTTGTCATTGAGGTCCAAGAATCTTTCAAAATCTTGGTCCCCTTCAGTGACGATGGGAGTTTGAGTCGGGGTTGGGCGAGTAGGAGTTCTTTCAGTCTTCGAGTGAAACTCCATTATAGGACTGGTTATGGATGGGGAAGACGGAAGCGGTTGATGTCTCGCGTGGTCAAGAAAAGCCTTGGTCTGACTGTGTGTCAAAACCATTCAAGGTAAACAGGGTCAGGTTTCAGAAACTATGTTTTTTTTAGTTTCAAAAACTCAGAATGTGGTTTTGACAAAAAAAGGGGCGGGTTTTAAGGTTACTATTTTGAAAAAAGGGACTGTGATAGTGACCAACGTCAGTTGAAAAACCAATGTCGGTGAGAATAGATGGCCAACGTCGGTCAGATAGTCGATGTTGACGAGGAAAGGTGGCTGACGTCGGTGGTAAAACTGATGCCAGTCACTGTGATTTCTAGAAACCTAAAAGATTTGAGAGTTTTTGGAAAAAATGGAAGAAGAACGTCCTCACAAGCTCAAACAAGCAGATAAGAACAAAAAAATAGAGATGGAGATAGGCAGACACTAAGCGTTAAATCCTAAGAATCAACTTTTAGAATCTTGTGGCTTATGCCTTAAAGTGATGTTTGGGAGGTTGGCTGGAAGAATGGGTCCTAGAAGAGGTAGTCTATGGATGGTTTCAGGTTTTTTAGGCACTCAAGAGTTTGGGTTAGGTTTGGTACGTGGCCTGGTGCTAAGGAGCAAGCTCCCCTCACTTCACGAGCCCAGTGATAAGCTGGTCTCGCTTAGGCAAAATATACCTTGCCTAGAGATTATCCTCCGCCAGAGAACGGAGTGGGATTTCCCCTTGGTGGTGAAATCCAAGTGGGATTACCAAGGAGGGGTAAGGTATCCACTGGGGGATGAAATCCCAGTCAGGCCTTGTCTCAGGTAAGTTTGATGTTTGATTTAGTGCAAGTGGTTCGGTTGTGTAACATCAAGTGGACTACGATTAATTCAATATGCGGTTATTAATTACTAAGTGTGGACTAAGAAATGCAAGCAAACAGAAATGCAATGCAATGTATTTTAATGCCCAAGTCGAAATGTTAAGTTGGAATGAAAACAAATTGAGAAAGGGTTGAAGAATATGATTTTTGACTAGTTTAGAAATGCAAGAAAAGAAAAGAAAATAAAAGTTCTTTTTATTCCTGCTTATGATGTCATTTGGAAGAGAGAGAAAGAGGTGAAGAGGGAGAAACCTAATGCACCTAAATGAAAAAAGAAGGAAAGGAACCCAAGGAAGGCCCTAAGGTCCCACCAGGCGTGCCAGAATGTTTTTATGCTATTTTTGCTTTCTACATTCAAAGAAGGAATTAAGAAACTAAGAGAATGGTCAAGGCTTGATGTACCTGGATGTAGTCATGTGCACCATTTATCCAGACGAAGTGAGAACTCCTCTTTGGTTATGGAGGATGACACCTGTAAAGGAAAGAGACTAAAATACGAAAAGACGTTAGATGAGGAGATGGTGGGCTGCCAAGCGAAAGCTTGATCCCAAAAGCAAAAGCTTAAGGGATGTCAACCCACTGATTAATAAAAAGATGTCTGATAAAGGACAAAATGATAAAAGACTGCAATGATAAAGAATGAAAAGGAAATGGAAGCAAATGCTTACCTGAATGATGCTATCGGCCTAGTCACAGTCACCGACGTTAGTTTGTCAGGGTCTGCCGACGTCGATTAGTCTGTCGACGTCGGTGGGGGAAGTGACTGGCGTCAGTTAGGGTAGTAGTCTATGGACGAGGTATAGATGAGTTTTGGTCTGTGGACGGGTCTAAGATAGAGTTTTGGGCTTGGTTGAATGGTCTGGGGGTCTGGGTCTGAGAGTCTAGTTTTGGTTAATGGTCTGAGAGTCTAAAGGTCTGGGTCTGAGGTAGTCTGAGGGAGTCAAATGGATAGAATGTCAAATGGACAGAAGGGTAGAGGAGGCCAATAGGGAGATAGGGAGATGAGGATTCGGGTCTGCTCTGGTCTGGGTTAGGGAGTGCTGAATCTAGTTCATAATACTTAGAAGCAAATAACTAGAAAACACAATGGAAGTATAAACAAAATACTTACCTGTGACTGATTGAAGGAGTGCTGATGGTGTTATTGCTTATGCTGTTGACGAAGGCAGAGTCCCTATTGTTGATGTAGAAAACTAATGCAGAGTCCCTCGAGAGTGTTGCTTGATGTGTACCTGCAGCCAAAGAGTTAGCAGTCGAAGAGAGAGGAGCGAAATATTGATAGATTGAAGGATTCTAGAGTCAGATGCGAGAGAGAGGCAAAGGAAGGATAACGGATGCAAAAAACTATTATGAAGGCTACTGATGCTGGCAATATCGCCGACGTCATTTGACAGTTGACCGACGTCGGTGGCTGGAAGGCAGGAAAAAGGCTAAAAATAGCCTTTCGTCCATTTTCCCAACTGCCGGATCAGTGAGTCCGAAGAAGAAACGGTCGAAGGTGATTAAATGGACGCGAGAGGTTAAAGGGGAGAAGTTGGAATGGGAGTCCAAGCATTAATATTGGCCATGTGGGGAATGAAGGGAATCCAAAGAAGGGTATCCAAGGGTGGTGAGGTGGCAAGGGAGAGAGGGAAAAGGGATTTTATTAATTTAAAATAGGATATTTATTTCAAATTAATAAAACATGGGTTAGGAGTGGTTAAGTGGACGAAGGGGACCAAGGGGGGAGAGGACGAGGAGGATGGCCAGGGGAGTAGACATGATTTCGGTGTCTACATATATATTGGTTTGAATGCATACTCAATTGAAATTGATGCTTTATCATAATATTTGAGACTAAGATATGTAATCACTCATTTTCTTTTCTACCTTACCCTTCTCTTTGCTCCTTTTTTTATACTAGATCACTTTAGTTTAAACTTCATTATAAGTATACATCTAGATTAATTTGTATCTTAAAGTTTGGATCATAATTATCTAATTTAACATAGATCCTCTATAATTCACAAATAATGGACTATGATGGCCCCCAACTATCACTTATTATAAATTTTGTGGAACACTCATACATCTCTATCATTATTTTACCATAGGTGACATCAAGTTGCCATAACCTGCTACTCATGCTCTAAATTCTTATAATTCTAAAATGAGAAGTGTTGTTTGAACACTAAGAAACTCTATGGTGTATTTAGAGAAATCAACATGCATCTTTGCTGGTGCTAGAAGGAGGGCCCTGTTAGGTTGTGGAGCTAAAAGCTTCACTGATGCAGACATGGAGGAGGTTGCTGAGTTGCAGAGAAACTGACGTCGATCTGATCAACTGACATCGGTCATATATAGTGAGAAGAGCAATCGACGTCGGTCAGGGATCGATCAGCATCAGTCACCTCCAGGCAGACAGGGACCGATGTCGGTCGCCTATGCAGTTTTAGAACTGCTAGTTGATGAACAATTAGTTAACAAACTAGTTGTTTGCATGTTAAGAGGCTAATTTTAGTCTTGAGCTATGGATCTAATTATTGTTATTGGATGTCTAATTATTGTTTGCATGGGATCTATATAAGAGACTCATGGGCTATATTGTAAAGCATGAGGGATCAAAATAGGGATTCCTCGGGGTGCTAGATAGAGAGAGCAAGCTTGGCTCCTCATAGTACCATAGTGCTGAGTGTGTATGATCAAATAGAGCTATAGGTTGTGTAAGTTCTGGTAGAAGATCCACAGGGGTGTTGGTTTAGAGGAGAAGGGTTCTTCATGTTATGTATGATCTTGGTCAGCAGGTGTGCAAGGCCACGTTTGGAGATCTACATGTGGTAAGTAAGATCAGTTGATCTGCAGGTGTGTGTGTGTGTGAGATCCAAGTTTGCAGGTGTGCAGAACCATATTGATTTGTAGGTGTGCAAGATCAGGGAGGAGGTCAGTAACACAACAGGTAGCAAGATCAGGGGAGATCTACTTGGAGTGCATTGTGTACTCAGTTTGAGTATGTGTGTATACTTGGTGTACTGGCAGTATTGTTACTGACTGGTTGACTGGTGGTGTTGTTACTAGCTAGTGGAGGTGAACACCAACTCTGTGTTTGAGTTGTGTGTTGGGACCATAAGAGAGAGAGTGAGCTCTTAAAGAGATTTACTGTTTATGCCCTAGAGGTGTGGGAGCCCTAGAGGTGTGTAAGGAAGAAGACTGTGGCATCTTCTTTGTTGTATTTCCTTCTGGAAGAGTATTAATATAATTGGGTATTGTCTCTCATATTTTGTGTTGTTTTTGATTCTAGTTACTTATTGCTTCTAGATATTTCTGCATGTTTAGTTGCATGGTAATCGATTGTGCTTCCTAGATCCTATCAAGTGGTATCAGAGCTAAGGTTGCAGGGAGCAGGTTTTGTGTTTGATTACAGGTCACTCTCAGAGGTTTCTAATTGAGTGGGAGTATAGCAACGATAGAAGAAAATACACTAAGAATGGAGGAATTCAAAGGCACGAATGGTCAATTATGGTGTTATGGAAAGAAAGAGTAGGAAAAGAAAGATTGTTGGTTGGTAGCAGATCAGTATGAAAGAACTGATGAAGCAGATGTTGTAGGTGTTGTTGCACAGGATGCTCTGGGATGTTTCTTGGATAAAGTAGAATCTTGGTTTATAGATTCTATTGCCTCTTTCCATGCAACCCAAATTAGAGGGGTTGGTGAGCCTTGTCATAACATTGGCAAAGGGGAAGTGTAGCTAAAATTGCAGATGGCCAACACATGGGTGTTGAAGGAGGTCATGTAGGTCCCAGTCTTGGAGATGCAGCTAATTTCTTTAGGAAAGTTGGGTGATGAGAGATGCACAGGAACTCTCACAGTGGATTCTTGGAATGTTACCAAGGATGCACTTGAATTAGCATGTGGTAAGAAAGCAGGTACTCTTTATCTACTTGTATTACTGATTCCACTTCTGTTGCACATGTGTGGCTTTGTAGGCTTGGTCACATAAGTGAGAAGGGAATGGATGTTCTTAAGTCATATGGTAAGAGTTTAGCTTCGGAGAGCATAAATTGAGATTTCTGTGAGCAGTGGGATGCTGAAAGAAAGGATTGGATTTATTACAGGAAAAAGAAGTCTGATGTATTTGACAAACTTAAGAACTAGAAAGCCTTGGTGTTCTTGGAGGAAATGATGGACAAAGATCAGTGGACAGGGCTAAATACTTCTGAGAAAGGCAGTTTGGACATGGGTATGATTCAAAGAAAACTCACAAGTAAAAAGTCATCACTCATAGGCAAACACAGGTACCAGCATCGGTCAAGGGTAACCAACGTCAAACAGATAGGCACCGATGTTGGTCGTGTGTAGACCAGAGAAATTGATGGTGTCAGGCAGGTGGCGACTGACGTTGGTAGGATAACCAGCATCGATAGTCAGTTAGTCACATGGAACTGATGTCAGTCAGATGCAGACTGGGTGGTGATCGACATCGGTCATTGGAATGGATTTTGGGCAGACAACAAGCTATCAAGGAGTCTCAAGAGCTCATGGGGAGGACTAAAAGGGTAAGTAAGCCTCAATTTAATTATTCCTCTTCTTTATACTAGTTGCTCACTACAGAGCAAGAAGGATCTAGGAAATAGTGGGAGTGTGGCATGGATGAGGATGCAGAACCAAATGGGAGATTTGGTAGGGTTGCCAGCTGGGATAAAAGCACTAAGAGACAAATGGATTCTTTGGTTAAAGAATAGAGAGAATGGACACGTGAGACAGAAGGCCAGGTCATATGGTCTTGAGAAAGCTGTAGGATAGTGGTACAGGTTTTGATAGGTGGATGACAAAGCAGGGCTTTAGTCAATGTCAGTGTAACCATTGTGTTTGTCTTACAAAGTTAGATGATGATTGCAACATTATCCTATTAATGTATGTGGATGGTATGCTTGGAGCAGGTTCAGACATATAGGGTTTTGCTAAGCTAAAGGTAAGGTTAGTTCAGTGGTTTGCCATGAAAGATTTGGGAGCAACAAAATTCTTTGGCATGAGTATCCTAGAGATAGGGATATCACAAGCTGATGTTGTCACATGATGATTGTGTGAAGGTAGTGCAGGATGCAAAATCGGGTAGCACACCTATGGATGGATAGGTCACAGAACAGGGTCCCCAATCACATGATGAGGTTGAGTACATGTGTACTCCCTGAGTTTGCCCAAGCAGTGGGTGCTGTCAGAAAGTTTGTAGTCAATCTGGGAAGGAAGCACTAGAAAGTGGTTCAGTTGGTTCTCAGGTATCTGAGAGGGACCAGCAGTAGGGATTCATGCTATGCAGGGTCAAGGACTTTGGATGTTGCAGGTTACTTGGATGACAGGTGTTGTACCACAGGATGTGTGGTGGTTGGTCTTCAACATTGAGCTTAGAGAGGGATATAAGCCAGGAAACAAATTAGACAGTGTATAGGTACAGGTACAGTGCAACTATTTATCTCCAAGTGGGAGATTGTTAGGTTGTGGAGCTAAAAGCTTCACTGATGCAGACATGGAGGAGGTTGCTAAGTTGTAGAGAAACCGATGTCAGTCTGATCAATCGATGTCGATCATATACAGTGAGAAGAGAAACTGACGTCAGTTAGGGATCGGTCAATGTCGGTCACCTCCAGGCAGACAGGGACCGACGTCGGTCACCTGTGCGGTTCTAGAACTACTAGTTGATGAACAATTAGTTAACGAATCAGTTGTTTGCATGTTAAGAGGCTAATTTTAGTCTTGAGCTGTAGATCTAATTATTGTAATTGGATGTCTAATTATTGTTTGCATGGGATCTATATAAGAGACTCATGGGCTGTATTGTAAAGTGTGAGGGATCAAAGCAGGGATTCCCCAGGGTGCTAGATAGAGAGAGCAAGCTTGGCTCCTCATAGTACCATAGTGCCGAGTGTGTATGATCAGATAGAGCTGCAAGTTATGCAAGTTTTGGTTGAAGATCCACAAGGGTGCTGGTTTGGAGGACAAGGGTTCTTCATGGTATGCATGATCTTGGTCAGCAGGTGTGCAAGGCCACATTTGGAGATCTACATGTGGTAAGTAAGATCAGTTGATCTGCAGGTGTGTGTGTGTGTGTGCGAGATCCAGGTTTGCAGGTGTGTAGAACCATATTGATTTGTAGGTGTGTAAGATCAGGGAGGAGGTCAACAACACAATAGGTAGCAAGATCAGGAGAGATCTACTTGGAGTGCATTGTGTACTCAGTTTGAGTATGTGTGTATACTCGGTGTACTAGCAGTATTGTTACTGACTGGTTGACTGGTGGTGTTGTTACTGGATGGTGGAGGTGAACACCAACTCTATGTTTGAGTTGTGTGTTGGGATCATGAGAGAGAGTGAGCTCTTGAAGAGATTTATTGTTTATGCCCTAGAGGTGTGGGAGCCCTAGAGGTGTGTAAGGAAGAAGACTGTGGCATCTTCTTTGTTGTATTTCCTTCTAGAAGAGTATTAATACAATTGGGTATTGTCTCTCATATTCTGTGTTGTTTTTGATTCTAGTTACTTATTGCTTCTAGATATTTCTGCATGTTTAGTTGCATGGTAATCAATTGTGCTTCCTAGATCCTATCAGGCCCTTTATGAATTCTTTGAATCTTTGTCAGTTTTAGGGTGTTTTGATCTAAGATTAGTGTATCTTTGTGTTTTTGAGTGATTTATTTACTTAAAAGTATAAATATCATTAATATTTGTGGTTTGTGGCATATCTTTGTGCTTCTTTAGACAAAGATCAAGGTTCTTTGAGATTTGATGCTTGGTTTTGGTAAATTTAACTTGAAATTTGAAAAATCTACAGTATTTGAGGTTAAGACAGCTTTTTTTGATCAAATATTGACATATATTTTATTTCATTTGGGCTTAGAATTATAAATATAGATCATATTAGCATAATTGGATACATATTTGAACTATTGTAGGCAAAGATCAATGTCCTTTACTGTTATTTACACAATATTTGCAAAACAAGCTTAATGTGCATGTCTAATCCTTGTTCCTTATAAATATTAGCCTAATATATCATATTTCAAATAGGATCTTCAACTTTCAAGCTGGAATTGCCAAAGATATAAACTAGATCACACTCAGAGACAAGGGAACCCTTTCTTTAACTTGAGGTTCACCTAAAGGCTAGGCATGACAAAGGTAGGCATAAGAGATCCAAATCTTTGCCAAATTCACCTCTTCAAGGTACCTTTTCCTTCAACCTTAATCTAGGTATGGATTCGTTGGGAAAATATTCAATCAATGTGCTAGGTGTGGTACATGATCTCCCACATAACCCTGAAAAGTATTTGCCTATATTTAGTTCGACTAGTATTACAATTGCTATAAACCACATTAAGTATTTTAAATTTACCTTAAGGCTATTAAATGTTGTACATGAGGATGTATATTTTAGGTTATTCCCCTTTACCTTTAAGGATGCTACCTATGAATGGTTCTTGAACTGGCCTAATAATTACATCAATAATTGGGATGGTTTCACTAATGTTTTTATAGATCAATTTGGTTAAGATTGTTAGTCCTTGTGTTATTTACCATTAGTTTACCACTATTAGAAGGGATGAAAGTGAGCCTATTAGGTCCTTTAATGCTATATTTCAAAAAATGTATAGCAGGACCATAAAACCCTATAAGCCTAATGATGTCTTAGCTGTAGAAATATATAAGGATGCAGTAGATCCTCTGACCTCTATATTCTTGAAGAGATCCATGCCAGCTATAACTTTATTAGCTAGGGCTTATTCTAAGGTAGTAATCATCAATAATCAGATGCAACCCCAGGGACAAATGGCATATTTTGTTCCAAACATCAACCCAAAAATGCCTATGCTAAACTTATTTCCCAACAAAAACCAAAATATCCAAGCCTTAAACCAACTCCCAAAATTAAATTAGTTGCCATTGAGTCATGCTGCTCCTGATCAGAACTTAGGATTTTTAAATCATCCTACTAATGAATTAAATATAAGTGATCAAAGGGATTTAACACCATCTACTAATAATAACCAGGTACATAATTTTCTTCAGTTGTAAAGATAAGTTGGAAATACTACTAAAAGCTCTGGTAAGAACTTCTCATTTCAAAATTATAATAGGCCAAATAATATATTTCAAAATGATATTTTTCATAATAATAAGAATAATGAGCCATCTTCTAAAAATAATACCATGGACATTAACCTTACTGATATTGCATTACCTAATTATTGTAGAGTACATTGCACAACCAGGCATAGTGAAATTGACTGTATTGAATTTTTCAAAGACTTTGAGGCTTTCCAAGAGGATTTGGATATATTTGAAGTAGTCCCTAACAAGGAAAGTGGTGCAGGTGCTTCTGGATCTAAGTCATCTGATTAAGCCTTCATGGTGGATACTTTTAATTCCCCTTTTCAAGAGGAAAATGAACCTAATGAGATCCTTGAGGAGATCCAAGCCTTTCAATATTTATTGAACAAGACCTATCCCTTGAGGAATAGAGAGAAGAGGCATCCCTTGACTACCTCAACACCTCCAAATAATTTTGGAAATCCTCTAGACACTTAATCAATAATATAGAGCCAGCTAAAGGGAGTACTTCTAAACCTAACATTGATATTCTTAGTTCTTCTAAAACTAGATATAACATTATTGAGGATATGAAGAAAATAAAGGCTAATATTACATTGCATAAACTTACACATATTAAAGAATAAAGGGACCTCTTGCTAGAGTCATTTTCAAAGAAGTCCAACAATCCACCCAAGGCTGACCATGCCAATGTAACTATGCATAAGACCAAAGCTGAATCTCCTCCTTTCTTGATCAATATCAGGATGTTTGGTAAGAACTTGCATAATTATTTGTTAGATTCTGGTTCATCTACTAATATCATGCCTACAGGTATATGTAAAAAACTTGGCCTGAATCCTATTAAGTCTGATAAGGTTGTTACTTAGTTAGACAAATCTAGAGTCAAGGTAATTGGGGAACTATTAAATGTTCATATGTAGCTAGCTTTTGAACCTAGAGTTCAACAGTTCATTGATATTTAAGTTGTTGATATACCTAATGTTTATGGAATCTTGTTGATTAGGGAATGGACCAATACCCTAAATGGTTATATGTCCACATATTGCTCACATTTGTGGCTACCTTGGAAGGGAGTTCCTAATCAAACCAGGGTTGAAAGAGAACCAATGATGAAACACATGATAACAGAGTACAATGCTATGAATGAGAGTGTCAACATAATTGACTCAAACTTAAGGGTTTTCACCCTAAATATTGATAAGGTATGTGATCCTCGGAGTGCTCATGTTTTTCTTGGACAATGGAAGTTACATTTTGACAGTGCTAGGTGTAAGGTTGGATCTAGAGTAGGTATTGTCATTACTAACCCCATTAGTGAGAAATACCATGATTCCTATAGACTCCAATTCCATTGCAAAAAAAATCTTGCTAAATATGAAGCCCTTATCCTAGGTTTACAATTTTCTATAAACAATAAGGTCAAAAAATTGCTAGTTTATGGGGATTCAAACTAATTGTTAACCAAGTAAGAAGTAAATACAAATGCAAGATCACATATCATAAGAATTATAAGTTTAAATTTTGTTATTTGATTGAGTCTTTTTATGATTTTAGAATTAACTCCATCCCAAGAGAAGAAAATCAAACTATTGATGAGTTGGCATCTATCACATCCAACTTCATGCCCAATCAAGATTCCCCCAATTTTAGCATTGAGTTGATCCCTTGTCCTTCAGTGCCTGATAATGTTAACCATTTTCAAGTTTTTAGTGATGATCAATAGATATTGGATTTCATGACCAATTATAGAGCATTTGATGCCCATATTATTATTGAGACTAATGAAAATGCATCTCAGAAGGACTAGTTTGATGGTGAAGTCATTTAGTTGAATAACAAAAATATCCCTAAGAGGATGATTTCTTTAGAGAGGCTATTTGATCAAGATAAAATGTATAAGATTTCTAATATTCCCAAGGTGAATGGGAAGGACTATAATTCTATTGATCTTGGTCTCCAAGATCAACCCTATCTAGTAAACATTGGGAAAGCCTGCACAAACATTGAGAACAAGAAATCTAAAGATATCCTTACCCAATATAGGGATGTCATAGCATGGTCCTATGATGACTTAAGGATATTTGATCCAAGGGTAATTACCCACACCATCCCTCTTAAAAAAAATTGTAAACCATTCAGGAAAAAGTAGAGGCTTGTAAATCTTGTGTTAAAGCCAATGATTTTTAAAGAGGTTAAGAGACTACTAGATGCTAGGATAGTCTTCCCATCAGGTATTTTACCTAGGTGGCTAATTTGGTGCTAGTCAAGAAGAAGAATGGTGAGATTAGGCTCTGTATTAATTTTAGGAATTTAAATAAAGCATTTGAGAAGCAAAAATACCCCTTCCTTCTCTTGACTAGGTTATTCAAGTCATTTCAGGTTCAACCATGATGTCTTTTCTTGATGGATTTTCAGGTTATAACTAGGTATTGGTTGAAAAAGAAGATAGGATGAAAATAACTTTCACCACCAAGTGGGGAACATTTGCTTATAAGAGGATGCCCTTTATGATAATTAATGTAAGATCTAATATTTAAGGAGCCATGGACCATGCCTTCCAAGGATTGTTAGGTAAATGCATCATTATTTATATGGATGATTTAACAATTTTATATAAAAAAGGGAAGATCATTTCATGCATTTATAATAAGTGTTTGAAAGATGTAGAAGGCATGGGATTTACTTAAACCCTAAGAAAATTATTTTCTATGTTACTGACGGTAAACTATTAGGACATGTTATAACCAAAGATAGGATCTCTATAGATCCTAAAAGGGTAGAGGCTATATCCAAAATATAACCCCAAAAATAGTAGGAAGGAGCTAAAGTCATTCTTTGGTAAGATAAACTTTGTAAGGAAATTCATTTCTAGATTTTTAAAGATTGTCAAGCCATTATATGACATGCTGAAGAAGGATGCCAAGGTCACATGGAATGAATAATCTAGAAAGGCATTCAATGACATTAAGGAGGGCATTAACTAGGCTCCAATATTGATAAGTCTTGACTTTTCAAAGGACTTTTACCTCTATTCATTTGCCTTTGATCATACCATGGCTACTGTGTTGACCCAATAAATTTTATGAGCATTAATTTTAAGAATGAGAAGTTAAACTATTCATTGATATATAAACAAGCATATGTATTAGTAAAAGGTAGTAACAAATTTCAAGCATTATATCCTTAGAAATAAGGTGCATTCTATTCTACCTGACCCTACCACAAAGATTATATTAAGTTAGAATGAGCGCAGAGAAGGTAGAGGTAAGTGGATGTCAATTTTGTAAGAGCATGATGTAGAAATAAAAACAACAAAACTTATAAGGTGCCAAGGTCTGATCCAAATGATTGCTAATACCATCCCTAAGTTAAGTATTATGCAAGTTGATCAGTAGAACTTTCAAGCTAGTGAATGGTATGATTCTATTATTCATTTGCTAATTAATGATACCTATCCTACATGACTGACAAGGGAGTAAAAGAGGCATCTAAGGCTCAAAGTTGCTCATTATCTTATTAAGCATGGAGTCATATATAGAAAAACTTTGAGAGAGTCTACCTCAAGTGTGTTTCAAAAGAGGAAGCTTCTGAAATCATGAGTACCTTTCTTGAGAAGTTTTGTAATGGACACCCATCAGGGAAGACTACTGCACATAAGATTCTTAGAGCTAGCTACTATTAGCCAACTATCTTCAAGGATGATCACAAGCATGTGAGAGAATGCCACTCTTGCCATATTTTTAACACCAATGAGCCTAAAGTAGCAATGCCTCTACAACTAGTCATGGTTGACAAACCATTTGCATAATGGGGGTTGGACTTTGTAGGATTGATCAACCCAAATTCATCTAAAGGTCACAAATTCATCTTGAATGCCATAGATTATTGTACAAGGTGGGCTAAAGCTATAGCCACTAGACAATGTAGAACAAAAGAAGTGATCAACTTCATGGAGGAGAACATTTGTACTAGATTTGGAACTCTAGTCTCTCTAGTGTGTGACAATGGGTCTTCATTTTCATCCATAGAGATGACTAAATGGGCTTATGATAATGGTAGTTGTATAAAGTTTTCATCCAACCATTATGCCCAAGGGAATGGAATTTATGATTCTACCAATAAAAATTTGATGAAAGCAATCAAAAAATTTGCTAAAGATAAACCTAGGACTTGGCACAAGTTGCTCAAGTATGCATTATAGGTAGATAGGATCACGATTAAACAAGCCTTGAAGGCATCACCTTTTCTATTGGTATATGATTAGGAACTAATCTTCCCTATCAACCTTAAGTTGCCCATGTATAGATTCATGAAATAATATATGGAAGAGGGTCAGGAATTAGCGAACTCAATGTTGTTGGACATTATTTAGATGAAAGATGTAAGGGAGAAAGCCTTTACTAATTTTAGTAGGCATCAAACCATAGTGAAAACATGGTTTGATAAGAGATCAAAGATTAAGGTGTTTAGACAAGGGGACCTAGTTTTCCTTTGGGATAAAGCATCTAAGCCTAAGGGCAAACATGGTAAATTCACACCTTTGTGGATTGGCCCCTATTAGATTGAAAAAACACTAAGGAACAACACCCTTAAGCTTAAAGATCTATAAGAAGCAAATTTAATGCTACCCACTAATGGGAAGTACCTCAAGCACTACTTTTCTACTCCTCCTAAGGTCGTTATGGAGTAAACTATAAGATCGTTAGATTTAGTGTAGGTAGGCTAGCTAGTTTCTTTCAAGTTTTTTCCTTCCTATCCTTTGTTTGTATATAAGCATGTATATATTTATTTGCTTTCCTTTGCTTTCTTTATTTCATATTTTTTTTTGTGTGTTTGCTTTGGTTGCCTTGTTCATTTATTTTAATAAGTCCTTATGGACAATCTTGAGCTCAAAATTAGGCAGTTTGATTGAAAATCCCCAAAATTAAAAAAATGTAGGTATTTGATGGCAATGGTTCTGAAATATAAGCCTAATGTTATAATTTTAAGAATTTGGTATAGACTAATGGAAGAAATTAATCATTACATAAGAACTTAAGCATTGTCTAGACCTCAAATTAGTTGTAAGAAGATGTACACTTCTAGAGTGAGAGCTCAAACTATCATTGTATGGCCTCACTAACACTTAATCAATATCCTTACCTGATATAAGGGTTGAAACCATATGTTATTTTTTGAAAATAAAACACTTGAATAAATCCTAAAGCCTAGCTATTCTGGTTCCCAACCTTGATAAAAACATAAATATCTAGAGAAAATATAAAAATAGAAGAATTTAATACAAAATCAAAAGCTTTATGAGCATAAGTGATTATAGTAATCTCCATTGAGGTTATGGACACCTGGCTGGTGGTGGAGCAAGGACTTGATTAGAGCCAAAGGCATCTCTATTAGAACTATATATGCCTGGCTAGAAGCAAAGAAATGCCCAAGCCATCCCTGAGTTAAAAGCATGGTTCTTAATGAACATCTTAACATTATATAAGTCAGTGTTAGTGATTAAGGACATGATATTGAACCCCATGGAAAATAGTAAGTGGAATCAAATCACACACATAATAGGCCATGTCTTGATGTTTGACCCTAATTCTACAAGTGCAAGGTTTGTTTCAACCATAATCTGATCTGGATAATGATATTGATCAAGTGGAGTGGATGATCTAATTATTTGTCTAAGTTAGAGTCTATAGGTTCTAACATATTGTTATGTTTCCCCCATGAATCACCATTTTTTGAGGCCAAAATACCCCCATTTTTGAAAATTGGGACCCTTAAGAAACCCTGGAGAATAAACATGAAAATATGGCATGTTAAGATCATTTGTATAATTTGAAGATCATCTAATTTATCAAAAATAAGCTTACTTAGTTGTGTTTTAATTTAATTTTGTCTAACATTGATTGTAAATGGTCTTCATGGATTTTAGTTGTAGGTTACATGGTGTATTTTCCTGAGAAGTTCATGTTCCAAAACCCTGGCAAAACCCTCAATTCAAATTTGAATATTGGTAGGAACCTTTTAAAAATCCATTTTGGACCTAAAGTATAAAATTCATATTTTAAGCTTAGTCATGCTTTTAAACAAAACTCAAACTTAGCCTAAAATTATTGGTCCCATTTATTATTTCCCCTTTTTAGTTCCTTGCATGCATAACTAATATTTATTTTGCAAGGTCCTTTTAATATTTACTAGCTTGGTCCCTTTGATTTAAACCTTAGCCTAAGGTTTTAATCCTAAGGTCCCATTGTATTTATTAATATAAATGATAGTCTTAACACCTTATCCTAATCTCCTATTCCTCAAGTCCAATTTTATGATTAGCTTGGTCCTTTTGGTAAACATCTTAGCCTAAATTTTTAAACCTAAGGACCTAACATATTTATTAATATGAACATAACCTTAGCTTTAACACTCTAAGCCTAAGTCTCTACTTTAGCCCTAAGTTTTAACTTAACTTTATGACTTTTTATAGATTTGATGATCCTTGCTTTATCATGACATTTGATCCAATAGATTGAGAAAGGATCAAGCTTAGACTTAAATAACATGCATCTTAAAAGATATAATGATCTATGCTTCATCATGGGAAAAGGATCCAATAGTATGAAGGCCTCGATAGAGTTATGCCCTTAACCTTCATCCAATGGTTCTCACTTCATCATGAAGACTTGATTAGATAGAGTGAGGCATAGTTGAAAGGTCAAAGGATTACATAAGGCCTATAGGATCGACATGTGGTGCCCTTACATTTGAGGATTAAAAGCAAATGGGTCCCGCTTGATAGAAAACATCCAATCATAAGCAAGATCTTGGATAATGGTCCTACAACTTTCAATTGGTCACTAATCTTGATCTAACAAAGTGAATTAAGTCCAAGATCTTGGGAAGCCCCATAAAAGTGACAAGTGGCATTCTCACATTGGCTCATAAGAATTTGATGAGCTAAAATTTGATGCTTGTATGACCATTATTTGACTTCCATAAGGATGTATTTGACATTTGCACGACTGTCAATGTTAAGCCCATTAAATTAAAAGTTTCACTAGATTAAAGTTGATGTTCACCTGATCATCATTCAAAATCCACAAGGACATATTTGATGTCCATGAGGCCATCAAATTTAAGCTAATTAATTATTTTTCTCAGGATCAAAATATACTCTAAAATGTTGCTAGAAATATTTTGAATTGCTTTGCAGACTAATGGAAGCCCTCAGAAGATGCTCAAAGATTGGAAATATTTAATATAAAAATGTTGAAATGGTCTTTTGATCTAAAATATATGAAAAATAAATTTAGTCTAAGTCTATACTTTAAGGTCCCCATTGCATTTTGTTTAAATACTGTGAACCTTAAACTATAAACTTATACTAAGTCTTATTTTAAAAGAGTCTTTGTTACGTAGAACTTAGACCAAGTGTTTCTAACCAAGGATTTTAGAGTGTTTATTAATGAAATAAATATCTATTTGATATTATACCATTATATCATTTTGACCCCCTTTGAGCATATTTTATAGGCTTGGCATAAATATTTTATCCCAAAGTGTACATTGTGTTTATTAAACACAACTTGAACTTTGGCCTAAAAAAAATTAGCCATGGTCTCCTTTGTATGAATTTAGAAAACTTAGGCATAAATTTCTTAGCCTAAGGTTTATTTCATGTTTAATAAACATGATATAAACCTTAGCCTAAGGAATCTAGGCCTAAGTCCCACCTTAATAATATTCTAACTTAAAGCTTATAAATTTTTGCAGATCAATGGATTGCGCTTCATCATGAGAGGATGATCCAATGACATGAAAACCTTGTGGAATTTTCAATGGAGTCCCAAGAGCCCATAAGATCGAAGCATGGTAAAATCACATTCAAGGTAGAACTGATAGATGATCTGATAGTCCACGCTTCATCACACTTCATGATACAATAGCACAAAAGTGCCAATGACTTTTCAAAGGCATGCAAGCTCACCACATGGCTAATGCTCATTCAAAAAGTGACCAACATAGGATATAAATCATAAGAAGGCATGCAAAGATGCCAAGTGGCATAACCAAGAGGCTTGGAATAAAAGAGATCCAATTAATAGGCAAGATCCCAAATCACAATCAATAGCTTGTGCCAATCTAGGATTTTAAATGCCAATAACTAGTGCTCAAAAGGTATTTATGAAAAATGCCATGAAAGGTCTAGATCATTACCACACAATCACCATGCAAGTAGAAAAAGAGAAAGTAAGAGATTTTGTGGGCTTAAAAATGTGAAATTATAAAGGTAAAGGTCCAAATCAAATCCAAGGCACGTATAAGCTAGATTTTGGATGCATCCTACCATTAAATATCTAAAACCTTAAACTCTACATAAAATTAGCCCAAGTAAACTTAATTGGTTACAATTCAATCAGAAGAAATCTTGACTATGTTTTTAAGTGCAAAAGAGCTACCATAGAGACCAATTTGCAATCCAGAGCAAATAAATTAGCAAGTTAAAGTTACGGTATCCTGCAGACAACTCAATAGATAATGAAGGAAGGATCTTCAAGGACACTGAATTGGACATTACAACCCTAAACTCCCTAGGCATCAAGAATTGGTCTGAACTCTTCTTCACCATGGAAGAGCTAAAACCCATCACCAAGGAGGAGTAGAGAAATTGCCATAGTGAGAAGGAGGCACTATGACCTGGTCATAGCCCAAATGACTGACCTTTATTATGTTTCCACCAAGATTGAGGTACTTCATTAGTAGATTTTCTTTCTCCAATTTTTGTAGATTATAAGGTTAATAATGATTGGATCATCTGAGAAGGGAATCATAATAGGGTAGCTTACATTTCCCCTGTAGCCTTCAAAAAATACTATAATATTCCAATCCCCCACATAGACCTATCCAAAACAAAGGAGTGGACCTCCAAGCATGACCTGGACACCATCCTTAGACCCTGGTTCCACCAATGAACCCATGTCTTTAGAGAATTTGAAGGGGAGATCCCAGTAGTTTAGTTTAGGAAGGGCATCAAGATGATCATGACCCTATGAAACTGAGCATAAGGATCCCCCTCAACCACCTATGTGAACAAAATTTGGGTCCCCTATGTGTATTTCATGGTTGAAGAGAAGCTCACCCCTCTAATTAGAGACTTGATCAATGTCTTCTTAACCAGGCAATTCACTTCTATCAAAAGGAAAATAGCCAATCAATTCTATATGATGTCATATTTATTAGATTCCCTTCTTACCTCCATCAACTTCTTTGGCATTAAATATTGGTCTCCTAAAGGGAGAACCACCATCTCCCACCATTACTCCAAATTACACATCTTTAAGTACAAGAACCACATGTAATTACATGCAATTTATTTATGACTATGTCTATCCAACCATAATGAAGGCTATTATAGGTTTTCCCATGCCTAGAGTCCATCCACTGATCAAGAAATATGTAAAGATGATGGGTGACATATGGTTCTATCTAGACTACATAGTTATCAGGATTGAGGGAATCATGTCCTCACCATATAGATTGCCTATGTTTGTATCGAGCAAGCTGGCTAAGCAATAAATTACTTCCCAACTCATCAATGGAGTTGATATAATTTTTAAGGAGAAGAGGAAGGGTCTCATCCACCCCTTCCCTATAATTATTTGAAGGACTATGTTGAAATATTGGAAACAAGTAGAAACCATGTCCAAAAATATGGACTCATTTGGGTTTCAAGTTGATGAACTCAAAATGTGAGATCCCAAGAACATAGTAAGTGATCATTTAAAGGAGAAGAAGCTACCGAAGCTGAAGTACATACATCAGCTCAGTTTTCATGACACCATTTACATTCAGGCAAAATATTATGAAGAATTGTTGGAGAGGATCAAGGGACACAACGTCAAGCTTGAACATAAATTGACATAAGATGATAAGCTATCAGGAGAGGCATGATAGATGCATCCTTTCCAATATAACTTAATTCTTGGACCATCCAGGGCATCCCAAGAGCAACCTCAAGTGGTACAGCCATAACCTCAAGGGTAAATTATGCAAAGGCAAGATGAACAGGGTTATGGTAAGGAGAAGCTAGAAGAGATACCTAGAGAGGGACCTTCATCCTTAGCCTTGCCACAAAGGCCACCTTCCCTAGTTGAACATATAGATATAATTGCCTTAGAACTAGATGAGACACTTGAAGGTGCCCTCAAGGAACTTGCAGAGGCATATGGTGCAAATGAAGAAGGAGAACAAAATGAAGGAGCACAGGTCTAGACAAGGGAGCCTGGACAAGAGAAAGGAAAAGAGCTTGCTCTTGACATAGTCTTAGTGGCCCATAAAGAGAAGAGGAAGGCAGAGTTGGATTTAGTCCCTATTGGATCAAAGAGACCAATATTAACCATCTCTCACCCCATAAGTGAGATAAATCTATTTAGGGATGAATTTCCCATTCATGGACCAATTATCTATGACTAGTTTATTTATAGAAAATCAAAAAAATATCTCATCTCTCTCCCATTCATGGGCCATAACAAAAGATACCAAAATTGAAGTACATGATGACATTAAGCCATGGATTAGATCTATAATTAAAGAAGAGGAATAAATAAGGATTGTTGTCACTCTAAGACCAGAGAGCAAGAGAATGGATGCTCTAGGAATATTAGGCAGCGTAAGTGTAGAGGTCTTAGAGCCTCTAAAATTCATAGGGTCATCCATCACCATACAATTTAATCTAGAGAAAACTGGATTGGAAAGGTTCACCACTAGGAAAGCCATGGTGGGATCTAAGGAATTCACCTTCCAAAAGGTTGATCCATTTGTAGGTTTAACCCCGGTAGGAAGGAAACAACTTGGTGAAGCTCTTATCTATGAGGAGGATGTTGAGAGCTTATTGAGGCTCATTCAACTCAAGCTAAGGCTAGGATCTGAGGGATGAAACAAGGAATTCAAAATTTGGAAAGAGAAAAGGAAAACCTAGAAACATAGGCCATTTTATCATTACTTGACACCATGATAGATAAATTTGAGGCCTCATTCTTTGAGTTTAATAAAGCTAATTTAGGATTCCCTAAGCCAGTAAGGTGAAATAACTAGGGGGTTAATAACATAATGGAAAAAGGCAAAGACCCAAGTAAGGGATCTCATTAACATTTTAATTAGGAACATGATTCCTAAGTTCAAAACTATTAGCTTAATTCATTTGAGCATGATATTAGGAATAATAGTAGACAAGGTCTAAGGTCTAAGTACTTGGACAAGGAATTTGAATAGGCTTCTAATAGATGATAAAGGATTGATCATTAGAATTGAGCAACTCCTAGGAATTTTGTTGGTAAATCCTACCAAGACCATTGTCATTGGAATCATTGATGAAGCTAAATACAAACACATGGTCACTTTGGTAATGCACTTAGTTAAGAACAAGATCCAAAGCCAATCTAGTAGGGATAACAAAAGAATCTTGGACATGATCTTCATAGCTGAGGAGAAAATTATAGAGGCAAGGATCATAAAGGAAGATGTGTCCAGGGATGATAGAGACTTTGATGACTTGGCTGATCAAGAAGTTTGCCTCATGAAACTAGTGGTGGACCTGGAACTCATCAAAGACCAATAGCAGACTACAATGGAGCTTCTACAGAATCAACAAGGGGACCATTAAGCAATGGGCCCACCCAATAGATAATATTCATTTTGTAAAAAACATTCTAATATTTAGAATATGAATATTCTTTTGTAAGACATATTCTAGTTTGTTAGCATAATTCCCCTAGGTTAGTATAATTATGAAATATAAGTGTATACTATAAATTTATAAGGAAGGGTTGCTGTCCTTATCTTTTATACGCCTGTATGTTGTAACTGACCGGTGTACTACTTTATCTTTCTATTAAAGGCATGTATCATCATATTGTAAAGAGAGTGAATTTTGAGCAATTTGGTATACTTAGATAAATTAATATAATCAAGGAGTTCTACAAAGATTATCCATATTTGACATGTCAATTACTAACATAGATTTTCTCTCAATTGCTAGTTTTATGTCTTAAAATTGAATAGCTTCTTTGAATTCTAGGTTGAATCTTCTAATCATAGGGTTTCTAATTTATGAATATGCTAGATTAGTTGAATGATCTTGGATTTGCTTCACTTCATTTTGCTCTGTATTCAGATGTGCAAATACTATTTGATTATAGTAGTAAATATTTAAAGCAAAATTGGTTTTTGTGGTTTTTTACATTATCCTTCAAAGTTTGCCTGGTATTTATTGAGATTTGAGCTTAGGATATTTTGCAATTGAAATTGATGCATTGTCATAATATTTAAGACTAAGATAGGTAATCATTCATTTTCTTTTCTGCTTTACCCTTCTCTTTGCTCCTTTTTTATACTAGATCACTTTAGTTTAAGCTTCATTATAAATATACATCTAGATTAATTTGTATCTTAAATTTTGGTTCATAATTCACTAATTTAACATAGATCCTCTAAAATTCACAAAGAATGGACCATGTTGACCCCCAACCATCACTTATTATAAATTTTGTGGAACACTCATACATCTTTGTCACTATTTTACCACAGGTGAGATCAAGTTGCCACAACCTACTACTCATGCTCTAAATTATTGGAAATCTAAAATGAGAAGTGTTCTTTGAACACTAAGAAACTCTATGGTGCATTTAGAGACATCAACACACTTATCCTTTAATATCTTTCTTGGATGACCTTAGAATCATCACACAAGGTCTATACATTCTTCCACATGCTAATCTATTAAATTTACTTACTTGGGAGATATCTACAAAATTAGAGGTGATATCAACCCTTGAAATTATGAAAAATAAAACAACATGGTTTCTTTAAAATAACTACGCTTAAACCTCTCCTAAGTATTCCTTTTTTTGAGTATCAACATTTCAAAGTTTCCTTTGATTTAGTTAGAGGTTATTGTGGTCATCTTGAGCTTGTGAGACCAAACCTCATTGATTATGATGATTATGAAATTGATGAGATAAATCTTATAATTAAAATCTATGATATTAACTCCTAGTATTATAACTAAATTTCCACCCACCTTATGTCATTGTTATCAGAACATGGTAAATTATGAGATACCTATGGTAGTTATTATTCCAAAGAAATATCCTATAATTACTCATTCTAACAACATTTTGGTTGAGTCCATCAACATATATCTCAAAAATTTTGATCATGACAATATTTATATAGTATATTATCCATTTTTTTGGCTATGATCAAGAAAAACATGTATAAATTATATGTTATAAATCCTCCCTTTAACAATATTATGAAAAATTATCCTTGAAATTTAGCATTGATATGCTTACTTTTTCTTATTTGAGAATTCACGATGATTCAGTTCCTTTACATATTTTAGTAGTGTAGCTAACAATCCTAATATTGATTTGATTCCCTCTATAAATTCTCCCACAATGCAAAAAATTGTCCCTCTCTAAATGTTAGATCTAACATCACACCCAAAACATTTAGGATTTTGATGTAATAATCAGGATGTCATCATCCAACTCAGTTTTATTCATTTCAAATTTCCCTAGGGAATATGATAAGAAATTATAAATCATATAAGAGACATTTAGATCAAAAAAATTCATAAACAGATGCTCCCATTGTAGATAATCCACCACCACTTGTGTCTTCCTCACCTAGGTGTTTTTGGGATTTTCATGGTACTATTACACATTATATGGATAATTGTTGAGACCTTTGATACTATTTGGATGTAATTCATCTTGAAGCCATGAATTTACCTCTTCAGCCATATATGCCTCATCTAAATACACTTATCACATACATACCAAAAAAATGGGGAGCATTAATATCTTTAGCATGGGTGTTATACCCATTTTAGAGATACTTTTAGATAGATTCAACAACATTTCCATAATTTATCACAGTCAGAACATCAGGTTCCCTAGTAATATTTTAAGATGCCTCATATCAAGGCACTAATTTCATCTCATTAATTAGATGTACCACCATAAAAGATAACTCTCACATAAATCTTGAAGAAATGGTAGCATTATTATATTTGTAAAGATATTCTTCCCAATCCATAGATGAGTGTATGGCTTATTAGTAACATATACACATATTTAAGATGTAGGGGAATTATGATCCTCCAATACCATTAGATCATGTTTTCAATATGGAATATCAACCCCTTTTGTAAAATGAACCACCTTTCACGATGAAAAAATTTATTCCCCTTTTCCCTTATTCACATCAAGAGTAGTAGTATCATCCCAATTATAGAATGCTTAATTTTTATATTGACGCTACTCATAAGATTATTCTTGGATGTATTTTAGAGATATTATAAGAGATCATGGTTAAGACATTATATTGTATTTATAATGAGATTTATGATGTGGTTGAATATACATGTAATGGTATTCTAAGACATTTATGAGAAGAAATATACTTCATATTTTATCATGCCTTGAATATTATTTTATATATTTTAACATTTGATTATTTTGTTAAGCATGGGATATACTAAGAGTGGGGGGGGTGAATCTGTATATCATATATCTTATAAATCTTTTACTTAATCAAAATCCACTTAACCATACATTCAAGATATACAATAAAACTAAAACAATAACATGCACCACACAAGAGAGAGAGAGAGACCATATTTTTACGTGGAAACCCAAAGTGGGAAAAACCATAGAGAAAAATCTCAAGTATATGAATAAACACCAAATCAAATTACAAAGTTCGTAAGCACAAAATTGTAGGAACACCGACCCCTTTGTTGAGCACCAACATAATAACTATTTGTGAGAACCAACCCATAGGAACACCAACCCCTTGCAAATATTTGTGAGCCCCAACCCACAAGATCACCAACCCATCTTATGTATAAAACATAACTATCTCTCAATGTTGCTTTCTCAACAAATGATATAACTCTATAATATCTCTTTCTATTCTTTCCTCTTTTTTTATAAAAAATAATTACAAACCATGCACTCTCTTACATATAAAAAATGGCTTCCCAAGCCTTTATTTATAGCTTTCCAAATGACCTTTGGCATTCACCTTTTGTGACTCTTCACTCCTCATGGAAAATGGAACCAAACTTACATGACCCTTTGAATCCTTGTATTTAAAAAGTCACATGGTGACCCTTTATAAGCAAATGTATCCTTTCCTCTTTTATCTCTATCTTGGTGACCTTTTGAATTCCTTAAGGTGAATCTTCATGGAAAAATGCACTATACCCTCTTTTGTCTTCACTTGGTTACTTTTGAAATTCCTCAAGATGAATTTTTATGGGAAAATGCATCCCATTCCTCTTTTGTTTTTACCCCATGACTCTTTGAATTCTCCATGGGGCTTCTTTTGACTTTTATGCACCCAAAAATATATTCGTTAATATTAAATAAATATCAACACATTTTATCCAAAATATGAACATTAAAAACACCTTTAGACAATAAATGCTATGGGGCCTTTATCACTAATGCCAGACCTTTGACATTAGTGACAATATTTTTAACAATCTCCCCCTTTGTCATTGATGGCAACCTCAAACTAAAACTACCACATCCTGAAACTTGTACTACACATGCTAACCTACACATACTACCATCTAAAAAACATACAGTGACTCCCCCTTATTATATCATCATGTATCTGTTCCTTGTACATGTTCTTATACCTATTTTTTTACTTATTTCTTGTACCTATTCTTGTACCTATTTCCTGTACCTATTTATATTCTTCTCCCCCTTTGAAATAAATAGAAAAGGGCCTATCCTGGAGCTAAAACTTAGTTTCCCCTCAACTGCTATTGATATTTAATGGTAGGAAGTAAAATAAATTATTCCCAACTTCTCTTGTAGATACTCAAATGTGTCTTTTGGTAGTGATTTTGTGAAAATATCTATAATTTGTTCTGTAGTATTGATATATGCCATCTTAACTTGCTAATCTATAACCTACTTTCTTAAGAAGTGATATATAATATGAATATGTTTTGTTCTTGAATGCATCACTAGATTCTTATAAATATTAATAACACTTATGTTGTCACAAAAAATAAAAATAGGTTCATCATATTTTACCTTGATATCTTCCAAAGTTTGCTTCATCCAAAGCACTTAAGTAAAACACAATACCACTATAATATATTCTACTTCAGCTATAGAAAGTGATACTAAATTTTACTTTTTGCTTAGTCATGATACTAATCTATCATTGAGGAAGAAAGCTCCTCCACTTGCACTCTTTCTGTCATCCAAGAAACCTGCCCATTCTAGATCTATATAAGCAAAAAAAGTGAAATATTTTCCTATGGGATACCATAATCTATAATCTAATGTCCCCTTGACATATTTAAATATTCTCTTTACCAACTGAACATGAATCTCCTTTAGGGTTGCCTGATATCTTACAACTATGCCTACTGCATGCATGATGTCTGACCTCAATGCTGTCAAATATAAAAGACTACCAATCAAAGATCTATACAAATATTGATCTACAACAGGTGAATCTTCATCCTTACTCACCTTGTTCCATGTACTCATTGGTGTGCCAATTGGTGCACAATCCTCAAAACTATTTTTTTTCAATATTTCCTTGGCATACTTACTTTGAGATATGAAAATTCCTTTATCTGATTGAAATATTTACAACCCTAATAAAAATGAAAATTATCCAAGCATAGACATCTCAAATTATTTTTTCATATTATCAGAAAATTCTTTTGTCATCTTTTCAATGTTTCCTCCAAAAATTATTTCATTAACATATACCACAACAATTAATTGATGCTCACATTCTATTTTGATGTAGAGATTGCTGTCAGTAAAACCTATTTTGAAACTTTGATCTTTTAGGTACTTATCAACTCTTTCATACCAAGCTCTGGGAGCTTGTTTCAATCCATACAATTATTTATTCAATATGCATACATGGATACTATCATTTGAGAGAATAAATCCCTTAGGCTGCTTAATGTAGACCTCCTCTTCTATATTCCCATTCAAGAAGGCAAAATTGACATCCATCTAAAAAAATTTACAATTTTTAAACACTACGTATGCTAGAAACATTCTAATAGCCTCTAGCCTTTCCAAAAGTGCAAAAGTTTCTTCAAAATCTATACCCTCAATCTAAGCATATCCTTTACATACTAGCCTTGATTTATTCCTAGTAAATTCACCATCTTCATTCAACTTATTTTTGTATACCCATTTTGTTCCTATCAAATTTTGATCTTTTGGTCTAGGTAGTAATTCCCAAGTATCATTTTTTTCTATATGATTTAATTCTTTATCCATTGCCTTAACACAATTTTCATCATGTCTAGCTTTTAAAAAGATTCTAGGCTAAATTTTGGATAACAAAGAAAAATTTACTTGCTCAGATTCACTTACCATCATCCTTCTAGTGTGAAATCCTTCATTTATGTTCCTAATGATCTCACTCTTATTATTATTTATCTAAACATATTTGGATGGGGTCTTGGTCTCCTTTTTCTTCTCCTTCTCATCTTCATTTGATTCTTCAAAATCTTCTTCTTCAATGATTTCAAGAATGTCTACAGGATCACTAGCTCTTTGTGCTACATCTTCATCTATCCTGACACTTACACTTTCAACAATATTCTTAGTTCTTTTGTTATAATACTTACAAGATTTAATTTTGAAATAATATCCAAGAAACATACCTTCATCTATTCTAGATTCAAACTTACTCAATTTTTTATTGGTTCTCTTTATGAAGCATCTGCTACCAAAAACTCTAAAATAATAAATTGTAGATGGTTTGTCTTTACATAGCTCATAGGAAGTCTTGTCACTATTGAATCTTAACAATTATCTGTTATGGATGTGCACTAATGTACCTACTACCTCTCTCCAATATTTATCTAGTATCTTAGATTCATTTATCATTTCTTCACCATTTTTTGAATTGTTCTATTTTTCTGCTCAACTACTCCATTTTGCTATGGAGTTTTGGCTACTGAATAATGTTTATTTATCCCATGGTATTCAAAATACTTAATAAAATCATTTGACATGAATTATCCTCCTTGATCTGATCTCAGGCACTTAATCTTCAAATCAATTTCATTCTCAACAAAATCCTTGAATGCTTTGAAGTGGCCGAAAGTTTCTAATTTTTTCTTCAAAAACATCACCCAAGTCATACGTATAAATTAATCAATAAACAACATGAAATATTTCTCACCTTGAGTACTTTGAGTTCTCATAGGTCCACACAAATCTCTGTGAACAATATCTAACATCTGAGTGGTTGAGTATTCTTTTGTTTTAAACCATCTTCTGACCTGTTTCCCATGTTGACATGGTTCACAATTTGTGTTGGACGGCTTTTTAATCTTTAGAATATTTATAACTACTTGCTTCTTGTTGATGTTGATAATATTATCAAAATTTAAGTGTCCCGTTCTCCTGTGCCATAGCCAACTTTCCTCAACTTGACTCAAACAACATTTTTGACCTTTGATATCTAATAACATATACAAATTTTTGCTTGTTCTTTGAGCATTTGCAATCAACATATTTGAATCTTTTTTTCTAATTTCACAACCTTCTACATAAAAATTTATTGTCTTCCTGAACACTCAAAATATTATGCTTAAGACCTTTTTCATACATAACATTTTCAGTCTTAGTTCTACCATTATCCAAACTTCATGTAACTTTTTTAGCAATTCTGGTAGTAGTATTGTCTCCAAATTTCATTGTGCCACCATTGATCTTCTTAAAGGTTATGAACTTCATCTTGTCTCCTGTCATGTGCATCAAACATCCACTATCAATGAACCATGGATTTTATTTGTTTCTTACATGCAAAGATGCTTAGATCAACATAGACTTTTCAAGTTATTTCTTCTGCCATGAACCTATCTAAAATTTCTTCTTGATGAATGGATCCTTGAAACTCTAATCCTTCTTGACTATTTCAAACATGATTCTACAGTACTAGGCTATGTGTCTAAAGTTATTGCACTTGTAACATATTATGGTATCTTCATTAAAGCCTGAAGAGGAGCAAAAGAGTTGTGGCTTCTACTTGACTCTGCATGAGTTTCCTTCTCCTTATTTTTGAAATTGTTAACCTTTCTTTGACATTCTATTTTCTTATGATCATATCCATTACAATAAAAATAGTAACCATAAAAATAGAACATGTTTGTGTATCTTTGACCTACTTGCCTTTTTTAGCTCTATTCCTTCTAGCCTTATTTATTTGAGATGTCCTTTGTATTCTTAACTTCTTCCTTTTTCAATTCCTCTTTTATAAGAGCTTCAACATAGTTCTTTCCTTTTTCTATGTTAATCTTATCTGTGAAAGTAGTGGCCTCCCCTTTCTCTTTTTCAAATATGATACCTATCTTATGTAACATTAATCTTTGAATTTTTAATATCTTATTCAACATATTTATGCTATTCTCAAATTTTGAATCATTGGCTGCTCTATCATTGACTATTTTATTTGTTTTCTCAAGATCTACTTTTAAAGAGGTAATTTCAACAACATACCTTTCACATTCTTCACTTACTTTTTGTAACTGAGCTGTTATATCTTCTTCAGTCTTTTTGAATTTTTCAATATGTGCTTGTAGATCTTCAATTATATCTTTTGACTCTTTTTAATTTTTCTCAATTTAGTGCTTCAATTTGTGATTCTTCTTCTCAAGAGCTTGTAATTATTGTAAGGCACAAATGAGTTCTCCTTCTAGATTCACTTCAGATTAATCTTGTTATTCTTCTTGATCATCTATACTTTTTTTTGTAGAGGCATCTTCATGTATGGTCATAAATATAATCAATTCTTCATCTGAATCACTGACTCCACTGTCTTTGGCTGAGCTAGGATCTTTAGAGTATAAACTCTTCTTCTCAAATCCCTTCTTGAATTTGCCTTTGAAATTATTCTTGTATGTAGACCTTCCTTCTTCATTGTCACCATTACTCTTATTTGGACACTTAGCTATAAAATGTCCAATATTTTCATAATTAAAACATTTAAAAGGTAATTTTACTTGATATTTACCTATTCCTTTTTTTTGGATTGTGGATGAATAGAGCTCTATTGTCATCTTCATAATTTATAGAGCTATCACTTTATTCTTAAATCTTAGCCTTGTCTTTCCTTGATGTCTTGAAAGAAAATTCCCTTTTTGAGGGTTTCTCTTATTCAGTCTGCATCTCATATGCCATAATAATACCATGTAGTTCATCCATCTTTAGCTTGGATATATCCTTCATCTCCTTGATTTCTAAAACCTTTGCATCATATGTCATTGGTAGAGATCTCAAAACCTTTTGTACCACCACTGATTCTTTTAAATTTTCTCCAAAGCCTTAAATATGATTAACTATTTGATCAACCCACAAAAGATAACTCACTATATTTTCTTCCTCTTCCATTTTCAAACTCTCAAACTATCTTCTGAAAGTCTAGAGCTTAGCTTGCTAAACCTTTCCATCACCTTTGTAAATATTTTCAAGCTTTACCTAAGTCTCATGAGAAAATTTGTATTGCATAACTTTAACAAATTCTGATTCACATAAACCACATAAAGTAACATTTAAATCTTTAGCATATTTTCACTTTCTTTATTTTCTATCGAAGTAGTCACAAGTGTCTGTGGCTCTTCTTATTCCTCCACAACTTCTTGCCAAATTTCAAATCTAAGAGACATCAAATAAGTCATCATCTTTATGATCCAAAAATAATAATTTGTCCCATTAAACAAAGGTGCCTTATTTATTAAAAAACCTTCATGTGATCTAGCCATCGTGCTTTCCTCGATCTACCTTCATGCTGTAAATTTTTTTCTAAAGGAACCTACATTGGTACTAATTGTAAAGAATGAGATATACAAAGAGGAAAGTGTGGGGGGGGGTGAATTAGTAAATCATATATCTTATAAATATTTTACTTAATCAAACTCTACTTAATCGTATATTGAATATATGTAATAAAATTGAAAGAATAACATGCACCACATAAGAGAGAGAGACACAAGATTTTTACGTGGATACCCAAAGTGGAAAAAACCATGGAGAATAATCTCAAGTATATGAATGAATGCCAACTCAAATTATAAAGTTTGTAAACACCAACTTGCAGGAGCACCAACCCCTTTGCCAAGCACCAACACAAAAACTATTTGTGAGCACCAACCCATTTCAAATATTTATGAGTAATAACCCACAAAAGCACCAACCCCTCTTGTGTATAAAACACAACTATCTCTCAATGTTACTTTCTCAACAAATGATATAACTCTACAATATCTCTTTCTATTTTCTCCTCTTTTCTTATATAAAATAATTATAATCTATGCACTCTCTTTCATATAACAAATGGCTTCCCAAGCATTTATTTATAGCTTTCAAAATGACCTTTGTCATTCACCCCTTGTGACTCTTCACTCATGGAAAATAGTGCCAAACTTGCATGACCTTTTGAATCCTTATATTTGAAAAGTCACATGGTGACCCTTCATAAGAAAATGCATCCTTTGCTCTTTTGTCTTTATCTTGGTGACCTTTCAAATTTCTTAAGGTGACTCTTCATGGAAAAATGTGCCATACCCTCTTTTATCTTCACTTGGTGACTCATGAAATTCCTTAAGATAACTCTTCATGGGAAAATGCATCCCATTCCTCTTTTGTCTTTATGCTGTGACTCTTTGAATTCTCCATGGGCCCTCTTTTGAATTTTAAGCAACCAAAAAGATATTCATTAATGTTAAATAAATATCAAAACATTTAAGCCAAAATATGAACATTAAAAACACCTTTAGACAATAAATGCCATGGGGCCTTGATCACCAATGCTTGACCTTTGACATCAATGACAATATTTCTAACATATTTATCATTCTTTACTTTTCTTATGTCATGATATTTAATTTCTTGTTTTTTAATTTTCAATAACTTATTATCTTTCCCTCTTTCATTTATTTGTTCATTGACTCTATTCAGACTCTTTGGTATAATATTTTTGTATATCTCTCCCTCATGGGTTTATTCAATAGTTGCCTCATTTTTGGACTCTTTGGTAACTTATATTTAATAACTTCCCATGTTGGGTAAATTACCTATGTGCCTACCTTTATCCTAATCCATATGTAATTTACCCTAAAAATGATAATCATTGTGTTGGCATATCATGAAAGTGACTTGCATGCTCACTTGAGGCACATGGAGAGATAACCAGGGAATTATTAGGTTAGTTGTAGAGATGACCAATCATTACCTAAGTCCACTTCTATGTCATATGCACAAAAAACACTTTAATTATTTAAGCATAGAATTAATTTCATGTGAATAATTAGTAATAAATCATAACCATAAGCATTTTAAATCATTAATAAAATAAACTGTCAACCAATAAAGAAGGCTTGATCCCATTTTCATTAATGTTTAAAAGTATATAATTGATCAATATGTAGAATTTCAATATTAAACATAATTTTAATTAATAGTTCAATATCCCTTTTACCTGCGCTTCTCTTTGGTCCAAAGTTTATTTGCTCACAGGAAGAAGGAAACGCGTCCTATCCTGCATGAAGGCCTAATTCTGTTAATCGAAGGCTACTGCAAGAATAAAGCTATGGTTAAGAACCCTAACCAGGGGAAAAATAAGGAGTCTAGAAGCAGAAAGAGTGAAATTGTAAGAGGGAAAGACAAAATCAAGTTCCCCAGTGCCAAAAATCAGAATGTAGAAGAAGATACATAGTGGGAGAGAATTGATAAACCTAGGGAGGAAAATCTGGAGGAAGAAGAAGGTATTGAAAGCTGGAATACAAATTCAAAAGAGGATGAAGAATGTCAAGAGAAGAATGAGAAAGGAGTCAACAAAGAGGAGGAATCTAAAAATAGTAAAGAAGAAATTGAGGAAAATCAGAAAGTGTCAGAGGAAGATATTGTCCAGGATGGCCCTGTTGAGGACCCTGTTTCAAAAAATGAAAGGGAAAATACAGTTCAGGATGACAATCAAGAAATGGACATGGAAATTAAAATTGGAACAAAAGAACAATATCAAAGGGGCCGAGAGGATCACTTTGAAGAAGGCGGGAACAGTCCCAATAAGAATTCTGAGGAATGGAGAGAGAAAAGGCAGAACGATGGAAAGCACACATCTATGAGTTGGGTTAATTGCAAAGCAGAGGCTTCTCTCCAACTTGATTCTTGGACGTGTAAGGAGATTAAGGATCTCAAAAGAAAAGTGGAAATTATGGAAGATAACTAGAAAGCTGCATGGAACAAAATTAACAACATGGAAAAATAGATAAGAGATATCCCAGTCAAGCTCAAAGATTACGAGAATAACCTTCAGGAACTCATTAGGGAGAACAGAATGAAAATGGAGGAAGTAACGTCCAACATTTGTGCTGCATCTGCCAATATTGGAAAAAGAACTAGCGAGGAGACCAAATCTTTGGAGGGGCCTAGCAAAAGGATGAGACAAAGCTCAAGAAAGAAGGCTACACAAGAGGGAGCCAACTTGGCGGCAACTACCACTCAGGATACTATTGTGAAAGGTACAGAAACTGTGAAAATGATTTTGGAACTGGAAGAATAGTCTGGTTCTTCTTGCTGGTTATGTTTTTTGGTCCTGTTCTCTAGTTTATTTTGGTAATCTTCTATCTATGGTGTAGCCAGATCTATGTTAAATCTGGGTTTTGACCAGTGGTCTCTCTGGTGGTTTCAGGTCCATTTAAAACCTATTTCTACTACTTCTTTGTAGTAGTTTTTAGGTTCTGCCTGTGGGAGTTGAAAATTTATCTTTCTTTCCTTGTAGTTGGGTTTCGGGATCCCATCAAAACCTATTTTTACCTTTATCTAAAAAATATAAACTATAGAAATAGTAATAACAATGACTATCAACAACCTATTCTAAGAGGTAAGATGAGATTTTATAGATGCAAACCAATAAATTCTTGTTAAAATTAACCGATGCATGATCCATAAAATATACAAGTAATTTCTATCTATAGTGGTGCATAACTAATTTACAATGAATTTATTACATAATAGACCCTATATTTGGGCCATGCCATGCTATATTTTCTTGATACCTTTTTTTACAATGTTAAATGTTTGTATGCCTGAAGATCAATTCTCTACCAATTCCTTAAATTAATGCTCAATATTTTATGTTCCATGGATTACACAACCTTCTTCCTATTTAATGCTATTTATGCTTTATGCTAATGATATTCCTATCATCAATGCATGTTGAGACTTGGTAAAAACTTATATTATGTGTGATCTTGAGTTTCTTGGTATATCTATCTAACCTCATCCTCACATGCCTCTAAACCTGCTAGAACTTTGATGGAATTCATTGTGAGGATCCTTTTGCATATATTTATGAAATATAAAAATTAAATGAATAATGAAATTAACTTTAGAAAATAACCTAAAATAACATTTATATCATAGGCCACTTCGAGGGGGAAACCTCCTTTGAGAAATCTTAATATATAATATTCGTGGATGCCTTCATTTGACATCAACACTTACTTAAATACTAAATCTATTATAACAAATACTATTGCTCATATATGTGGGATAATTCAAATATGATAAAGGGATAACTTACAAAGCATATGAGTCCATAGTGATTAATAAACTAATAATACAAAGAGAAGGGTAGGACATAGGTTCCTAACATCCCCTCTCCCTTAGAAAAATATTTATTGTCAAAGCTTTAGATGTGGGAATCATTGATAAATTTAGAATATTGGTTCCTATATGGTTTCTTCTGGTTACATGTCGTGCCACTGGATTAAGACTTATATGATTAAGTGGGAGAAAAATTGGTAGGTGCGCTTGTTCAGGATTACTTCTAGTTTGATAAGGATGGAAACTTTGTTATCAAGTTTTGGTAAAACTATTTTCACTCTAATGTTGGGTCTAAGAAATTTCTTCAAATAGGAGACATGAAAGACTAGGTGAACTCAGGAGGAAGGTGGAATCTCCATCTTGTAAGCAATAAACCCAATCTTTTGGAGAGACTTTTATGGCCCACAAAACTTCAAAGTAAGCTTATGATGCCTTTTTAGTTTTAGGGATGATTGTTTATATGGTTATAGATGAATAAAAACCATATCATTGGGTTGAAAGGTGCACTCAAAATGGTGTTGATCAGCCTAATGATTCATTTGGTTTTATTCTAGATGGGTATTTATACACAAGGTGTTGAAAATCTAATCCTGATGTTGAAGAGTAGTGTTGATCGCCTGAACTAGGGAACTATTGGGGGTATACAAGAGAAGTACTAGGGGAACTTGACCATAAGCCACTTCATATGGAGTCATTTTCATAGAAGTGTGGTAGGATATATTGTACCACCAATATATAATGGGAAGCCACTTTTACCATTATTGTTGTTGTTACAAAGCAAAGCAAGAAAGGAAAGTTTCCAAGCATTTGTTGATAATTTCTATCTAGACATCTATTTGGGGGTGGTACTCAGAGCTCATATTCAGTTGTGTGCATGTGCATCAATATATCTCCATCCAAAAATGGTTGGGGAAATTTTAATCATGATAATAGATGATTGAAGAAGGGGTGCCATGAAAATGGAAGATTTGATCCAAGAAAACTTATGTTGACTATGGAGGCTATAAAATGATGGTCTAGGGCACAAAAATGACTATATTTAGAGAGGCAATCTACCATGACCAAGATCACTATAATTCCTCCAATTTTTTCTATAATTTTAATGAAATCCATATAAATATCAGTCTAGATCCTAGTAATAATGGGCAAGGGCTTGAGAAAACTAGGAATCACTATTGTTTCACCTTTGTTGTGTTGACAGGTATCACATTCAGACACCATCTATTTAATTTCCCATTTCACCCCCTTCCAAAATAATTATCAATGTAATTGTTCATATGTTTTGAGAAATACTAAGTTCCCTATTGATGGAGAAGTATGGCTTTCATAGAATACAACCTGATGAAAGTCTATTCTATTGGGAAGCACCAGATGACCCTTGTAATGTAGAAAAACACCATCCCATGAATAATGTGGTACTCTAGAGGGGTTAATGCTTAATTTTTGAATGAGGTGGTGTAATGAGGGATAATTTACATACCCTTGGTGTAGAATCCAACCAGTTTAGAATGGGCATTGATATGGTAGAAAGGGAAGTCTAGTCCTTGAATGTGCATGAGAGAGCATCCACCATGACATTGTCCTTACCCTTCTTGTAAGTGATCTCATAATCATAGCCCATGAGTTTAGTAACCCATTTATGTTGTGTTGGTGATGAGACCCATTGTTAAAGAAACATTTAAAACTTTGGTGATTATTTTTAATGTGAAAATGATTCCTAAGTAAGTATGGCCACCATTTTTGTATTGCATGCAAAATTACCATAATTTCTTTTTCATATGTAGATAAATCCAAATTTTGTACAAAAAGGGATTTAATAGTAAAAGCAATGGGATGACCCTATTAGAGAATAAAAATACCTAGGTTTTTGCCATAGGGATCACTTTCAATGGTGAAAATTTTGGTGAAGTCTAACATGGACAAAACTAGTGTGCTACACAGCTTATTTAAGTGCCATGAATGCCTAGTCAGTTGTGACATCCCATGTGAATGTATCCTTATTAAATAAGGAATTAAAGAGAGATATGATATTTACATATTCCTTGATGAAATTATATAGTATCCTATAAGGCCTAGGAATCCATGAAGGCTCTTTAAGGTTTTTGGTTAAGGCCAATATTACATGAAACTTATTTTTTCTGGATCTACATGGACCCCATTGGCCGAAATAATGTGCCCTATATATTCAACTTCCTCTTGATTAAAGGAGAAATTGGATTGATTACAGCATAATTGATTTATAATATAAGTTATAATGCCCTATCAAGATTCTAGAGATGCTCAGCCCATGTGCTGTTGAGATCAAAATATCATCAAAGAAAACCAAAGCAATCAAATTGACAGAGGAAAGGTTAACATATTTTATTCATTGGTGCCCAAAATGTTGAAGGAGAATTTTTAAGTATAAATGGCATGAACAAAAATTCATAGTGACCATAATGAGTGTGAAAGGCTATCTTTGGAATGCCATCAACATGCAAAAGGATCTCATGATAGCTTGAATGAAGATCCAATATGGAGAATTTTTTTGCCCCATGGAGCTCTTCAAGAAGCTCATCAATGACTAGAATTGGGAATTTATCTTTGATAGTGAGGTGGTTAAAGGCATGAAATTCAATTCAAAAGTGCCATGACCCATAATTTTTATAGATAAAAAGCACTGGGGAGGAGTATGGGCTAGTGTTAGGATGAATAACTCTAGACTTGAGGAGTTCATGTACTAGCTATTTAATATCAATCTTTTATAGATGGGGATATTAGTATGGATTAATGTTGGGTGAGATGTTTCCTAAAAGGAGTGGAATGTAATTATATTCAAGGTATGAAAGGGGAAAACCTAGTGGTTCTATAAAATGGTTGCATGCTTATCAAATATGACTTGTAAATTAGCAGGCTAGTTAGTAGCAGTGGGGAATTGGAGTTGGATGGAGTGAAACTAGGAAATGACCACATGTGAGTCTTTATTCAAAATATTTTCCATGTAATGGGAATTGATGATGTGAGCTTATTTGGGTAATAACCCTTTTAAGGTATGCTTTTGGCCACTATCTATGAACTATATCTAAAGATCAGAGAAGTCCCATATAATAGGTCCTATTGTGTAGATCTTTTATGTCCCTAAGACTACATCACATCCACCTAAGAGTGTAATTTCCTATCATGATGCACACATTTTGACACTTTCCTTTACATGGAAATGTTTCTCCATTAGCAATCATGACTTCAAAACTAGAACAAGGGTGTACAAAGTAGTTTTCATTCTTAGTAATGCAGGAATTGATGAAATTATGAGTGCTACTAGTGTTAGTGAGGATTGTGAGAGGAATATTTTTAAATAAACCCTTGACCTTCATGGTTTGAGGGGTGGTAACACATGCTAGTGAATGTATATATATTTTAGGTTGGGTATCCTAAGATATTGAGTCCTTAGAGGGGCTTTGTTCTACTTAAGCATCCTAGAATTCCTAGATATCAAGCTCAATGTCCTACTCTAGTGGTGATTCCACATCTAGTAAGTAGAGCTTTTATGTCATGCACCTATGGCCGTTAAACCATTTTTCATCAAAATCATAAAATAATATTTTATCCTTATGAGCCTACATATCTACTTTAGTAAGGTGCTTGATTGGCATGGTTGTGGTTGGCCACTAGTTCATCATGTTCTTTACAGGTGGGAAAGTGAGAGGTCAACATTGTGCTAAGAGTTTATCTTCTGCTAACTTAGCTAGACCTAAGGCATCTATCATGTTGTTGGTCTAAACCATTTTCCTCTCTAACTAGATTAAATCTTTGATGCCACTAATAAAATAAATCTTGTATTCATATGATAACCCTTCAGTGTGATTAGCCAATTTATAAAATTCAATATAATAATCATGAATAATGCTTGTCTGGTGGAGTTTGGTGACAACTCCTATAAAGTCTTTGAATGCCAAAGGACCAAACCTAACCATAAGTAAGGATGCAAAGGTTTTCCAATCAGGTTCATAATTTTACTTGAGATACCAATGCTACCATTGGAGTGCTTTTTGTTCCAAGTGGAAGGAAACAATTCAGACTTTGTTGATAGAATAAGTATTGTGAAGGTTGAAGAATTAATCAGCTCGATATATCTATCTTGTAAGATATATACCATTTAACCATGGAAAGTACACCTTGGGCCCATATGATCTATGGGGAGAATATAAAATATTATAAAGAAGACTCCTTTTTTAATTTGTTGAGAAAAAGGCTATTATAATGATTCAGTCCATGCAGCATATCCATTAACTCAGTGACCTAGGTTTTCAATGTTGCAATTTTTTCCTCCATGATCTTTGTACCTACATAGGTGGCTACCATAACCAGGGTTTTTTTTGCAAGGTATATAAAAATTCATTCTAATACATGATAAGTAAATATTTTTTTTTAATTTAGACTCAATCAGAAGGGATAAATGTAGTTTTACTAGTTTTTTGGCACCTCTTGGTTAGGATTGATGAAGACAAGGGAAATTTCAAAATCGTAATGGAAAAACTAGGAAATTTGTATAAGAGGGAAAAATGAGTATAAAATGGAAAGGAACACTATGGGAAAGTTTCAAAGCAAGAGGAAAAAAACTAAATAAGTTATGCCAAAACTTGAAAAAATCAAAAATTGAGATTTTTGGCTGATAGAAGTGGAATTTGGATATGGACCCTCAAGGAAAAAAATGTGCAAAATGGAATTTTGTTCCAAGAAAATTTGAGTGTCAATGGAACTATAGAGGGATATATATGAAAAAAAAAAAAAAAACTCTTATTTTTATTTTTTCTCCTACCAAAAATCTTTCAGCAAGTGTGCGGTTACCAACTGTTCTCAACTATGATCACTCTGATGTTGGTCTTTTGAAACTGTTATGTTAGATATGGGCCCCAAGTCTATTTAGCTACCTAAGGATTTTAAGGAGTATTTATATCCACTAATTCTATCTAGATTAGTATCAATCCATAAAATTTTTGGCCACAGATTTACCCCTAAGTGATAGCTCTTAATTTACCTCATAGGTGGAAACTAGTCAATCAAGATAGTGTTGTTACCTTTTTTGCTGGCAAGTCCTCTCAATGGGCTCATTAATTTGGGGTTCATGTGGTACTCCTCATAATGATTTTTAAGGCTTATGCCATAGTATTTTACATAATTATGTGGAGGGGTATTTACCCTTATTTGAACTTGTAATGAAGATGTAGAAAATAGAGGCAAGGAAAAATATTTTCATAAATGACATAGCTCCTAGAAAGCCACTGCTAAAAAAAATAATTCCAAAATAAACCCAAAAACTAAGAAAGTGCTCTGATACTAGATGTGAGTATCCTTATACACAAATTTATGAAATATAGAAAATAAATGAACAATGAAATAAACTTTTGAAAATAACCTTTAGATTCTAGGCCACTTCGATAGGACAACCTCATTTGAGCAAGCTCAATATAATAATATTTATGAATACCTTAATTGGGCCTCAACACTTAATTACATACTAAATCTATTATAACAACTACTTCTCACATATGTGGGATAATTTAAATATGCTAAAGGGATGAATTACAAAGCATATACATCCATAGCGACTAATACACTAATAATGCAAAGAGAATGGTAGGACATAGGTTCCTAACATTCATCAAAACTAGGGCCTTATTTATTCTACTTGTGTCTTGTGATCATGGTAATTGCATGATATGTTTACACAATGTGCACATCCATTATGCCCCTTGAGTGTTTCAAAAAACATACACATTTATATTCTTGGCCAAAATTTGGGGCCAACATTACCCCATACTAGTTTTGTTGTCCATTATTTGAAAATAATTATCTAGTTACTTATTTGATAAAAAACTTAGGTCCATCATTGTAAATCTCTTCTTAAAAAATGTTCCACTTGGTGAGCACATTTTGCATTAATTATACCATTTTAGATGACTTAGTGAATAAATATTGAAGTGTTTGTGGGTGGTGCTAGATTTAATTTTCTTTCAACTTGGTAGAAAGTATTTATAGAGCTAGCCCTTCCAATACCTCTCAAATAGTGTTTTCCTCATCCATGGCCTTATGTGAGAATATTAGAACTCTTTTATAACTGTTGACACTTTCAATTCACTCTCATAGTTCATCTATGTCCTCGAGGATTTTTATCTTCTCATCTCTATCCTTAGTATGCAATACCTACACCTTCAATTCCTTTTACTTATTTTGGTTATTGAGTAGGTGTGAATTGATGATATTTATTTGTTGTGTAAATCTTAAGAATAATTATTATGTTGATTTTAATTTTGTTTGGAGGTTAGAGGGCAATGTTTTGCTATTGCTAATTAAATTATTGTTGTGCTTTTTCCTTTTTTTATTGTTCCTCTTCATTGGGGATTTTACCTTTCTTCTTTAATAACTTGTTTAATGTTAAAATCAACTTATCAATATCTCTTAAACCCTCTAGGATTATTTCATCCATAAGGCTTGGGTCCTACTTGAGGATTCACATGCAGAGTTTTAAAACCTTCATCTCTATAACTGATAACTTTTACTCTACCACTAAATCTTTTTATTTTCCTCCTCTAAGTGATTGTTCTTACTTCTATGGTCAAATTTTTCAAATTATTCTACCTTTAAACTTATACAATTAATCATAAAAGTGAACACCTTGATTACTTCCCTCATCTTCATAGGATCTATGTGAAAAAAATCCCTTTAGTAATCCATTACATATGGATCCTCCTTGTTCACTTTAAAACTTTAAATTTTGGATCATCTAAATATGTACAATTATAAAGGACATTTTTTTTCACATTTTCCTAGAGGAACTTTATTCATGCTATAGATTCCAAAAAAACAACTTTTCAATCGACATGTTCTTTTGAGATATTTATCTTAATATAGTGTCTTCCTCTTCTTCTCCAACACTCTCTTCATCAAATGGCACACAATTATTTGAGTTTTATATTGAATTTACATGCCTTGAGTCCTATGGCTTACTGGATTTATGTGCATCATCATCAGGTTAGTCATATTTTGACATTTCAACATCATCAAATTATTTTTAGTTCCCATTATCCATTTCAATTCAACATCACTTCTATTTTATCATATGTACTTCCTTTTTTGTAATCCTTATTTTATTTTTATTATTATTGGTCCTCATTTACATATTCATCTAATCCTAACTCTTATTCAATGATAACCATTTATTTATCATTCAGTGCCTCATCATACTTTTGTGTAATCTCATTCCAACCCATGGTGTCATCATTGGATATGCTTTATTCCATAGATGGCATTTTGGAATATGATGCCTCCCAAAAGTCACACAAAACAAAATATAAAATATTTTCCATCAGATCATGTGCCCTTGGTTCCATTATGGATTCAATATCTACCTTAGGGGATGACATAACATTGTCCTTTACCAGTGATGAATCCTTAGGAGGTAAAACTACTACTTATGTTGTCCTTATTAAGTCACAATTTTATGGTGGTGAAGGCATGAAATAATTAGGTATCTATGATGTAGGTTTCTTGGGAATAAATAGCATGGTATTTTTGGATAGGGCCTACATAGGTTTATTTAGTGGTATTGGCATAATATTTTTCAATGGTGACTTTGTTTGAGGTGTAAATGGTCATATAAAAGTGAGTGGTACCTCATCCTCATCATATTTATTACATATTTATGGGTCAAATTCCATGCACTATGAATTCTTAGCTTTGTCTTGGGCCTCCACCTAGGTTGCTACATGTTTATTTATTTCTATTTTCTTTGCCACCCCACTAGGTGATGTAAATGTTTTGTAACTAGTCTAGGTGTGTGGCCTAAGGTATTTTTTATTAAATGGGGATCCTTCATATATATCTTTGCCTATAATTGGCTCAACCCCAGGGTTTTTCTTTGTAACCATATCCTACCCTTATTTTGGAAAGGCTTGGTGACCCTTTTGAGACTCCTAGGCTTTAGTGCATATAAAATTTGTTAAATATTATTGCACATTATGTCAACAATAATGGGCTAATTATTATTGACTCATCATCAAATTTATTTTTTCCTCACCGATGTCTTATGAGGATATTTATACAACATATTGAGGAGTAGGAGGTCTTAATCAATTTTATCTATGTTCAATTTCTTGTGAAATGCATTATGCACGATCTTTATTAAGTTTTCAAGGTAGTGCGCTAAAAAATCATGTGTAACTTTGAGAAATTTTGAAGTATTTTTTCTCTTTGAGCATAAATTTTATAGAGAATGGTGCCTCATTATAAAAAATGACATATTTACCATATTCCTTTATAAATCTCTATGGAATGCTCCATTCATTTCCAAAGGTAATGACCATGTTGTTATGCCACCTCTCCATCTTCATTTTGTATGAATTATTTAAGGGGCCAATGTACATATAATTTTTTCATCTTATAGTTATAAACATGTCCAAAACAAGATGGAATAAAAAATTATCACCATAACCATATGGGATATTAATCTCATCAAGCAAAAAAAAAAAGAGAATAGAACCACATCTGAATGAATCACTAGTTTTATGGGCTTCCTTATAATTTCAATTAGATCATTTTAAATGAGTTTATAAATGTTACAATATACATTTTATGCACCCATGTTGTGAAAATTTGGAGATATTTTTTATTGATAATATCCCATCTTCTTGTCACATATTAGTTTTTGCTCACTAGGCATGTTACTACCCATGTGGATCGATCATATAAGTACTCAATTGGAAATGTGAACCTATCTTTATTATAATTTTATTAGCTTATCCACTCTCTCTACCTCTTTGGTATTATTGAGTGTAAAATTTATGTCATTTATAGTGCAAGATAGTCTTATAGATATGTTTTGCGCCTTGGGGATATCTTCATTTATCACCCCATAAATTAAAATTTATCCTCGTACATGTGTGAAAAGAGGAAAATAACAACTTATTTGGTTTCCAAAATTAAGGTAGTTCAAATTTTTAAAATATGTCTATCCATTCCAAAGACTTATTTACCTACATGTTTAAAATAACCATACCATCCATACCTGAATTTTCATTTTCCAACATGCAGTGCCTTTTCAACTCTAATTCATTGTTTGAAATGTGGTGGTTATAATCTTTTATCCTACATTGGTCAATGATGTAGGTTATAGGAAGATACATTGTGAATAACCTACATAAATGGATTTAATAGGGTTATGAATGGAAGTATATTATGAATGATAGAGGATATGAAGGTGAAATGAATTAAAGAGCAATAAATCTAAGGAGGAGATCAAAACCAGTGCATAACTATAATAGCCAAGTTTTATTATGCTAATTTATGTACAATATCTAAGAGATCAAATGTCTAGTGTCTATGAATTCCCTAAATTAATTATTTTCTATCTATTAAAAAGAATGGAAATGTACATTAAAATACAATGGAGGGAGATGAAGCATTGGTTGGACAATTACAAGAGTTAGTAACAACCACTTCAAAATTGATGAATGTTGTGATGTCATTGATTTCCATTAATGATAAACTAATGTATATAATACTAACATTTTAGGAACTCTATGGTAACACATATATGGAATTGGATCTTAAATTTTTTCATGTAGATAAGGAACCTAATTCCAATGTTGCTAATGTTAACATAAGACTAGATATGAAAAAAATCTAAATTATGGTGAGATCTACTCACCTAGATCCTCTTGGATTAGTCACCCCTCCTTGAAGAGAAATGGTTCCCATTGCATAAAATTATGGTGAGAGATGTGGAAATAAATTGAAAATTTTCACTTCTATAAACCTTTTTCCATATGAATGATTTTGACATGTTTTAATTATTTAAAAGAGAGGGATCTCTTTTTGACATGTTTGTTTGATCTGAGCATCGATGAATTAATTGAACTATGATAGATTGATATAATCTAGGTTGATATTTTTTTTATGAAGTGTCTATGTAGTATCTGAAGTGTCTAATAGAGGTAGAAATTAGTATCACAAGATTTATACATTAAATACTAGATGCAAATATAGGTAATAGGGAAAATTATGATCGAAAGTATTAATTTATAATTAGTTGGTGATGGTATAGGGATTATACTAAAGTGTATGAATATTGTAGTAAGATCCTATAAATATTTCCTTCTACAGGTGTATTCAGACTTGATCACCAATATGGAAGATGAGTGGTGTCTGATGCTTATCATGGCACTGATTGTATTTTACATTAGCATGTTGCATAATTATTCTCACTTCTTGTTGAATGTTCAAAATGTGATCAATGAATTGAATAAATTTTTTAACTACTTTTTGAGTTGAAAGAGTTTCTAATGTTGATGGAAAAATATGATAAGCTATGTCAATGTGTGCCAAATGTTGGAAACCCAAGTAGACTTGAAAATGGTTGTGTAGTAGAGTTGTGTATATCTTTATTGTACCTATGCTGAATAAAAGGTAGGATTTCATCTAAGTGCATTGATTATTTGAATTTTGCACTCTCAGAAGGTGTACTATCATCCTATTTACCACTTCTACATTTCCATCAAATTTTGGAGTGAAAGGTAAAATTTGTTCAACTTTATGTCTAACATAGATCAAATAACTTTCTATAAATTTCTCAAGAATGTGGTATCTCTATCATAAAATATAGTATCTAAGATTTTAAAGTAGATACAAACTTGATAAAATTACAATTGAGATATTTCTAGAGCTGATATTAATTTTTTACATGGTATGATAATTTCCATCCTTGAGAATATATCAACTACTATAAAAACATAATCATTAGCATGTTTGGTAGTAGGGTAGCTTGAGAGAAAACCAAATAAATGGATTCCTGTTATCTTTTTAGAGCCAACATAGGCATGTAAAACCCTTGTTTATTATTAATTAGCTTAGAAATTACACGTGTTACAAGATTTGATAGATTTGGATACATCATACCTAAGATGTGGCTAAAATAGGCAATTCTACAATGTTGTAAGAGTCTTTTCAACTCCAAAATGTCATATAAATTTGTTAAAATGTGTATCCCATAATAGTTTCTATATTTATTCCTCATGCAAAATGCACGAGGCCCAAGGTGATATAAGATTCCATCTTGTAAGTATAAATTTGAAACTTAATTACTCTGAAGCAAATTATTATATATATATATATATATATATATATAAAATCAAATTTAAATGGATACAATTCTAACCATATGTTGACTTCAGGTCTCTATGTGTCAAGTACAAAAAGGAGAACTTGAACTAATAAGTGTATTAAATAGTATGGGATTGGATTGACACTTCCATAATTATATTTGATGTTTAGATGGAAATGTTCAAGATAATAAGACCCCTTTTTATGCCTCTCTTTCTACAACCTATTATGAATCTACAAGAACTAAAGTATCTTGTTATTTATGTAGATCATAGTATCCTTACCCAAGATTTAATGCTTCCATGCCTGAAAAATAACATAAGGCTCATGATAATAGGTTGGGTAATTTCTTACCATTGTGGTGAACATTTTATTATGGTAAGAAACTGAGTGACCATATTGAGTGAGGACTAATCCAAGTGAAAATTTAGATGCATCCATCTTGTCATGCCCAATTTTTTTGTCCTAAAACCCATGTAATTTTTTTGTTAATTAAATTCAATGATGATTACTTATTAATTTTAGTTACTTAGTGGTTAAATTTTTATGTAATTTTCAAAAAGTTATCAAAGGAGTGTGACACACAAAATTAAACAAATAATTGGGTAATTTATTTGACTCAATTATTTTCCACCACAAGGCTTCCCAATAAATCATATTGCAAAAAAAATAGAATGAGGTTGTAATCTAAGGTGGTTTCAGAAGTTTTTTACTCAGGTAAGAGGGACCAATCACCTTAGTATAATGACCTGAATAAGAGATTTAACTTAATTATATTTTATTTATTTATTAGATCACGAAGACTTTCAAACATACACCTTAAGATAACACACACAAAGGAAAAATAAGGATAACAAAGGAAACTATTAACTTTAAAATGGGGTTACCACCCCAAGTATCACCAAGGGAGAGTACTTAATAAAATATCCCACAACTCTACTCCTAAGGCACATAAAACAAGGAGGGTTTCTAAAATGCAAATAAATCTTAATGTAAAAGGATTAAAAACATCCAAAAAAAGATAATTTAATTTTTGTATAATTAAAATAATATATAAATTCAACCCAAAAACAAAGTAAAAACCCAACACGAAGAATGATGACAAACACCCCTAACCTATCCTAAAAACCTAGACCTAATACCCCCACCACAACTTGGACAGCCTACATATCCACTCCATGGAATTAAGGTCTTATGTAGTTCTACTTACACTTGTGATGGTCTCCTCCATGAGACATTATGATCAAGATTATGTTGACATTATAAACTAATAAGGGATATAATACACCAATCAAGAAAGCTTGTATAAGCTCTAATCATATACTTAAGATGAGACAACACCCCCAACGCCATCGATCACAACCTACAAATGTCATAAGGTGTGTTTGCTTACCCAATAACTCGCATATGATGACACAAATGAGAGAGTCAAGTGTGACAAGGAACCTATATTATCTTTTTCTAATGATGTCAACGTATCAAAAATCTTTGACTTACGCTACTCGAGGAAACTCTATTTTTAGAATGAATCTCTAATGGTGTCCAAGGTTAAGATGGAAGAGAACAAGCTCAAATATCAATATCAACAAGGGTCACTATCCCATAGTAGATAAATAACTAAGTAGACCACATAACTTGGAAACTAGTAAGCAACCCATGCCTGATGAAGAATGCTATAAGATACTCACTTAAACAACTGCTCTCAGGGTTATATATTTAAGTACATATTCTAAGAATAACCTAAAGTTAATTTGTTAATTTCACACATTACGATGGAATCCTAAGGGTTAGTATTATAAGCCCACACCCACTCTCTAAGATACCAACATATCTATGGTGATCCCATCACACATAGAATCAGGGCTGTTAGTAGTTCAAAATTTCATAAATGAGTGTTATATTTAACATGAAGGTACCTATCCTTCAATAAAGTCCTAAAATTAGTGTGAAAATAATTTCCAAAGGCACATGTGTACTTTACCTCATGTAATAAAATTTTAACCGTAATTATATGTATTATCAATTATGTATGCCATCTAGGGTTTCTTAGGAAAGATAATATAATGATAAGAATGCAATCCCTTATCATCCCTTATAATATGGTCTTCGTGTTACCTTGTTAGTATAGTCTAAAAAGGTCTAAAAAGAATAACCAAATGTATAATCAAAATCACATCCACTAACATTATAGATAAAGGTTAGCTTATGCTCAACATGACCCAATGATTTGATTGTTACTCTCAACATCAAGGTTTAATACTTTAATGGAAGATGTTACATATCATCCTCATCACTAATATAACTACAACCCTTTCAATTACGAGAATATTTAGAAATCCTCGATTTCACAAGTTTCATCCATTTTATTATTTTTATTATTATTTTTAAATGACCCCTATGAACCCTACAATTTATTTGAGATGGATATGAGTAGTTGTAAATATCTTGGGTCCAAAATTTATTATAAGGTCAATAAAAGTGTAAGCATTTTTTAGAAGATTGATTTGTCTGTGTCTAATGAAATTTTACAAAACATTTAAAGTCATGAATTATGATTTGAATATATATGTATCAATATGTTGAGTTAAAAAACACTTTTATTTACAAGATCTAACTTAAAATTATTAACTTAGGTATCATTCAAGGCTTATGTATTCAAGTGGTAATATTAATTCTCACACAAAATTTAATTTATAACAACACCTCGTAATTTACATGTAAAATTTCAATCATAATATTCATGTTTGTGATGAACACGTCATGGTAAAATTATATTTTATATGCCATCATAATTTTATGGCCTCAATTCCACATTAATAATTAAGGTTTATAAAGGCACCATATGGTCTTATTCATACTTCATGTATCTCTAAATATATTATTCTAATTATGTCTTATCTAATGAATGGAAAGGTTTGACTAAATCACACACTGAGAATAAATTTTGCCATTTTCAAGCCATGAAGGAATAATAAAACAAGACGTGTAGGCAAAATATACAAGTGTATGAAAGCCATATAAAATGTTTTACAAAAATACCTCTATAAGACATGGCCAAGTTTGTGAAATTCACATCCACATAATGTACTTATTATTGATTTCAAGATAATGCCACAGAAAGTGTTATCTCAAAATTTGTATATTTGAAACTATTTTGCTTTCCCAACCTATGTGGCATGTGGAGAGAACACTAGGGTGCAATTTATAAAATATTCCATATAGTTGATCTATTGTTTAGGCCTTAAATCAGTCCAGAAAAATATAGCAAAATAGAATTTGTGTCTTAAATAAATTTTAATGCACAACTCCTATAAATTTTCATGATAGTCCTCTATATAACATCAATTATTGAAAAATGGACAAAATGATTTATGATAAAGCCAATAAAATGTCTTACTAATTTTTTTTAAAAAAATACCGATAAATGTATAAATGGGTTTAATTCTCTTGAATGATTGTTAAATTCATAGCTAATTCCTTTTCACTAAGAACTTCTATTATTGTTTAAAATTAATAGAATACCACATTGGAATCCTCAATTTTGGTGTACTCTTAGGATCTAAATCATTTTAACTATCTTCCTTTATTTTTGTCATTTATACTATCTGGAAAGGTATGTAAATATAACATGGTATTTGAGTACATATACAACTTGTAAACAATGAAATTGTACCCAAATCCTACCAATTCTATTCTTGACAAAGACATTAGTTTAATGTTTTTCTTTTTGAGCACAGGTGTAAGTTCTGGAGAATCCAATGTAAAGTCTTTCAATCATATTTATACCTGGATAAATTTTTATTTTCTTTAGATAAACACACTTTAAGCCAAATACTTGTTTACCCAACTAACAAATAAATTTAATGACTTCCTCAATTTGTATGCATGATCTAATAGACAATTGCCATTAATTAAACAACCGCATGTCTTGTATGCTTATGAATACATTCGTGGATAAAAAAAATTATGTAGCCGTCATAATCTTATATTTATTCTCATATTATTGTCATTTCAATTATAAATTAAAGCTCATTCATAACTTCATGAGAAAATGAAAATAGATCAAAATCATATAATTGTTATACTTTTATAAATTTGATACTAAACCAATAGTGATAAAACTATTAAATCATAATTTAAGAGAATAAAACATAGTTTAGAATATAAAATCAGCTGAAATTCATGATGGAATTCAAGTAATAGGTAAGCAGTTATCGAAAGGTAATAGTCAAGTAGTAAATAATTCAACACAAATGGATAATAACTATTATTGTGGAATCATTTTGATTCACTACACCTTTGGAAAAATACATCCTTACATTCCTTATAGACTTCTACACTCGTTAATGGTATTCCATTTCCACTATGCTTCTAATCACTCTCCACCAAATTTACATCCGCCTACCTACCCCGACCTCCCTCCTCATTCCTCACCACTTACCAACCTCATCTTAATGAATGCTTGGATGGAAGGGTACACGTGCTATGCCAAGTGCATATAATAGCAAACCATTAAAAATGCCCAAATGGTTGCTCAAAATAAAATGAAATGTAGTGAGTTTATTTTTATTTTTAAATTTAAGTGGAAAGACATGATGTGGCTGGGTCGATAAGTTTTATATTATATATATTAAATGTAATCACAAGGAAGTTTAAATACAATAATTAAGTAATTACAAACACTTAACTTTAAGCATTTTTTAATTTAATTAATTAATTAATTTTTATCTTTATAATATTATGATTATAAATGCATGAAAACTTGTACTAATACTTTAAACATAAGATGACCTTATTTTGTAAATATGGATATATATAGATTTTTAATAACTTCTACGAAACCATATAAATATAAGAGATACCTATTGACTAATTTTGACCCCCAAAGTCAAAATATCAACCCCCATAGGTAAGAACTTTTGTCATGTATTGATAACCTAGTTCAAGTTCTTATTATGCCTTATATGGTCTCTAAAAGTCTTCATAAAACCTTATTAGCATGCTTAAGGTAATTTTGGAGAAATTAAGGTAATGTCTTATATTGGTCTTGCAGTCTAGTCTTATCATGGTGCAATGAAACTTGGTCAAGTGGTTTAATAGGTTTTTAATAGTTTTCAAAAGTCATTTCATGCCTTAATCACCTTTTAATAATGTTTCGTGATGATTTGGAGAGTTTAAGGTTCATTTGTGAACTTTAAGGTAGTGTTTTATAAGGAAAATGATGATTTTTGCTAAGTCTAATGTATGTCAAAGATTTAAAATGAATAAAATATGTAAAAAAATCTTTCCAAGGACCTTGGAGTAGTTACATAATTGTCACACATGTCAGCAAGTCAGATAAAAGTCAAAATCTTGAGTTTCAATTCCAAAGAAGGGAGTTAAGGTACTTGTACAGACTTGTTAAGATCACTTGTAGGTAAAAATGGTTTCAGAATGCCCCTTCATCTTCCATAGATCAGAATAAAGCATGGAAAGAAGTTTCAAGTCTCAAAATTGTAGAAAACTCTTCCTTTCTCCCATCGCTCCCTTCACAAGCTCATGAAGGCCAATATCAAATGCATGGTATAGGTTATATAAGTAGCATTAAAGGATAAGACTTTGACCAGAGTTGGGTACCCCTATGGGATTATAATTAGTGTCATTTTTCATTTGATTGAGCTCTTTAGATTTATTAACAATCACTAATGAGCTAAGGTGATTTTTTGAGGAGTAAAACCATGATAGGGTCAGTTTTAGGCCTCTCTCAAGTGAAAGAATGAACTCATTGAAGCATAGGAATAGTTTTTAATGATCCTCAAAAGTATAAAAGTCACTCTCATAACATTTTCCAACACTTTCTTGGCACGTGTGGCCTCAATTTGATAAGAAAACTCTATTATTCTCAATTTGTAGGGTGGCTATTTTGGTCTCATGAACATTTCAAGGTCTTCAATAAATAGGGAATGTTGATGAAGGTTATACATCATGTTTCAATTCTTTCCAATTCTCCACAAATCTATAAAATATTATCAAAGTGCTTGATCTCATACCATTCTTCAGAGCAACATCTAGTGTTCTTCAATTTAAGACTATGAGAGGGTTGTCTACATGGAAATGGTTTGAAAGATCTAGTTTTGCATTTTTAAAGATTAGTTAGAGGATATGAATCATATAAAATTCTTGAAAAATTAATGGAGATTAACCTTAGTGTCTAGAAACGTCAAGATAGACCCTCAAAAGTTCTTGCATCAAAATGTAGATGTACAAGTTTGCCTAGGCATGTAGATTTCTTTTACATAAAATATGAAATAGTTATTGTTTGAAATGGTGTTTAAAGGAATGAATAAGGCATGAAAACTATGTAGACACATTTTATAATTTATAGATTAATTAATAATATGTATTTTTAAGACCCAAGTCAAGAGAGACAATAACTAGCTATAGGTAGACTGTGAAACTTGGTATAATTTGAGCCTTTGAATTGGAATGAATACACTTGAAATTTTACATGTGAAATTAAAAGAATGAAGGAGGTGTTTTAATTTGAGTTAAACCTAAAAATTACCTCATATGGTGATTAATGCATCAAGGGAGTTGAGAGTTGGTCTATAGGCCTAGGCACTCACACACATGTCTGAGTTTGAATACAAAAAGCAAAGGTTTGTAAAGTACTAAAAAAAGGCGAATGGAGATTGTAGTGAAATGAGAGGAAACCTCAAATGAAGAATATAGGTTTTAAAGACATATTTGAATAAGGTTACATTTCATGGACTTAACACTCTAATCACCGAAATGGCCACCTATAGTTGTATATGTGTAGATAAGGAAAAAGGGCATATGTTGTTGGATGCAAGGGTTTGATAATGCTATGAAAAGTCAATGAAAAATATAAATTGGATAGAATGACATTCCATAAATTTTGAATAGCTTTAAATTGTCATTAAAGAGTTGAGAAGATCAACTTTAAAGCCTCATGATCAAACTCTCATCTAATTGACACTTATAGCCAGGCCCATAAAGGTGTAAGAAGGGTATTATATATTTACTAAGGCATACTATCTAAAGATGACAAGGAAAAATTTACACACTCCAAAAAATTAACAAACCTTGATATTATCATTGATGTGAAAGTGGGGCCCTAAAACAAATAATACAGTCAGACCACCTTAATCGTCACCTACTAGTTACTAGCAAGATTAGGTCAATTTTAGCCCAAGAGAATGCTTGTTGTAAGGATACAAAGGTCTGTGAAAGGAGATATCTCTCATTAAATTATGTCTTAATACCATTAAAACATTATGTAGTATTCATATTCATTGATAAGTTGTAATAGGCCTATAAGTTTGTTTAGGCTTTTAAAACCTAAGTCCAAGAGCACATGCCTATAGATAGTCATGAAAAGGGTGACTTATTAGGATTACAGTTGAAGTTTGAAATTTTTTAAAGGTATATAATGTTATAAAATACCTCCAAGATAATTCATAGATAGTGTAAAGCAAGGGAGTGCCTATTAGACTCATAAGTCTACCTCAAAACCCTATTCACACAGTCAAATAGATACACATGTCTGCCTAAGTTATTGAGAAGTAGTTGGCTTATTTTGAAGAGTTGAAGGCATATGAGAAGTTGAGGAAAGGAAATTTTTTTTAATATGGTTTCATAGGGACAATGAAAATCCATTATCCCTTAGACCCATCAAGAAGTGAGGCAATGTTGATAAACCCTATTTTAGACCAGACAAGTCTAGGAATACACATAGACCTACAAGGTTAGTCATAGAGAAGATAGCCTAATTTGTAGTAAAGTGAGAACTAGAAAATTTTTTAAGTGTATAAATATGATACATAACCTATAAAATATCCCACAAGATTCAATCTTAGAAAAAATTAAAGGGAAATGACTCAAAGAACCTACTAGGGTTATTTTGGCATGCTTGGCTACAAACCCTAGGCTTGAGTAAATGAAGTTGTAGGAGACATAATGGAGAAAAAATATGAATATGACCATTGGAAGAGGTTAGGGTAAGTGTTATAGACCTATATGGGTCATCTATAACACAGACTAAATACCAAATTCACACTTTCAAACCTATTTTCTTTCCAGGTATCACATAATGTAGTCTACTAACTCAAGGGTCTCCTAAACCTGATCATATATCACATGAAAGGATGAATGGTGAATCAAGATATTGTGCATAATATGAAATATATATGCACTCATGATTCATGGTATTTAGATGTTCATCCAAATCCTATCTTTTATGAATCATCCTTAAGAGTGCAAGGCACTCATAGGCTGCCTAAATAACCAATTTCAACCCAATGAGAGAGGATGATTTTATTGCACATATATGGATGGAAAAATCCCTAAAAAAACACATATGATGTCCAAAAATCCTGTGAGCACCTCCTGATTCTATTGGTTGGTACTTGCAAGGTATACGTGTATTAAAAAGGACCAAAGAAGGTTGTTTCAAGTAGCTTGAGAGGTCCGTACAAGGTGTTATAAGCTCAATATTGACATGGAGTATCCTAAAGAGGTTATAAAATTGATAAAATTTTATTTGGAGGTTTCACATATGTGGGAAGCCTATGGAACCAAAATTCAATCTCTGGGTAGGGAGGCCTAATTGAGACCTAGTTACGAGAGAGAAGTGCAAAAAAAGGCACTTCCACTCAGAGTCTGGACATGAAATTTGACATGAAGACGTAAGGGGATAATATGTCATCATATATGTACTCTTTTTCTCATGAATTTTTTTACATTTTTATATACAAGGAGGTTTACAATTTTTTAGGGTTACAAGGAATGAGGCTAAATGAGGCCTTTTGGTGCAAAACAAATCCTTAAGGGTAGTTTAAGACCTCCAAATGAGTTTTTGTAGGTATGATATGATTTTAATAGGCTGTTTATGGAGAGATAATGAGTTGGATAATATGATTTCAAGTTTTTATACTTGTAAGCAAAATTGGCCTAGTGAGATGAATAGATTTATAGACACCTAGAAAGAGAATGAATTGATGTGTCAAAGGGAACCTTAATAGATCAATTGAAAGGTTTTAAGAGAATAATAAATATTTAACTCAACATTACCTAACAATAAATAATTCCACTTGTTATTCCATAAGCCAAATCAAAGGGTAGTTTTGGAAAACTAAGAAAGGTGTCAAGTAAGGTTTTAAACTTCCACACCACTCAGAGTAGAAGAGCATATTTAGAGGACTAAAACTTGTCTTTGAGGAACTGATGGGGCAGTTTAAAACTATTTTCTTGTTTTAACTCATTATGAACACTTGTCTCTTTCTCTCTCCTATGCCCTTCTCTCTTTCTACCCTCACTTTCTCTATATATTGAGCCTTAATTGGCTAAAATGGTATTCTCCACCTAGGTATGGCAAAGCCCTACCCATTTTAAGCCTTTTATAAATGAATAATAACCTAGTTTTACCTTATCCATGGACTAGTTTAAATATGCATGCTTGATTAGTTGATCTTGCTAAGTGATAGTCTTGCATCTTTGGCATGCTTGTCTTTATTTAACATTCATATTTAGTTTAGAATACTTTTTAAGGTATATTTAAGTGTTAAAATCAAGTGTGCATTGGTTTATTGAGTTGTATTTTTATTAGTGTCATGTTGTGACCTCTTGAATAGTTCTCTTAACTCAAGCTTGTTTCACAAAGCTTCATAGAAAACATTGATGTAGAGAGCCAGATCTGGATTAGTGTCATATGTAGTTTAGTCTCTTATTTGAAGTGCAATTGCATTTTGTTGGTAGTGGTAAAATCATATTTGGTGCATCACCTTTATTAGATTAGTTTTCTATCACTTTTCCTAGCAAGTGGTAGATTAGTGTTTGAGCTTAAGTGATTCATCAAGGGGATCTAGCCATTTAACCTAGAGATTCAACTCTATAATAGGGTACCCAAAACCTTGAGGTGTTTCCATATTACATAAAAATTTTAAGCCTTGAAATACCTTCCAAAGGGTACAAATTTGATTGATAATAGTTTTGGCACACCCTGTGGGACTAAGGTACAAAGTTGTGTAATAATTATTGGTGTTATTCTTCTATATATCAACCTTTGTAGTCATTCAAAACATTAATAATAAATACATGCATGGTAATATAGTTATATTATCCCAGTCACTCATTCAAAGTAAATTGTGTTTCATTTCATTATCTTGATGAGGTTATTATGGCTGAGTTTGAAATAGAGTTCAATTTTATGCAAGTTATTGAAGCTCTTCAAGCCTATAGTATTCCCTATCAGTCTTATGATGAGATTTATAAACCTGAATATGATCCATATCATTCTTATGAGCCTTATCATCCTTTTCATGAGTCATACTAGTCATATGGCCAACCTTCTTAATCTCAATATGTTCCTAGCCAACATATTCACTCCTCAAATCAGTCCATTTCAAGTTTGAAGAAAATTCTCTTAGGCTATGAGAGATACATGGTAGGTCTCAACACACAAAGGAGATATGGTTAAGATATCCCTAATCACATCATTCATGACATGAGATATTCATTAAAGCTAATGTAAGAATAATGGGAACCTATTTAGAGAGAAAATTGGTAAAGCTTCTCAAGTGAGATGATGGATGTAAGTGGTCTCATTCAAAGCATTGAGGATAAACTAATAAAACATGAAGAATAACATGTCTAAATCCATTATAATTATATGTATTCATATACACCACCTTAGCCCTTATATATGTCACCCATTCTTTCCAAAAAGACCATTCCAAGTGAACTTCCAAGTGTTTCAAGTCCTTCATGTGACCCTCAAACTTTTCCTTCTTGAAATTCCATTTAAGAGAGAATTCAAAGAAAAAAAGAGACTATTTTTGAGTACCCTATTTTAAAGATCCAATATGTCATTTATATTCCTTAAGAACCCCCTAAGAATTATTTCAAGACTCCAAGATAGAACCAAGTGATGAAATCATGGAATGAGCAAGGTGAGACAAACATAGATTGGGGAGTTGAAGTCAAGAAAGAATATGAAATTATACAAGTCTCCCCCATCCCTCCTCAAGATTCATCTTTTACCTCATACCATCCCTCTTGTGTCCCTTATCCTCATGAATATACTAGTCACCTTCAATAAAAGATATTCAAAGAGAATATAGATAGGTAAATCAAAGAGCTGGAGTTGAAGATGAAAGGATTTGAATTAAACCAAAATAAAGATGTCAAAGTCAAAAAAAGATTTATGCCTAATCAGAATCCATTTCCCTCTCCCTAAAAACCTTTAGCTTGTCCATCTTGGAGGTATATCCAAGAATGTTTTTGAAACAAGAAAGAGATTATAATTGAGAAGGTTGAAGATTAGTTTGTAGCTATTGAAGAGCCTCAAGAAGGTTATGAGGAAAATGAAGTTCATGTTGAAAAGGATGTCCCTTCCATTGCCCAACTCAATTTACTATCTCTTCAAGAGTTCATTCAAGAATCCATAATTCTCAAGGTTTCATGTTTAAAAATTATTCCTTTCAGTCCCAAGCCCATTCATGAGCCATCCACCATACCTCATACTCCCTCTCCAACTCATGAACACACCCATCACCCTCCCATCGGATCCCTTCTTGAAGAGGAACTTTTCCTATAGCTAGCAAATAAAGAAGATATTGTAGCTGCAAGAGTGATTCAAATATAATGTGAAGAAGATAATGGAAGTGTATATGATGAGGAATTCAACATTGGTACTCCACTTGGTGAAAATAAACACAAATCAATCTTTATAGATGAAAAAGTTGGTGAAAATGTGAAAGAAAAGGCTCTTGAGAAAGACATCATGGTGACTAACCTTGTTAAGTCAAATTGATAGGTTCAAGGAGATTTTAAGGACATGTGGTAGACATATTAGCATATGTTCAAGGAATATGAAGGTTTTGAAAAGTTGGCATCTCTAGGAGAACAAGGTTGAGTTGATGATGAAGAATGTAAGGTTCCTTGTGAGCCAATATGTTTTAAGGAACATAGTGAAAAAATATATGATGAGGACATTATTCAAGATAAGAAAGACATTGGATTGGAAGAGATAATAGAATGTTAGTCTAATCTTTGACTTCATGGACTAGGAAGACTTATGGTAGAAGTATTGGGAAGTGTGTAATGAATTTGAGGCTCTTCAAGGGCCTATACCTCTTGCTGGTTAGGTTAAAGATGTTCTTAAGGGTGCCTTACTTTTTGAAGGACAAGATGACAATATACAAGGTACCATGTTTAAATATACTCCTATGAATCAAGAAGTGGTAATGTTTGAGATAAGCACAAGCATCAAAAGGCATCATGAGAAGGATCTTGAGCCATAAGATGAGTTCACCTTCATAGGTGATTGGTTGGTAGTTGTCACTTCACTTGAGAGTAGTCGAAGAGGAGTAGCATTCAAGAACAAGATGAAAACAACAAGAGAAAATTACAATAGGTAGCTTGCCTCATGCCATCCTTCATCTCATGAAGTAAGAGATAGTACAAGCTTCCCCTTTGATCTAAGAAGGAGTTATTTTTAGGTTAGTTGTATATAGTTAATTTGTTTTCTTGTTTGTTATGCTCTTGAAGTGCTTGATATCACATGTGTGTGTCTTATTATTTGATTTGAGTCTTATTTTCCTTGTTTGTGTGTGTTTTAAGGTCAAATAATCTTATATTATCATGGTCAAGGTCTGTTCAGATCTGAAACTAAGTGAAAATGACTCCATTGCCTAATGGAAGGACAATGCTACTAGTCTAATTAGCATAACAAACATGCTACCCTAGTGAATCACCAATTTATTGACCAATTTTAACCCCCAAGGTCAAAATGTCAATCCCATAGGTGAAAAATTTTGTCATGTATTTATAACCTAGTTTAAGGTCTTGTCATGCCTTTTATGGTCTCTAAAACTTTTCATAAAACATTATTAACATTGTTTAAGGTAATTTTGGATAAATTAAGGCAATGTCTTATATTGGTCTTGTAGTAGTCTAGTATTATCATGTTGTAATGAAACTTGGTCAAGTGGTGTAAAAGGTTTTTAAGAGTTTCCCAAAGTCATTTAATGCCTTAATCACCTTATAATAATGTTTCATGATGATTTGGAGAGTTTAAGGTTCATTTGTGAACTTTAAGGTAGTGTTTTATAAGGAAAATGATGATTTCTACTAACTACAATTCATTTCAAAGATTTAAAATGCCCAAAATCTATAAAACACTCTTTTAAAAGACCTTGAATTAGTTACATAACTACGACACATGTCATCAAGTCAGATAAAAGTTAGAATATTGAGTTTCAATGCCAAATAAGGGAGTTAAGGTACTTCTATGGATTTGTTAAGATAACTTGTTAAAAATTGTTTCAAAATGTCCCTTAATATTCCATGGGTCATAATCAAGCATGGAAAGAAGTTTCAAGTCTCAAAATTATAGAATACTCTTCCTATCTCCCATTGCTCCCTTTACAAATTAATGAAAGCCATTTTCAAATGCATGGTATAGGCCGTATAAGTAGAGTTAGAGGATAATAATTTGACCATAGTTGGGGTCATCTATGAGCTTCCAATTAGTGGCATTGGTTGCTTGATTTAGCTCCTTAACTTTATGAACAATCAATAAGGAGCTAAGGTGATTTTTTGAGGAATAAATTCATGATAGGGTTAGTTTTGGGCCTCTTAGTTTAAGGAATGAACTCTTTAAAGCATGTGAGTAGTTTTTAATGATCCTCATAAGTCTAAAAGTCACTCTCATAACATTATCTAACACTTTATTAGCATGTGTGGCCTCAATTTGATAAGAAAACTCTATTATTCTCAGTTTTCAAGGTGGCTATTTTGGTCTCATGAATGTTTTAGTATCTTCAGTAAATAAGGAAAGTTTATGAAGGCTATCCATCATGTTTCAATTCTTTCCAATTCCACACATCTCTATAAAATACTCTCAAAGTGTTTTCTCTCATACCATTCTTCTAAGTAACATCTAGTGTTCTTTACGTTAAGACTGTGAGAGGGTTATCTTCATGGAAATGGTCTGAAAGATATAGTTTTGAATTATTAAAGAGTGTTTGGAGGATCTAAATCATATATAATTCATGAAAAATTAATGGATATTAACCTTAGAGTCTATAAAGGTAAAGACAAAACTTATAAAAGTTATTGTATCAAAATGCAGACCTACAAGTTTGCCTAGGCCTATATGTTTCTTTTTCATACATTATGAGATAGTTATTATTTGAAATGGTGTTTAAAGGAGTGAATAAGGTGTGAAAATTATTTAAAAACATTTTATAAGTTATATAATAATGTATAATATGTGGTTTTAAGACCCAAATTAAGAGAGGCAATAACTAGCTACAGGCAGACAATAGAACTTGGTATAGTTTGAACCCTTGAGTTGGCATGAAGACACTTGAAAGTATACATGTGAAATTTAAGTAGTGAAATAGGTATTTTAGTTTGATTTAAACCTAAAAATTCCATCATATGGTGATCAATGCATCAAAAGAGTTGAGAATTGGTCTATAGGCCTATAAACTCACACACAGGTTTGAGTTTGAAAACAAAAGGTAGAGGTTTGTAAAGTACTAAAAAAGGCCAATAGAACTTGTAGTGAAATGAGAGGAAACCTCCAATGAAAATTATTAACCTTTAGGTTGTTAATTACCTAGTTTAATAAGGTCACATTTCATGGACTTAACACTCTAATCACCAAAATGGCCACCTATAATTGTATATGTGCAAATAATAGAAAGAGGGCATATGTTATTGGATGCAAGGGTTTGATAATGCTATGAAAAGTTAATGAAAATTGTATACTAGTGATCAGGACATTACATAAAGTTTGAATGGCTTAAAATTGTCATGATAGAGTTAATAATATCAACTTTAAAGCCTCATGATCAAACTCTCCTCCAATTGACACCTACAACTAGACCCATAGAGGTGTAAGAAGGGTATTGTATATTTACAGAGGTATGATGTCTAAAGATTCCAAGGTAGGATTTCCACACTCCAAAACATTATAAAGGCTTGATATTATCATTTATGTGAAAGTGTGGTCCTAAAATAAAGAATAGATTTATACCACCTTAATAGTCACCTATAGGTTACTAGAAAGAGCAGGTTAATTTTAGCCCAAGAGAATGCTTGTTGTAAGGATATAAAGGTCTATGAAAGGAGATAAATAAAATTGAATGATGTATTAATACCAATGAAACCTTATGCAATATTCATATTAATTAAGAAGGTGTAACAAGCCTACAAGTTTGTTTAGGCTTGTAAAACCTAAGTCCAAGAGCAGAAGCCCATATATACAATCATGGAAAGGGTGACTTGTTAGGAGTAAGGTTGAAGTATAAAGAATTTTGAAGGTATATAATATTATCACATAACTCCAAGAGAATTAATAGATAGTTTAAATCAAGGGAGTTCTTATTATACTCTCAAGGCCACCTCAAAACACTACTCACATAGTCAAATGGATACATAGGCCTACCTAAGTTATTGAGAAGTAACTGGCTTGTTTTAAAGATTTAAAGGCCTATGATAATTTGAGGAAAAGAAAACCATTTTAAGATGGTTTCATAGAGACAATATAAATCTATTATCCCTTATAACCATCAATAAGTGAGACTAATGCTGATAAACCCTATTTTAGGCCAGACAAGTCTAGTAATACACATAGACCTACAATAGCGATCATAGAGAAGATCGCTGAAGAAATTGGGAAGTGTATAGAGATGATAAAAAACCTAGACAAGATCCCACAATATTTAAACTTATAAAAAATTGAATGGAAATGACTCAAAGAACCTACTAGGGTCATTTTGGCATACTTGGCTACAAACCCTAGGCTTGAGTAAATGGAGTTACAGGGGATATAATGGAGAAAGACAATTTTAAGGGGTTAGGGTAAGTTTTATATACCTATATGATTCATATAAAACTCATACTAAATACCAAACACTTTTAGACCTATTTTCTTTTTAGGCATCATAAAATGCAACCTACTAGCCTGAGGGTCTCATAAACCTACTCATATATCACATGAAAGGATGGATGGTAGATCAAGGTATTAGGAATAATAGGAAACCAATATTTAGTCATGATTCATGGTATTTGGATGTTTATCTAAAGCATTTTCTTTATGAATCATCCTTAAGAGTGCAAGGTACTCATAGGGTGTCCAAATAAACTAGTTTCAATCTGATGAGAGAGAAAATGATTTTAATGCATCCATATATTATAAAAAGACATTAAAAAACATGGATGATGTCCATAACTCCCCTAATCACCTCCCCATGCCATTAGTTGGTACTTGTAAGGTACAAGTGTATGGAAAAGGACCAAAGAAGGTTGTTTCAAGCTGCTTGAGAGGTCCGTACAAGGTGTCATAAGATAAAATTTGACATGGAGGATCCTCATAAGGTCATAAAATTAGATCACACATTTTATTGAGGTTTCACATATGTGGGAAGCCTATGGAGACAAAATTTAGTCTCTAGATAGGAAGGTCTAATTGAGACCTAGTTAGGAGAGAGAAATGTAGAAAAAGGCACTTTTACTCAGAGTCAGAGTCTAGAAATTAAATTTGAGATGAAGTTATAAGGGGATAATGGGTCCTTAGATATGTGATCAATTTATTATGAACCTCTGTAAATTATTCTACATAAGGAGGTTTGTAAGTTTTTAAGGCTATAAGGAATAAGGCTAAATGAGGCCTTTTGGCACAAAATGAGTACTTGAGGGTAGTTTGAGACATCAAAATGAGTTTTTAAAGGTATTATATGATGTGAGTAGGCCATAAATGTAGATATAATGAGTTAGATATGATGAATTCAAGTTTTAACACTTGTAATCAAAATTAGCCTAGTGAGATGAAGAGATTTCTAGATACCTATCAAGATAATGAATTGATGTGTCAAAGGGAACCTTTAGAGATCAGTTGAAATGTTTTAAAATTAGAGAAAATATTTAACTCAACATGACATGACCATAAATAAGGCCACTTTTCATTCCATAAGCCAAAGAAAAGGGCAGTTTTGCAGAGCTAGGCAAGGTGTCAAGCAATGTTTGAGACTTCCATGCCACTTGGAGCAGAAGAGTATCTTCAAAGGACTAACACTTATCTTTGAATACCTAATTGAGTATTTTTAAACTTCTTTCTTTTTTTAACTCCTTTTTGACACTTGTATCTTTCTCTCTCCTATGTCATTCTCTCCTTCTTCCCTCACTTTCTCTATATATTGAGCCTTAATTGGCTAAGATGGTATCCTCCACCTAGGTATGGAAAATCCATACCCATTTGAAGACTTTGATAAATGAATAATAACCTAGTTTTACCTTCTCTATGGACTAGTTTCAATATGTATGCTTGATCAGTTGATCTTGTTAAGTGATAGTCTTGCTTCCTTGGCATGCTTTTCCTTGTTTAACATTCATGTTTAGTTTGGAATCCTTTTTTTAGGTCTCATGAAGTGTTCAAATGGAGTGTTTATGGGTTTAGTGAGTTGTCTTTTCATTAGTGTTATGTCATGACCTCTTGACTAGTACTCCTAGATCAAGATTGCTTCACAAACCTTCATGGGAAACATTGATGTAGAGAGGCATATTTGGATTAGTTTCATATGCAAGTTAGTATCTTATTTGAAGTGGAATTATAACTGGTTTGTAGTGGTCAAATCAGATTTGGTTCATCACCTCTATTAGAGTAGGTTTCTCTCATTTTTTGTAGTAAGTGGTAGATTAGTGTTTGAGCCTAAGTGATTCATTAAGGGGAGTTAGCCCTTTAACCTAGAGATTCACCTCTCCAATAGGGTACCAACAACCTTGAGATGTTTCCATGTTCCATCAAATTCGGAAGGCTTGAACTACCTTTCAAAGGGTGCAAATTTTACTGATAACAATACCAAGACTATTATTATTATTATTATTATTATTATTATATATGTACATATTATTAATTTTATTTATGTAGAAACACACATTCATATATAATCACATCATAACAACCCAAATAAAATTCATTGGTTACAAACTAGGGCTTTTCATTTTGTAAAGTAAGATAACTTTGATTCTTTATTCAAATTTAGAGATAAATATAAGGATAAATATATATTTATTTTAACAAATTATCATATTTCCCATTCTAAACCATGAATAAATTTTGGCTAAGAATAAACTTTAGTAAATCTTAACAAAGAGAGAAAAATAACTAATTTGTCATAACTACACTAGCTAATATTTAAACTACCATCTTCTCCAATTACCATGGATGAAAGGTGAATGAAAAACATATATCCACATGGTTATCTTAGTCTCAAAGTAAATTTTAAGCTAAAATTAAAGCAATCTTGGTTGCTAACAAATCAAGTTAGGATATGGAAACTATAGATTGATAGGGACCACGGGGTAATGTAAGTATATTAAAAGTACAAAAAAATTAAATAATGCATTACATGATAGGAATTAAATGATATTGATGATGAGCACAAATTTTTCAATAGGGTTTATATTGTGAACAATCCATTTTAGTCACTTTTGTGTCAAAATTGTAAAATGGAACTACTTCCCACAAAGTAGTATAATATCATTTGTGCATCTAATGTAGGAGTTTTAATTCACTTTGGGGCATCCCTAATTTGTGTAATTCACCATAATATATCATTAAATTTCCACCTGATCATGTTTCTAGTCATAACAAGCCATCTCCCTTTCTCTAACCAATTAATCATTTCCCCTTTATTCAATCAAATCAACCAAATTCATATTCATATCATATTAATTAAATTAATATTTTTGATTAGTTTAATTAATCCTTCCTCTATAATTAGAAATTACATGGAATTAGAATTTATAATTTCATTTATTTTAATTTCCCCCCTTTTCACATCATGTGGGACACTTTCCAAGGAGCATTATCCACCCTCCATCTTGGAGACAAAATGGAGGGCCCTCATTCCACCTTTTAAGATATTCATGAGAATTATTCTACACCCTTAATCTTGAAAACAAGATTTAAGGATCTCATTTCATCCCTCAAGATATTTTGTATGGAAATTCTCCACCATACATCTTACATACAAGATGAAGGGCTCATATTAATCCCCCTTGGGATATTTTGAGGAGTATTCTCCAACCTTGATTTTGGATAAGATGAAGGGCTCATATTCATGATCCATATCATAATACATGTGATGCCTTGGGGTGAATTATCCACCCTTCATCTAGATACAAGATGAGAGGATCACATTCAGTCACTTTGCCTATAAATAAAAGGGCACCCCTCTTTATATCTCATACTCAAGATTTATAACAAAGATTTGCAAGTTCTTAGAGCCACCTTGTGAATCAATTCAAATTATTAACAAGATATTGTTAAAAAATTTAAAAGGGATGTGCTCCACTCTTCAAAGATGATATTGTTAAAGACCCTTTAATACTACATTTTGAACCACACTCTATTTGCTTTCAATAAGGTGAAGATTCCACAAAAGGATGTATAATTTGCATGATTTTGTCTTCATATTTGGTTTTATATTCATCCTTCCTTTGGTTCATGAGTTTTTAGGATTAAGGTAGTTTGTTTCATTTCTTTGATTTTATAATTTCACTAACTAAGGAAACATTAACCTTTTGTACTCCTATGGATACATATGACACTCCTGGTGGGACTTGCACTTCACTTTATTCAATCAAGAATCTTATTATCTTCCCATTTGGAAATTATCTCAAATTTGAATTTGATATCCCCTTCTCTTCTTCTAAATTTGTCCATCATATGTCTCTTTAGGATTAAACTTAGGGTATGTTGAATTTAGTTTTAGTAACTTTAGTATAACACTAAAATCATATTTTCTATCAAATTAATTTATGGGTTCTCTATATTTTTTGGTAATATACAAAAACATATTTAAAAAAAAAAAAAGTTTATGGTTTTCTTGGATTTGTATTTTAATTACTGAAATAAATTTACCATAAAACATTCAAAATCCTCATTTTAGTCTATTATTTCTCAGTTCTCTATATTTTCTTTTTTTTTTTTAATATAAACCTATTTTATTTTTAAAAATTAACTTACAAATTTCTCACAATTCATGTTTTACTTTTTACACATTTGAATTCATTAACATTATTTATTGTAGGTGCTTTTTGGCTTAGTTTTTAAGTCTTTTTAGTGTAGGTTTTGATTGCTTAGTTATTCATAAACAAACTACTAATTATTTTGTGCAAGATGCTTGATATCAAATCAAAGGAAAAAAATAGACCTACCTCACTTGACAAAGACCCACCAAGCAAAAATACTCATTATTTTTATTGCAAGTTACAAAAGGGTGCGGCGATCCATTAAAGAAAAATATTATTCATTCACATTTCCTTTAGTGTTTAAAAAAATAATTCTTTCGATTTGATGAAATAAAACACTTTCATTTTTATTCATCATTTTAGTTTTTTACTTAAAGACTTATGTGTGTGTATGTGTGAACCCTTCATACATATGCTCTCTCCTTGGTAGTGTGAATCAAAATCATGGAGGTAATCGCTTGTTTTATATTGAAATATTTATCCATTATTCTCTTTGATTTACCTGAGTTTGATTCTTGAAAATTAGAACAACAATACGTTTCCTTTCTTTTTGGCTGCATGATTGGTTTGTCATTGACTTCTTATGAATATTTAGGGCACAGTGACTAGGATGTCATTACTCAACATTTGTACCAACACTATTTATCTAGCAAGGTATATAAATCAAGGCTACATTAGCTATACTTTATCTAAAATGTCCTTTAGAGCTTGATTTTCCTAGTAGCACTTCTTTGAAATCCTATAGATGAAGTGGTCATGAAGGGACAAGACCCTCCTATGAATATCCCATTAAGTCTCACATCCAAGTAATATATTTTTACACCCACATATTATAAGGTATACTAGGACTATATAGTAAGCCTAAAAAAATTTTAGAATAGGACCTTTTGGCTATAAAACATTCATTAGCATAGGGTTACAAAGGTAACAACCCTTGAAGATGTATTTCATGTACATAAATTTTGAGAGAAGGTTGGGATTAAAACACCACCAATAATTGCATTAATTACTTAAAAAAATTTAAATTTTATAATCCTCTCTCAAGGTGAGTATATCAAAAGAATGTGGACCCACTTCAATCAAATTTATGTTTTTTAATTTAAAACCACTTCAATACTAAATTCAAATTCTAGTCTTAGTACCAAATCTTAAGTTCAAATCAGCCTTGTTCAATTCAAAACATTCTCTTTTCATTTCCAAGTCACATGCTAATTCACCTTCACATTTAAATCTATTCTAAGTTTATGTTAACAGGTCAAAACCTTTTATCCTTACACTCAAAAATTACACTTTGTTTTGAAATATTCTTACATTTTCAAAACTTTAAGTTAATTGAAAACATGTTTGGTAGCTTAGGCCAATTGACCTTTCAAAAACTCAAAATTAGGTTAAATTACTTGGTTTATAATAGTATTTAATATGCCTCACTACACGAGAAGTGGAGTGGATTACAATGCTGCTTATGATGATGATTAGACATAAAATCAAAGAGAATACATAAATCCATTTGCATATTAACCAGATTATCAAAATGATCAATAGGATTATATAAAATCACATGGTATGGAAGTCCATCAATGTGTGTATGAAGATGTGGCACCTGTAACTTAGGAGTATGAAGAGGAAATAAAATGTAGATTAGTCTCTTATTAGTCAAAATAAGAAAACACAAAGAACAACTATGCACTAAGACTAAACCCTCTTGCCTAAACACTAAGGGGAGCATGACATAATAAGAAAGAACAAAAAAATAGATGAATATAATACAAACTTCTTACCTCCCTTGTCATATATGGTGCTTACTTATTGGCATAAAAATGTATGTGATTGGCCCATGATGATTGTAGTATCTTAACAATGCTCATCTAAGGTGGTAGCATCTCTCCAATAGTCACTTGTGACTTGGTGTTGAAGCTTGGCATAATTTGACATAATAACCCTATTCTCAAAGGGCTTCAAGAAGGTATTATAGCAGAATAAACTTACACACAAAAGCTTGTTTATCAATGGTGTAGGCACTTGTATTTATATATCAAAGAACTAACTGTAACCATGGGTAGGTTAGGTTAAATTCTAACATGGGTTGAATTTAAATTGACCTTGGTTTGGTTAGTCTAACTATATGAGGGTTTAAGATACTCATGAAATCTTGACACCTTAGTTTTAGATATTTATAAGGCATGATAACTCAATTTATATATCTGTGAGGCATGAGTCATATTTATGAGATAATAAATCATTTTATTAGCCCATTTGACTCTTTGAATTCATTTTTGGCAAAACTTCATTTTTAGTAAATGAAATTAAATAATTTGATTTGGAATTTTTATTTAGGCAAGTTTACTAGGATTTGTAATATAATTAATCTTGATTAGTGTTTTTTGATCTTTTGGAAATTGATTTAAAGGTCATGAATTAATAGATTAACATGTTAAAAGTGCCAAATTACTAGGTCATAATTTGACTAGGATTAGAATTGAACTAGTTTAGTGATGTATATAGGGTAATACACCATTTAAGCTAGATTCGTCACACTCCTAGGCAATTAAATCCCTTACATGGATGAATTTAGGAAATTTAGGTGATTTTTAGGCCTAAAATATGTCGTTTACTAAAAATTGAACTGAATGCCAATGTAGGCATAAAAGTGGCCAAAATTAGGTGTCGATAGTTTTCCTCTATTTGAGAAGGAATTTCAAGACATATGCACAATAACATATTTTCAAAGAATGAATAAGTCATTAATCCAAATGGTTCAGGCCTTAAAGAGTGGTATATAAGCCCTTGATTCCCTCTCGAGGGAATAGGTGGCAAAAATAGAAGCATCAAATGTTCCCTCAAAATGAATAATATGACATGATTTATATGGAGTAATAGGGGTGAGATTAGTGAATTTACAAAAGTTAGTTATAGATAGTATAGAAAAGGAGAGTAACTGAGTTATGCAAAGGTGGTTATAGTTAGCAACAAAGGGTGTGACACTGGTTTCCCCAAAGGTGGTTATACGTAGTGGAATATATGGTTGCCACAATAAGGTGATAAGATAGATACTGATTTTCCTAAAGGTGGTCATAATCAGTAACTAAATAGAAAACACCAATTTTCCCAAAGGTGATTATAATTTGGAAAGAAAAAATAGGAAAAGAGACCAATTTGCCCAAAGGTGGTTATAATCAACAATAGAAAGGGAAACACATTGATTTACCCAAAGGTAGTTATAATCAATAACACATATGTTGGAAAAGGATAACAACACATTTATAGCCTAAATGTGAGTTTGAATTTTCACTTTCTAATAAACATGGGATATAGACTAAAAAATTACATTGTGAAATGGGTCTTAAGAGGAGGCCTAAAAAGATAGTGCTGGTAAAGGATAACAACACATTTATAGCCTAAATGCGAGTTTGAAGAGGCACATTCAAACAAAAATAGTTTATCAGCTAATAAAATGGCATTATTAAATGGGTCATAAGAGGAGGCCCAAAAGGATAGTGCTAGTAAAGGACAAAAACACATTTCTAGCCTAAATGCGAGTTTGAAGAGGCACATTCAAACAAACATGGGATATAGGCTAAGAAAATGATGTTGTTAAATGGGTCTCAAGAGGAGGCCTAGAAGGATATTGATAATAAAGGATAACAACACATTTATAGCCTAAATGCGAGTTCAAAGAGGCACATTAGAACAAACATGGGATATAGGCTAAGAAAATGACATTGTTAAATGGGTCTTGAGAGGAAGCCCAAAAAGGAATGGTTAAGAGAGGGGATGTTATTTTAGAGTTTAACATCTTATTATGTTGTATGAATCATATGTATGCTTATTCATATATTCTCATCTAGATAAACACATAACAAATCATTTGTTACACTTGTTTAGATAACCATTGCTAGAAGACTCCATGTGAGCATGGTTTTATTTTAGCTTGTTATATTATGCATAATAGTTATGGATAACTAAAATAGAAATGTATATCCTAAGCATGAAAAACTCAATTTACATGTAAAGATAAATAACTTAGGAATAAGATATGGATAATCAAATCCCAAGTGTAAATATAACAAATAAATCAAGTGCAAGATTAGATACAAAAGTCCATAACCGAAGTACATGATATGGATAATCAAGACTTAAGTGTAAAAAAAATGTAATAATATTATGATAATCGAGAAGCAAATGACAAATAAATAAACAAAAAGATAAAAACAAACAAAAATATGAAAATATAAAAACACAACAAATTACTAATAAAAATACAAAAAAACACCAATAAAAACATGACAAAACAACAATAAAAACAAACAAAAAAACACCAATAAAAAAAAAACTCAATCAATCAAAGTGAAGAAAATAATCAAAAAGACTAAACAATCCAAAACAAAGAAAAGTGAAGTAAACAAACTAGTCTAAACAAACAAAAACAAAGAAACTAATCTAAATAAACAACAATACATAAATAAATATATAATCACAATGTTAGTGCAAACAAAAAATAAATTATTTGTGTGTGTGTAATAAAGGTGTTATTCTTAGCAATATGATGACCCCTAAACTAGGTAGTAATGACATAGGTATCATAACATAAGAATAATTAGCACAAGGTTTCCCCTTGGCTATAGGGAAATAATAACATAAACAAGACTAACAAAAATTGCCCCTTGTCTATAAGAGAAAACAATAAAATGAGATGTTAAAAAAAATAAGGGGGCGGGATAGAATAAAAAGAAAGGGTAGCCGAAATGACTCCAGATGCATCAGGGAAGTGGACACTACCTACATAGTTCTATGGACACAAGATCTAGTGTGAATTTTAGGCCAAATGTAGTTCTCATATGATATGGGATAGAAGAAAAAGGATGATAAAAAAATGTGATTGATGGGTAGAGGAAAATAGGAATGGTCTCACAAAATGATGAGTGCATGAGAGGAGGAATGACACATCACAATCGTAAAAATGTCAACACAAATAAATAGTGCAAGCATGAGAGAGTATGGTTTAGGCTAAAACTACACTAAAAGTCTAAAGATGAGTTTCCACAAATGAAATGAAATGGTAATTCATAGTGTCTATTAAATCTAAGGCTTAGAAGGGGAATGAACTCGTAAAATGACCAGAGAATTGAAACACATTACATTCATAAAATAATGAGAGTGTAAGACGATGCTGAGTGGTCATTAATGCATCAAATTCAAGTAAATAATGCTCACTATATGAACTCACAAAATAGAAAGAGTGTATTACTGAAGGCTAAGAAGGATGGAGAAACTAAATGACAAATGGTTACTCATGAAATAGTTAGGGGTCCCAAGATATTTAAGACAAAGAAGTGGTCAAAAATTAAAGGAAGGTGTAATCGAGCTAATCTAAGATACCTCATGTATCTAGGTATTGCCTACATAGTCTGTGTGGACCTTGGGTTGATGTAGTTATCCCAAATTTGGGAGGAAAATGACCAAGGTGGTCTAGAAATAAACTAAATATACAATAAGGCCCATCCCAATTTTTTTTATGGCTTTATATCTCACATGGAAATTCTAATCCAATTTTCATGATTTTATGATATTTATGATTTTCTAGATATTTTATAAATGTTTAGGGGTTTTTGAAACTATTAAAAATGTTTTTGGAATTTTATATTCATCTCAACTCAATAAAAAATTATGAGACATAGAAGAGTCTAACTCATAAAATGGTGAGAGCATGTCTTATGTTGGTCTCAAAATGATGAGAATGTTCAACTTAAAATGTTCATAAAATGGTGAGAGTGTGGTGAAGGGTTGACTAAGCTAACCTCAATATAAATTGAGCATTACCTACATAGTCCCATTAGGACCTTACGTCACTGTAGTTTTGCCTATTTAAAAGGTAGTGAAATGATTCAAAAATTTTGGTGTTTTTGGTATCTCAACTCGATCAATAATTATGAGATACAACATAGTCCAAGTTCACAAAATGTTGAGAGAATATGGTAAAGGGGTGACTGAGCTGACTGCAATGTTAATTGAGCACTACCTACATAGTCCTAATGGGACCTCAAGTCACTATAGTTATGCTTATTCAAAAGGAATCCAATTAAGTACCATCAAGTTCTAGGTAAAAGGAAAATTGAAAGGAAAATGATAATAGTAATGGCAAGGTGATGTGGTAATGCATGGTAAAATTATTACTCCTAATTTTCTCATAGGAAGTTATAATTGGGAAACAATTACAAAGGGTTAGTGGTACTAATTTTCCCATAGGTGGTTATAATTAGTAGCACAAGGTGGGATGCTAATTTTCCCAAAGGAGGTTATAATCAGTGGCACCATTTAAACATAATAAAAAATGAAGGATGTAATTTCTTGATCCACTATCATACTACTTTCATATACTGCCATTTAAACATGTAATTCTAAAATAATTGCTAGAACTAAATTTGTCATCAACCACTGAATATGCATATAAAATAAATGAATCTTAACTAAGGGAAAACATGATAGGTAGGGTTAGGTTGAAAAAATGGTTGGTGAAGGGTTAAAGGTATGGTAGGATGGTAAGGGGTATAGTACAACGAATAGGTATAATGTGGCACAAATTAAATGATCTTTTTAGATAATAATTCAAATTGATCAAGCATAGAAATTATAGAGGTGCATTATTTTCATAGGTTCATCAAGTTCATCTCCCTCTAGTGTATAGAGTCTCCACACTCCAGAACCATAGTTGGAAACAACCACATAGGGTCTAAACCAATTTCTTTAGAATGTTCCCTTTTTTTCGAATTTAACATTTATAGTTTTCTAATTCTCTTTTAGTACTAGGTCTCCAAGCTTTAATTCATGATTATTTATGTGCCTATTGTATTAGACTTTGATTTAGATTTGATAAGCTTGAAGATTATTCAAAGTGGCCAAACATTTACCATAAAGTAAATCTAGCTTATACAAGTGAGCCACTCTGTAGTCTTTATCATCAATGGTGTGCTACAATGATATTCAGAGATAAGGTAACTCGACATCAATGGGAATAATGGCTTGAGTTCCATAAATGAGTGAATAGGGTATAGCTAATTTTGGAGTACAAAATGTGGTATAATATGCCCATAGGGAATTGGATAACTACAAGTGCTAATTATGAACAATGTCATTGATAATCTTTTTTAGAATGTTAACACTAGTTTTATTAGAAGCCTCAACTTGGCCATTGCCTTGTAGGTAATAAGTAGTAAAAAAAATGTAGTTTGATGTGGTATTAAGAGCAAAGTGCTTTCACATCTTTATTATTGAAAGATATATCATAATAAGATATAATGTTGGAAGGGATGCCTTAGAGGAAAATGAGATGGTTGAATATGAACTTGGAGATCTAATTACTAGTGATGTAAGGGAAATGGCTTTCACTCACTTAGTAAAGTATTCAATAGCAGTTAGGATATGCTTATGTCCATCTAAAGAGGTTGGATTGATCTTCCTAACAAGTTCAAGTACCCACATTGAGAATGACCATGGTGTTGTCAATGGTTTGAGTGTCTTGATTAGAGCATGAATAAAATTGGTATGCTTTTGACACTTGACACACATTTTCACACATGCAGCTATGTCTACTTCCATAGTTGGCTAGTAATAACCAATATGCAATAACTTTTTGGCTAATATTTCCCCATTAATGTGGGTTACACACACTCCTTCATGGACTTCTCTCAATTCTAATCTAGATTATATATAAGGTAAATAATAAAGCATAGTTCCATCATAGCTTCTATGATACAAGGTTGGTCCAAGCAAGGTATGGAGAGAGGCTTTATGGGCAAAGAATTTTTGTTTTTATGTGATAAATTTAGAGGCATGGTTTTTTATTTAAGTTAGGTGTATATATTAGAGTACTAATGAAATGTGGAACATCAATGTCACAAACCATCTCGATGATTGTTTATTAATGTGTCAGTGCTAAGAGATGTTCAACAAGAAATTGATAATCCCTAGCTCTATCAGTGATCTAGATCATAGAGACAATAGTGGCCATAAAATATATTATTCTATTATTAACCCAAGGTATTATTTCAAATTGGATGTTAGAAATCTGATTCTTGAGAGTAGAGACCATACCTTTAAAGGGTATCAATGTCTCATCCTTGGTTTTATACTGATCTATGGCTTGATTAATGATTAACTGAGAATCAACATATAATAATAAATGTTTAATATACCACTATACTTATTAACAAATCCCTATAATTATCACTTCATTCTTGAGCATGTTATTGGTACATGGAAATCCAATGTGAAAGGACTTGGGAATGAGATCCCCTTATGGTGTAATAAACAATATTCTGGTCCCTAATCCATGAGTTGTGAATGATCCATAAAAGTACATCTTCCATTATTTAGCCTCAAGAGGTACATTTTCTTATTCAATGGCCATTATGGCCTCATTTAGAAATCCAAATGTAAGAGGTTGAGTATCTTGAGAGGAGCTTCAACAGGCTAATATGTGAGTACCTGCCCCTTAATGGATTTTTAGTTGGCATATTCAATTTCAAACTCGCTCAATATCATAATCCATTTTTCCATATGACCCTTTAAATTTTATTTGGGAATTATATGCTTGAGTGGATATACTTTGGCAATAATAATGGTCTTGTTGTTTAGCCTATAATGATGCCATTTTTGGGCTGTGAATACCATATCTAGACAAGCTATTTTAATTGGCATATATTTATGTTGATACATGACAGATGTTTATATCAGATAATATAAGGCATGCTCCTTTCCCTATTTGTCATGTTATGTCAAAAGTGCCCCCAGGGCATTCTTGATTGTTGATAGGTAAAGAAGTAATGGCTTGTTTGGCATTGGTCACAACAAAATAGGTGGGTTGGCAAGATTTTATTTAAGTTGTTTGAATGCTTTTTGGAACTCTTCATTCTAAGAGAAGGTGATACATTTTTTCATCAAGTATGTAAATGGATGGAATTTTTTTATCTAATTGTGAGATGAAATGTCTGATAGATTGAATCTTACTCTGTAAACTATGGAGCTACTTCAAGGTAGATGGTGGTGGCATTTATGTAATTTCATGGACCTTAGCTAGGTCAACTTCAATATCCCCGAAAGAGACAATGAAACCTAAAAGTTTTCCAAAAGTGATGCTAATTACACATTTATCTATATTAATCCTAACATTGTACTCACAAAGTCTCTCAAATATTATGCATAATATGGCTGGGTGATTAACATAGGTCTTTAATTTACCCAAAATATCATCAACATAGTCCTCAATAATGTCATGCATCATGTCATGAAAAATCACTATCATAGCTCTTTGGTAAGTGGCTCCAGCATTATTAAGCCCAAATGACATTACCTAATAACAAAACATTCCCCATGAAGTGGTGAATGCTATCTTGTTAATTTTGTGGTGCTATCCTAATCTGATTGTATCCTAAAAAGCCATCCATTAGAGAGATCATTTCATAGCCAAACATTGAGTCAACTATAATCTCAATATTAGGTAGAGGAAATTCATCTTTCAAGAAATATTTGTTGATATCTCTAAAATTAGTGAAAATTTAGATCCCTTTTATCTTTTTACTTATTGGCACAATATTTGATATCCACTCTAAATAGTCAATTGGCTTGATGTTTTTTGCATCTAAGAGTTTTTATAACTCTTTCTTTACTAACATAGTAATATGAGGATGCATCTTACGTAACTTTTGTTTAATAGTCTTGGAATCATAATGTACAAGAATATGGTGCACAACCAAGGTGGGGTCCAAACCTAGCATGTCTAAATAGGACCATGAAAATATGTCAACAAATTCCCTTAAAATGGTTGTAAAAGCTTCATGTTCCTCCTTAATGAAGGACTTGCCTAGTTTAATCCACTTTGTGTTCTCTAGAATACCAATATTTACCTCTGAAGTGTCCTACACTAAAAGTGTAAAACCATCATCTAGAATAGTTGGTAAGGAGTTGAACTGATTAACAATGGCAAAGTCTTCTAGATGGATTGTATTATCTAATTCCCCTAAATAGGAAGAATTAGATTATCATAATATTGGTATTGGCCATGATATGAATACCTTATGACACTCTTGAATAATCTATACAAAAGCTTGCTACTCTTCAGTGCTTATATTTAATCCATAATTAGGCTACAGGTTAGATATTTCTTATGCTTCATAGGAAGAGGGGTGAACATTCTTGTATAATGGTGATGAAAACTAATTTTCACAAAGAGACTTGACTTTCTCTTTGCTTTTTCCCTGGTCAAAAAGTACCCCAAAGAGGTTTTCACTTTTAGACCTCAATGTTTGATTTATTTTATTTTTTTGGCTAGGGAAGTTCACCCTCTCTCCAAAGTAGGAAACATGATCCAATATAATAGCAAAGACCTAATTTTGGTATCCAATGGGTATGTGACTCCTTAATCCTATAAATTTGTATATGGCCTCATCATTTTAAAACTAGTCTAATGGTACTATTGAATCTTGTTGGTCCCAGTCTATTAATTGTGGATGGTAAAGGGTTAAATGTGTAGGTTGATAAATAGGGTTAATGATGTAAATGTCATGGGGGTTAAACAAGTTTGTATCAGTTAGGTAATTTTAAATGCTATAATCAGACCCTGCATTGCTACCATCATCATCATCATCTCTAGTCATTTATGTTGGAATGTGAGTTAGGTATGTAGGGTCACCCTTAGGTAGTTTAAATTTGATACCATGATTTTCCTTGTACTTAGTCATTAGAACTAGTTTAATATTGACTTGTTGATATAACATAAGGCCTTTGCATTCATAAATTAGGTGATCCATAATATAGCTAGGAATATGATACTTCACATTTTGGTAACAATAAAAAAACTCATTAGTGTAAAGCCATGAATCATCTTTTGCTAATGGGTCTTGTTCTAATCCAGAGGCTGGTTTGAAGGTAATGTGATATTATTGTTGATATTTTATTTTGGTGTCTCATGTCATATTCTTGGCTGTATGTCTCTCATAAAGTTTAGGGTTGTTGGGAAATTTGGATATATGGAATGCATTACAGGTGCTATATTATCCAATACCTTTATCAATGACATAGAAATGGTTGTAAATGTTTAGTGGAGGCATGGATGAAGTAGAGGCTAAGCTATCTAGGTCAATGTAATTGGATTATAGGCCTAATTCAATGGCTTTTCCTTTATCAAACTTTTATCCTTATAATGTGGGTATAACATTTATGACAAACTGGTAGTTATAGGTTTTATAATCAGACTCAAGGCTTTTACAATACAAATATGGCTAAAGATCAATAGGTATAGTCAATTCCATTCCTAAATGTGGAAACTTTATATACTAATGCAATGTAGAAGGTATGGCCCTAATTTCGTTGATCCAAGGTCAGCCCAATAACAAATTTTAAGATAGATCCAAATCTAAAACATGGCATAAAGTATCATGGGTCAATGGCCCAATCACTACTGGTAGGCTAATGGTACCTTGATATTCCCATTATTTATTATCATATGCATTGATAATGATGGTATTTGGCTACAAGTTGGTTGTTATATATCTAAGATGTTTGACTAACTTTAGAGATAAAATGTTGAGACCCAAACCATTATCTATAGGGACACGTTTAACTCTTTGGTTCAGTATACTAAATTAAATGTACAATAGGTTATTATATAGAGGGCCTAGAGAAGACACATCACTTTGGTCAAAGGTGAGATGTTGGCTAGGGAATAAGTGTCCTACCATGGCTTGGAATTTGTATGGAATGATATCATCTAGCATAATAGATTGGTTTAAATACTCATTTAGGATGTCTTTATGGATGATAGACGTGCGTAACAAATCCATGATGGATATGTGTGCAGGTGTCTTATTTAGTTGTTCCATAACATCATAAGTTTTTCCCTCAATCTGATTAGTTGATTTATTTATGATAGGTACAAAAGGTTGATTAGGCTCATTTTTAGTATTTGGTTGTGGTCCTCTAATAGTAACTTTGGCTTGTTGAGTTATGATTACATAATCTTAATTTAGATCTTAGTTTTGGTGGTTAGATGGGTAGTTAGGGAGGCTTGGAGTGATGATTATTGGATGATAGGGAGTTTGATTATCAACATGTCTTGTATAATAATCAATGACATATGGAGGTTCGTAGGTATTATTTGAAAAATAGGCATTATAATGTGAAGGTCCTGATCTATTGGTATTTGGTCTAGGGTTAATAGTAATGGTGGAAACATTATAGAGAGGATTAAAAATCAAGTTAGTCAAACATTAGTTCATAAATAATGAAAAATGCATAACTAACTAACTAACTAAGCCTATCTATTCCTATGGGAATTAAAAAGGATAAAAATAAACAAAATGAAAGAAATCAACATCATATTACCTTACCAAATGGATTCACCATACCCATGTGGCTCAAAAGAATGTTCTCCCTTGATCAAACATCCTTGTCTTTGTCAAAAAAGGTGGAAAACTCCTCCAATGTCTCAAGAATACTCCATAAAACCTAGGCTCATGATTACAAATCACTAAGCTAGCCTATCAATGAAGCTTGCAAACAAAATCAATGATAATGTGCAAAGGATTATGGAAACAATTTAACATTATAAATTTGCAATATTCAAGGTTAAAATTCATGTCCATGGCCTCTCTATTTATAGATTTTCAAGATTGGTTAGGATCAACCATGACCATCCATCTCAATATTGAGATGTGTGTCCATGGATTATCCTAATATTTGGAATTAAACTCATAAATATCCTCAAGATAAATAAGCATTAAAGAGGCATGAGAGGCATTAACTAGGCATGGGTGACCCATAATCCTAATATTTTATGCACTTATGGCTTGATGGATGCCACCCCATAGATGATGTCACTAGGTGATGCAGATATTGAAAATAAATTTCCAATAATGAGATATTCAAAAAGATCTATGGAATTTTTACTTAAACTCTTAAATTGGATTAATTAACTTAAGTAAGTTTAATCAAGTTTAGTGTAATTCTTTGGAAATTGGTGTACAATTAATCAAAATGGTCAGAAAGTCATATTACTAGATTATAATTTGATTAGAGAGGAACTGAAAGGTGATGTTAGATGTGTTGGAGATGTATTCCCATTTAGGATGTTTCCAACACCAAATAAAAAAGGTATGTGATGCGTACCAATGAATTAAAAGAAAAGGGTGATCCAAAACACTAAATGGTGAAATTGTCATTTTGACTCGAAATGATCTGATCAAAGTTAGCTGGCCCATGAAATGCATTGCCTTATTTAGGGATACTTTGACCTAAACTAGCACTTGTAAGTGAAAAGTTTAAACCATTTAGGGAATTTTATGTATTTTGACCTAAAATGTGCTTTTGAGTGCAATTTGAGTAAGATTAATAATTTTAACACAAATGGTGTTAGGAATTAGATGTCTACATTTTGCCCCTATTTGAGAAGGTGTAGCGAGACATTCAGACGAAGAAACATCTTTTCAATAAAAGAGTTGTCAAGAATAAATTGGAACAGACCCATGATGCCCCCTCGAGAGGACATACTAGGATAACATAAAAAGATGGACTCTCAAAAAGAGAGAGAAAGTGAGAGATTAACCCATGGATTAGATCACATCCAGATGAGCTACTACTTGCACATGTGATTACCATCAATGATAAAAATATAATTAGGAGTATAATAGGTCCCAAAAATGGAGGGAATGGGAAAGATCAAATCCATAAATGTAAGGGACACACTTAAACGTACCCAATTTGAGAGTATAAGCTACACGCTTACAATATTGAGCAATCCCCAAATAAGTTGCACACTAAAATATTGCCATCATGGGCATTAGTGTGGAGAGATTGGAATTAGAGTACAAGAGAGAGCGTTCTACTTTAGGAAGGGAAGCACCACTAGAATAGGGTCTCCAAAGAGAAGATAATAAGTACTCTAGTAGAGCAAAAGTGATCATCATAAAATAGTTTTACCCCAGTAGGGCAAATTTTGATCATTGATAAAGAATAAATAATTATTTTACCCCTGTAGAGCTGATTTTATTCAAACATGGTTCAGATGTTGGGCCCCAAAATAAGAAATTGGCAATTAAAAATAGATCAAGGATATAGTCAAAAAGATATGTTAAAGCAAGTGGGTGAAAACGTACATGCAATGGTGCAATGGATTAGAAAGACATATAAAACCAAACATATGAGTATGCACAAGGTGATGAGAGAGATGAAAAGAATAATGGAGATAGATGAGCTGACCTCAATAGAAATTGAGTGCTACCTACATAGTTTTATGGACTCATGTTCTAATATGAACTTCAAGCCAATATAGTTCACCCAGGTTTGGGAGAGAAGGGAATGAGGAATGATGAAAAATGACCAAGAATTGATTAGACTTAAAATGTATGTAAAGAGATGCATGTCTAAGCATAAAATAAGAAGCTTGAAATACATGCTACCTAGAAGCCTAATTCCATATCATGAGCCTAGGTGTTGCAAAGTGTTCTTGAGAATCCTTCATCAGAGCCGATGTTATTGTTAAGACATTGAGACCTGAGCACAAAGTGCTTACTATATCAAATCAAATTAGGCATAATAAGTATGAATAACTTAGAATGACATAAGATTACAATTTCACTAAGCTAGTTCAAATGTGAATACATATAACTAAGGATAATGGTAAAATAATGACCAAAACTAGAGTTACAACGATTTGCATTTAAATAAAATAAAAAAAAAGATAAACGTAAATGAACCTAACTTGAAATCAAGATATGATCTTAAGTAGGAACAAAATGTTTAAAAACAAAATTCAAGAATGTCTTAATGACATGAGACCAAGATATGAATAATCAAGATCCATGTGAATCATCAAGATGTTCTAAAATACAAAAGAGAAAAGAAAAAAAACAATTAATGAAACACAAGACCAAGATGAGACAAGAATTAAGAAAAAGGAGAAGAAATAAAAGGAGAGGTGTGAAAGCACAATAAAACACCAAAAAAACACAACAAAACTCCAAGAGAACTCAAATAAACACACACAAATAAAAACCAAGTTAGTGTAGTTCAAAGACAAATGTTTATGTATGTGCAGTAAAAGCATTAATTTCCACCACATCATACCAAATAATAATGACATGAAAATTGTTCCCTAATTAAAGAGTAATACTGAAAAAAGAAATGGGGGAAGAGAATAAAAGGAAGGGGTTGGCCGAGCTGACTCCAGATCTATAAGATAAGTGGACATTGCCTACATAGTTCCATGGATGCATGTTCTAACATGAACTTTAGGCCAAATTTAGTTCTCCTAGGAAATGGGATAGAAGAGAAATGATGACCACACTAGCATGACTAATGTTATAAGAGAAATGGAAGATATGACAAACAAATGAGAATGGTCTGGCAAATAAGAAGCTGATGAGATGAGAAAGAATGATCTTATAAAATGGTAAGTGCATGAGACAAGATGAAATGAACTGGTGTTTTTGTGCTTGAAAAATGACAAGAGCATAACATGGTGGAACAAGAATGTACAAATTTATAGAATCAAAAAATAATGTTTTTGTTCTTTTCTTGATCATGTTATGATGTTTTTGGTATTTTCAAAGTATTTTAAATATTTTTGGTATTTTTGGGATAGAATATGCACAAGGTTGGACCATCTAGTCGAGGAGATACACGTCTTGAGAGTAGAGGTTCCAATAAAATAGCTAAGTTGGCTGCAATAACCCGTGCTCATAAATCGGTGAGAGTGAGGACATCGATAAAATAATAAAGAGCAACAAATGTTATATAGAATAATGTGTAACCTAAAGTAAAAAATAAGTATCTGCATTCACCTATCTATAATAGTGTAGCAATGATTTGAAACTAAGAAGATGTTTCTTTTCACTTGTTTGAAGTTATAGAATATTGTCTTGGCTAAACTACATTGTAGAACTGTTGCTGAGGATGTTCATAATGTTCATGAGACATAATCAAGATCATAATTAGTCAAGGGATAAAAAGTGTTCAAGCTTATAACATACCTTAGACAAAACAAAGAATATACTTATCGAAGAGATAAATCTAGAATGGGATGAAGAATATGTTCAAAGTGCCAAGGATTCAAAGCCTTTACTATTGAGAACCATGAAAAGTGGACCAAGGTAGTATACAATGCATTCAAGGTAAGATAAAAGGGTGGGATAAAATTACATCAATGCAAGTTGCCCCTAAGTCAAGGGTCTTGTAGACAATGGTTCAAATATGTTCATGCATAGAACCTCTTAATGTGTATGATGTTCATGGGCTCTAAAAGTTCTTCACCATTAGGTTTAGTGAGTTGATATGCTCCTGATCCATAATTTGCTATGACAATATATGGTCTTAACCAATTAGGTTGAAACTTGCCTTTATTTTTGGGTTCAACATTCATGTTCTTCTGGATCTCTTTCAAAATTAAGTCACCAATCTCAAACTCTTGAGGGATTATTCATTTTTTGTAGTTCCTTTACAATCTATTCTGATAGGCCTACAAGTTTTTTAGGGCAGCCAAATTCTTACCATCAAGAAGTTCTAGTTCTTGCAGCTATGAGGCTCTATAGTCTTCATCATCTTCAATGTGATCTAGTTATATTCTTAATGATGGGATCTCAATCTCGATTGGGATGATATATTTAGTGCCAAAAATAAGGGAGTATGGAGTAGCTCTAATTGGGGTACGATGATTGGTTCTATAATCCTAAAGGGCAAGAAAGAGTTGCAAGTGCCAATTATAACTAACAACATTAATAATCTTCTTTAAGATGGCTAGAATGGTTTTATTTGATGCCTCAGCTTGTCCATTGCCTTATGGGTTATATAGAGTGTATTTTTTGTGCTTGATCTTGAATTTTTCACAAAGAGATTTCACATCTTGGTTTACAAAGGATCTACCATTATCAGATATAATATAGGTTGGGATGCCATATCAACAGATGGTATGGTAAAGAATGAATTTAGCTATTTGTTTCTTGATAACATAAGTGAGAGGAATGGCCTCAATCCACTTGGTAAAGTACTCAGTTGCAGTCAAAATATGCTTATGGCCATCTAAAGATGTTAGGTTAATTTCCCTAATGAGATAAAGACCCCATGTTGAGAATGGCCATGGTGTTGTAATTGAATGCAATGGCAAGGAAGGTGCATGTATCAATTTTCCATGCTACTGACAAAAAGCACACTTTTTTAACTAATTACAATCATCTATCTCTATTTTGGGCCAATAATAGCCTATTTTGAGGAGTTTCTTTTCTAGGAATACACCATTGGTATGAGCCCCACACATTCCTTCATGAACCTCCTTTAGTACCATCTTAGATTCTCCCAAAGATAAATAATGAAGAAGCATTCCTTCATAGCCTTTATGATAAAGTGTGTTTCCAAGGAGGATATAACATGTTAAGAAATGAAGGAATAGTTTTTGTTGGTTGTTGGAAAGGTTGGTGGGAAATACATGACTATGGAAATAGTTATAAAAATCTTGGTACCATGGTAGCTCAGGTGAGGGATTAGGATCAAGAATGGTGCATATCCTCTCTAATTCCAATTGCACTCAAATGCACATTTTAGGTCAAAATCCATAAACCACCCTAAATGGTTTGAACTTGTCACTTACAAGTGCTAGTTTAGGTCAAATTATCCCTAAATAGGGTATTGCATTTTATGGGCCAGCTACCTTTGATCAGATCATTTTGAGTCAAAATGACAATTTCAACACAAATGGTGTTAGGAATTGGATGTCTAAAAACATAACCCCTAAAACATGTCTTACAACATTGTTATAGGTATATTCTATGACATGATTACCTCCTTGATTGGTTTGATCAAATTTCCCTTGGTTTTGCCTACTCTACTATTGTTGTTATTGATTCTGCAATGGAGTCCTTTGTTGTTGTTGTTGATTCTGTAGTGGAGGCCTTTGTTGTTGTTGTTGATTCTATAGTGGAGTCCTTTGTTGTTGTTGTTGGTACTACTATTGGTTATTATGTTAGGGAAATGGATTTTGGTATATACTTAGGTTATGATTATTTGTAGGATCATGATCATCTCTTTATATCTCTCCATTCTCTAGCATGTTCTCAATTAGATGTCTGAGTTGTAAACATCATCTTATAGAATGTCCTCCAACATGATAATACTCACAAAATTCATTTTCTTTGTACCAATCAGGAAAAGGAGTATCATTAGGAAATGGATTTGATATAGGATAATTAATCATATTTTCTTGAACTAATAGTCAAAACATACACTTAATGGGCTCACCAAGGCCACTGAATTGGTAGACAATGAGTGGTCTTCTCCTGAGAGGAGGGGTTTATAATTGGTTTTGATTTTATGGTAGTTGGATTTGTGGAGGTCTTAGTAGAATATATGTAATAAGTGGTTGTTGAGTGGGTTGAGGTATATGGACAGTCAATGTTTACACCATTTAAACATGGTGTGATTTATAAACCCCATTTCCAACAACATTATTATTATAGTTTTATGGTTTAGGTATTTCATTGTTGTTAGCTTGAGGTGGCATGAAGCTGGTATTTGAGTTTGGGTTTGATTATGGTTTTATCCTTGATTCTAGTTCTAGTTCTGATTGGAAGGTAATAATTTGATTATGCCTTTACTGATGAGGGCTTTTTCAATTTGGATTCCTTTTGATATAACCTCTTTGAATGTGTGAGCACACTACAGCTCGAGATGGTAGGATATCTCACTGTGTAAGCTCCTGGTAAATATGGCAACCAACTATTTCCAACAAATTGTGAGTAAATTGAATTTCTAGGGCTATTCAATGTTTTAAGTATATAGCAAAGTTCTCACTAGTATTTTGTTTGGCTTGGCCTAGATACACAATAATAATCTCATGTTTGAGATTGTATGAAAAGTGCTACACAAATTTCTTTGAGAGATCATCAAAGTTAAGTACAGAGCTCTTTGGTGATTTCAACATCCATTATAAGTCTTGTCTAGCTAGAATCCTTCAGAAGATCAAAAGAAGGTATATATTGCTATAGGCCTTTGGCTGGTAGGCAACAAATAATTCTATCAAATGTGCTTTAGGGTCACCTTTGCCTTTATATTTTTCAAATTTAGGTGGCTCATATCCTGATGGAAATGGTATTTGTAAATATTCCATGTTAAATGGGTAAGAACATATTTCTTCCAAATTGAATTTCTTCATTTTTTTCCCACCTATATCACCTAAATTGCCATATTTCATTGATTGAAACTCTTGGTCTAGGAAATCAGGAGTGGCCTACTGCTATGGAGGTTACATAATCAAGGGTGGATTGTTTTGACTAATGTAGGTGTTTTTTGGGATATTGGTTGAATTGGACAGATGGTTATACATATATCCATGCATTAAGATTATACTATGGGTATGGCACGCACTTTTGTTTAAGCATATTTTGGTTAGGGTTATATACATAACCCTAGATAGTGAATTGTGACTATGGCAATGGAATTTGGCTCTATAGAGTGTGCTGGTATTTTTGGGCTGGGGAGGGAACTTACTGTCTAATTTTAAAACCCTATTAGATATAGGGAACACATTGTTGACTAGATCCCTACTGTTGAAGGTGTTGGTAGTTGTATCCTTGTTGTACATGTGATACCCATTAGGTGAAATGTAATTGTTACCATGAACCTAATACCTCTCGTGTGTAAGATATTATTTTTGGCTAAACACCTATTATTGGATTGGCATTTATTGAAATGACACTTGTTTTTTTAGAACTTGATGGTGATTTGGAATTTTTTGGGGGTACTAAACTTGTTGATTTGGCATTGATTGATGTTGACCAATTGACACATTCTGACCAATAGGAATACATTATTGGTTAATAAACATTTAGAATTGATAAGGTGTATTGGTCTATCCTTTTTATGGTGGAAGATTCATTATCACCTATTCAAGTGGCATAGTGTTCTGTACTTATTATGGTGTTAAGTTTATTTGTTTTTGGCTTGTTGCCCCTTGTATATTTGAGGAAGCAGATGGTTGAGGAATGGAGGTTGCTTATTGATTTGGGAAATTGGTGTTGTTCAAAGAAACTTACTGCATATTACTTGGTTTTTAAGTTAGACCCACTTTGGTTTAAATTGGACCACACTTGCATGCTATCCCTAATATTTTGAGTGTGGTCTTCTATTTGAGAAATAATATCTTCCATTGAAATATGGATGTTATACATATAACTAACCAATGTGTTTTAGATAAAGGGGTCTATATTTTGACTTGTGTAGCCTGAAGCATATAGTTATTTCCCTATTGATGGAGCTATATGGATAAGTGGCATGTTGGAAACAACCCTTTCATTTAGGTTACGAGCTAGATTGAGATAGTTTTGGTATGTTTATTTTACCTAGTCCATCTTTTCATCCATAATGCCTTTTCCTTTTTCAAGTGTATTATGGTATTGTTGTGGCATTTGGACCAAATATTGGCTATAACTAATATATGCTTATTTGAGTGGTTGAATTCAAATATAATTACTAGGCATTCTAATCAAACTACTCATAATTTCATGTGGGATGTCTGATAGAATCTTAACTCCTACTTTGATATCTCTAACTATTACTTTGTCTTTGTTTTCCAAAAAATGACATTCAAATAAATATGGATCATAGTTAGTTTGCATGGACATCGTAACATAATAGGGATCTTATGTTGGTTCTTTTCCATGTTATGCATTATTTGAGCAAGGTATTTTTGTGTTTGTTCTGGTTCTTGGCCTGGATAAGGAGGCAAAGTTACTAAATATTATGCTAAAGGGTCATGCCTTTATTTAAAGAATGGGATGTTATAATATGGATAAGGATTTGTATCATAAATGCCACTATCATATGGCTCTTGAAAAAAAGGTTCATTGGTCACAAAGTTCCCATAGCTAATATTATATATGTCTTCACTACGTGTGTAACAAGGCAAGTTTAGATCTATGGATAGGTTATATGAAAAATAAAGGGTCTAAAGGTAATGAACAACCAAGATCTAAAAAGGGGCCTTTGGCTCTATAAAAAAGACACAAATGGATAAAAAACTAAAATAGGCAAAGGAAGAAAAAAATAAAAGCGAGATATGTCTAATAAAATGATACTAATTTTTCCAAAGGTGGTTATAATCAACACTAAAAGTAACATAAAGGCTCAAAGTTGTTTATGGCTACATTACTAATTTACCCATAGGTAGTTCTAATTAGTCACAATAGTGTCTAAACAAAGTAGAAAAATTGAGAATTAGGGTCAAGAGATAGCAAATATTTTCCCAAAGGTGGTTATAATCATATTAAAATAAGGCTAGACTTGGAAACACAAAACTTGAACAAGAATTGAAAAGAAACTAAACTAAGGAAATTGGCTCAGATGACACTTGGTAATTGGCTCACTTAAGAATCTAAATTTGACTCATGAAACCTATTAGAATAAAGGGAATATGACTAGAAAAAACATTTGGCACAACAACTTCAGACAAAGTACATGTTAATCATGGGACTAAAAAAGGGATGCTCTAGTCAAGGCTCAAAATAAACAACAATGTTAGGTCTAGGAAAATGGGGGTTTTAGATCAAATATGAAACCAAACCAAGTAACACAATCCAAACACAAAATTTATACAACCTAAGCCCAAATTAGATGAATATTTGACATGAACTTGACTAGTTTTGGATTTGCACTTTGGAAGGTCGAGCTTCATATTTAATGTAAAAAGACTCAAATGTTCTAAGCCAAATGGCTAGACCAAAATGGGTAGCATAACCACACACTTGAAACAAGAGATGTATAAAAAAATTTTAAAACTTGGTTTTAAAGGTGATAAGAAATGGGAAGAAATTTGTTAGTGTAACAACACTTCTTCAAACAAATGAAATGATAAAAGGTTTGGACTAGAATATCCAAGGAAAAATTTTAAGACATAATGGGTAGCATAATGATGCCCCATTTAAATAAGAGACATATAAATGGTTTTAGAACAAATTTCCAAGGTACAAATCATGACACAATCAGATAGAATAACACCTCTTAGGCTAAAGCGGTATACAAAATGATGTGAATTTTTGACTTGTTTTGACTTATTATTGATAAAAAATGCTTTTAGACATAAAACAATTTAAGTAAAATAAATAAACACAAAAAACACCTAAGTGTATCATCATATCCCTAAAAAATGATAAGGTGGATTCATATCATCAAATTCCATCTATGTACTACTTGAGAGGAAATAATTTTATTAATCCAAAAATTAAATGCACATGAAAAGTAGGGTTTTTAAGCCCCCTCTTCTCTCAAGAATTCATATGATGACATAGAAATTTAGGCTACTCACCTTGCATTAAAAATATTTTCATGACAAGTGGGGTTCATCTAAAAATTATAAGTTTCACATGTTCTAGGTGGTCCCATGTGTGGTTAACACTAGAGATGTAATCACATCAATTGAGTTCATACCAAATAAATTAATATGCAACTGTCTATTCCTTTGCATAGTAATTTCATCTGTGTACTTCGTAGTGGAATCCCCTAGTTAGACAAACTTGAATCGGGTTTTTTTTAGGATCGAAGAGGCTATCCACTCATCCCCCGAGCAATCATAGTATTTATGCCCTAGTTTATATACCTTTCTATGGAGAAGGGTTGAAACAATGCCAATAGATGAATTACTAGGTCAATAATTCCCTAAAGAAATTGTGTGGAGGATATAAACTCCCACCAACAAGCCAAGATGCAATAAATAAATATAAGGACTTTAAAGGTCATTTTAGGATCACCCAAGTCACTCAGATCTAGGGGAGTGCCTTTTCAACATTCCTTTTATACTTGGAATAAGTGAAAAAAGTAATAATCAAAGTACTTTTGGTCACCCAAGTTCCCTAAAGGGGATGGGGGGAGAGCATATGTGCAAGGCTTGGTTTGAAAAAACAAAGAATAAATGAACAAAATGAAAAACAAGCAAGCTTTTAAGAGCACTTAGTCTAGGTTTATGTTCATTTCTAAAAAACCAATTAAAATGTAATGTGAAATTTGGCCCCTTGGCTTTGTTGTTGATAATTGAAAAAAATTCAAAAATAACTAAGATATGCAAACAACTAAGTACATTTTAAGCACCAAATACAATGTGTGTAAGATTTAAACATGCTTAAACTTTGCTCTTTCCACCTTAGGACTTGCAAATTATTAGAGGGTTTACTTGTTTAGAGTCCTAAAAGCAAGTGAGAAAATGAGATTTTAAATTTAGCTCTTGGGTTTCTAATTTTTTGTCTTAGAAGCCAATCATCATTGATCCACAAATATTGATAGCTATTACATAAATCAACATCAATTAGGGTAAATTGTCAACATTTATTTTAAAACACATGAAAAAATTCTATTTTGAAGGAAAAATGATTAATAAATGATCTTAAAACCCAAGCATCTCATGGATATTATAATAGAATGGTTATAAAGACAACATACATATGATCAAAAACCAAATAAAAGTAAGTAAAATCAAGTAAAATCATTATTAGACATGCTTCATACCTTGTTTTATTTTCATGTAGAGATTATGATTGATTCTTGTAATAAATTTCAATCAAAAAAATTGGGGTCAATCCCTTAAAGCTTGTTAAAATAAGATGTAAAAAACCAAGTTAAAACTCTAAACTTGAAGATTTACATGCATTCATTTGAAAAAACAATACTACCATATTAATCTCTTTGGCTATATGGGATGTTTGGTCCCATTTGGCGTGATATTTATGTGGGTTAGGAGTTTGAAGAGGAAATAAAATGTAGAATAATTTCTTGTTAGTAAAAATGAGAAATCATCAAGAAAAATAAGGCACTAAGACTAAAACCTCTTACCTAAATACTGGGGGGGAACATAACAGAATAAGCCAAAGCACAAAAAAGATATGAATACAATATAAACTTAGCAATGCTCATACAAGGTGGTATTAACTCTCCAAAAGTCACTTTTGGATTGATGTTAAAGCTTGGAATAATTTTGGCATAATAACCCTACTCTCAAAGGGCTTTAAGAAGGTATTCTAGCAGAGTAACCTTACACACAAAAACTTATTTATCAATGGTATAGGCACTTGTATTTATAGCTCAAAAAACTAACTCTAACCATGGGTAGGTTAGGTTAAATTATAACATGGGTTGAGTCTAAATTGACCTTGGTTGGGTTAGTCTAACTCTAAGAGGGTTTAATACACTTATAAAATCATGACACCTTAGTTTCAAATGTTTGTGAGGTATGACAACTCACTTTAGATATGTGTGAGGTTTGAGTCATATTTATGAGATAATAAATCACTTTATTATCCCATTTGACTCTTTGACTTCATTTTTGGAAGAAATTCCTTTTTAGTAAATGAAATTCACTAATTTTATTTGTAATATAATTAATCTTGATTAATTCTTTTTAGATTTTGGCAATTGATTTAAATATAATGAATTAATAGATTAACATGACAAAAGTGCCAAATTACTGGGTCATAATTTGACTAGGGTTAAAACCGAACCAGGTTAGTGATACATATAGGGTGATATACCATTTAAGCTAGCCTCATAATGCTTCTAGGTAATTAAATCCCTTACACACATGATTTTGGGCAATTCAAGTGATTTCTAGGTTTAAAATATGTCATTTGCTAGAAATTGAATTGAATGCTAGTCTAGGCATAAAAGTGGCCAAAATCAGTTGCCTACACCACCTAGTTATGACTTAGCTCAATCTTGATTTGAGAAAGATTTATTTGAGAATAGAGATGAAGCTATTTTTCACTTATTAGAGATGGTTGCTAAAGTTCCCCCTAATTTTCCTATACAGAACTTGCATAATATTGCAAGATCTCAACAACATAATACTGTTGAAATCATAGAGTGGACTAAGGATTTACCTTTCTCTATCCATGGTCCAATAATTTTTCAATAAATTTAGTCCTAGAAACATATACAAAGGGTAAGGCACTACTTTTTTCTCCCACCTAAGTGTCACCTAACATTATGTTAGAATTATAAGAAGATGGTCAAGTGTTGACTTAGTTTGTAACTTTATTAGTTACTACTCTAGTTTCTAATCCTCCACTTATATAATGCAATCAACCTATTAAGAATTAGGTAAAAGATTCATTAGTTGATTTATTCCCCACTCTAGATACATCCACCACTCCTGATTAAAATATAATCATATGTTCCTCACAAAAAGTTGTTGATAATCCACAACAAGTATTCCTAATACCCATCAAGTTCCTATTAATATCACTCTTAAAATCTCATATGAATAAATCCCCCTCAATAGCTACAGAATTAAACTCATTCCAAATAAGTCCCTAATAAGACATAGAGTATCCCATCTAGCTTACATCTCCCCTAATACAACCCTTATAAATACAACAAATTATCTCCAATACTTGTTAGGTCTTGTCCATTACATAGTAACAAGTTCCAACTAGACATCATGTTGCTTCTAATCAACAATGAATTCTCACTAATCAATAAAAACTCTATTAATTTATTTTTTATGTAAACCAATGCCATAAATGATATATCCTCTAACATGTTAGGATCTCAATGGAGATAAACTCCACTCTAGGGCATGAGTTAAAGGAATGGGTTAAACAAATGGGTGATGGAATAGTCGATTGAGCATGCAATTTGTTAATCAAGTGTGTGTGGGTGAGTGAAACCTAAAAAAATTGAAACCTATTTGAGTTGGATTGATGTAAATTTAAGATAAATTGGGTAGATCTTAAAATAAACTCCAAAAAATAAGAGTATATCAAAAAATAAGGTTCTATGATTATAAGATGGATTACTTCTAGATTAGTTTTTTTAATTTTATGAATCTAAAGAGCAACAATATTATTATTAGTTCCTTTTTAGTGAATTAAATGAGAATTCAAATATAAAAATGCAATGGAAACTAAACCACTCTTTCCTAAGTAATAGGTTGAGCTTAACACAATGAAGAAAACTATAAATAAGAGATAAAAACATACAACAATGTTACCTTCCTTATAAAAACTAGTGTTCACTTGTTGGCATAGAAGATGTTCTATCTCGATTGGAATTAGAGACTTTGATCAATACATTATATATCTTGGAATCACTTCTCTAAGACCATATGTGGTTTTTCTTACTTTCTTTGGCTTTGTGTGAAGCTTCTTGAGTCAATTTGGAATTATAACAATAATTTGAGGACTTCTTGAAGGCATTTCCTATAGAATAACCTTACACACAAAAGATTATTTGGGTAGAATGAGGGAAATTATATTTATAGGTATTAAAAATAACTCTAACCCTAAGGTAGATAAGTTTAGTTTTAACCTTGGTTGAGTTAAAAGTAACCTAAGTTGAGTTTAGGTTAACCCGGGGTTGGGTTAAAGTAATTACGAAGGCTTGACAACTCATTTTATATATTTATGAGCCATGAAAACTCATGGAAGATATTTATGAGGTTGTGACTCATCTTTTCTTAGAATTTCAAGAACTAATAAAAGATATTATTATATCCCTTGACTTTGACCTCATGTTTATTGTAAAATTCATTTTTTAGAAAATGTGATTCCCTAATTCAACTTGAAATTTTTACTTAAGCAAGGTAATTGAGATTTTATTTTTAATTAATCTTGATTAGGGTTTTTGGATTTTTATAAATCATTTTAAATGTTTTTCATTAATAGATAAACAAGCCAATAATGTCAATTTTCTAGGTCACAATTTGACTATGGTTGAATCCAAGCTATGTTATCAGTGTATATAGGGTAATACCTTAAATAAGTAAGCCTTGACATGTTTCTAGGTAATTGTATCCCTTAAGTTGATGAATTTGGGCAATCTAGTGACTTCTAGGCTTAAATTAAATCATTTAATAGAAATCAATCTAGTTCCTAGTTTAGACATGAAAGTGGCTAAAAATGAGTGTATATAATTTTCCCCTATTTGATAAGGCATTGAAAGACATGCATTATAACATCTTTTCAAAGAATTCAAAATCTATTAATATGAAATGTTCATGCCCTAAAAGGTAGTCGATTAGCCCTAGATTCCCCATCAAAATATTGGGTGCTAAATAGAGTCATCAAACATTCCCTCAAAATGAATAAAATAACATGATTTAGTGGTAATGGAGGTGGAACTACTAATTTTCCCAAAGATAGTTATAATCATTAATGGTAGTTGAGATAATGATTTGCCCAAAGGTGATTATAATCATTAATGAAGGGTGGCAAATTAATTTTCCCAAAGGTGATTATAATTAGTCGAATAGGTATGTGCCCCTATAGAGTAGGTAAAGTGAAAAATAATGATTTTACCAAAGGTGATTTTAACCATTAGGTTAGTCAAAAAAATAATGATTTGCCTACAGGCAATTATAATCATTTTCACATTGAATTATGTGATTAAAAATTAGTTTTCTCTAGGAAGGCAAAATATATCATTGATCTATTAGAAAAGAATTTATCACATCTAGGTAATTTGGCAAGGGGAGCTTATGTGAGAAACCCAAAAAATGAATTTATGATGAGTTGGAAAAGAATAAAAATAGGATTCTAGCCTAAGTGTGAGTATGAATATGCATATTTGAACAAACATGTTGTATAGGTATAAAAATAATGTTGTTAAATGGGTCTTAGAAATGGCCCAATAAGATGGTTTGGTAATAAAAAATTTGAAAAATAAGGACTGTAGGCTCAAATGACACACATAATGGACCACAAAGGTGAAAAATGCATTGCATGGATCATGTGAAACGAACTTGAGGCCTTGGGGGGTAAAAATTCAAAAATTTAGGCTATATATTCACCTCATAGGTACAGTTGTGCCCTTTGAGAGTCACTATTCTAGGTGAGGAAGGTTTTGATTCACATTGACGAGGTAGATGCTGAGACTAGCAGTGGGGCTAGTGATGATAGTAGTAGTTGGCACAATAATGGAGGTGGGGATAATGATGATGATGGTTTTGATGGAGGGGATGATAGAGGGGGATGGTAGAAGGGATGATGGAGGGGATGGCAAAGGAGATGACACCCATACCATGATGGTGATATATCCCATAAAGATAAGTATAGTAGGTACTTTTGTTGATCTAGGGTAGGCAGGGCCATCTGACATGATTAGGACAGGCATGGACACTAGTATGTTGGAGAAGGAGATCACCACCATGGTAGGTGAGATCACAAGTTTGGAGAGGTAAGTGGCTGATATATAGATGACATTGGACATTTGAGATGATGATATGACTTGCCTTTAGTTAGTGATTACCTTGATGAAAGTAGAGGTGGCTAGGATGGTCTAGATATAGGCACAAATTATGATAGAGTATGATTAGGTGATATTAGATAGAGATCAGGTTATGTTAGATGCTTAAAGGCTCCAACATGAGTGTGATGAAGCTCAAAAAATTAATACATAGGTAGGATTCTACAAGATTGTACTTGAGAGCCTTTGGGATAAATATGAGGCATTGTACTATCACATGGCATATGAGACTACTGACCCCAATAAACTACCACATTTGAGGTATGGGATTCATAGAGGCCTAGTAGTAGATCATGTCAGTCTAGGACCAAGACTCATATTATAATAGACTTGGGTCAGTTTTTTTAGTAAACATAATCACCTACACCTCTAGGACCACTAGGGCCACCCAAGACCACCTCTTGCGATAGGGCTTATGGATACTCAGACTCAGAGTTGATTTATGATAGTTCTCTTTGGCATTTTGGCATACTTTTGTATTTATGACACCATGATGATATTTATATATTCTCAATGTGTACGATAATATTTCAAGATACATTAACATTCATATTGGGTCCTTCGAGTCTTGTGTACATGGACTATTATTCTTTTTATATATGTGATGTTATATTTATGTTCATGTTGATCTCATTTTAAGATCATGTTTAGCATTATGGATGTGTATTTTCATTTGAACATGTATGCTCTTTCATTTACTGTATTTTCATGTATATGAGATGTTGCTCTATTTAATATTTGATTATGTTGTATGACTTATATGTATGCTTATTCAAAGATGCATGCCTGTATAAAAAATAATAAGTCATATTTATATGCTTTATTCATTAGTTTAGGATTTGTCTAGTGTTTGGGATTTGTCTCATATAAGTACTATCCACTGCATTGATCAATAGTTCCATTGGCCTAATTTTTGTTGTCGCTTGCGATATTACACATCATAGTTATGGAAAACTATAATAAAAATATATACCTTAAGCATGAAAAACTTGGTTTAGATGCAAATATAAACAACCTAAGAATAAAATATGAACAATCAAATCCCAAGTGTATATGTAAAAAAAATAAACCAAGTGTAATACTATATACAAATATTCATGAACTAAGTATAAGATATGGATAATCAAGACTCAAGTGTAAATAAAATGTAATAGACCTATGACAACTGAGAAAGGTATAAAAAAGCAAAAAGGTAATAATCAAATAAAAACAAACAGATAAGAACCAAAAAAAAACAAATGAAATAAATAGACTATAAAAACAAAATAAACAAACAAAAAAACTAAACAAATAAAAATAAACAAACTAAACTAAAACAAACAACAATATATAAATAAGTTAGAAACCAATGTTAGTAATAAATATAATACAAGAAAATAGTGAATTATTTGTGCATGTCTAATAGAGGTGTTACACTTGGCAACATGATTTTCCCTAGGCTAGGTAGCAATGACATAATTAAAACAACACAAGAATAAATGATACAAGTTTACCCCTATGCTATAGGGAAACAATGACACAGGGTACGATGGTAAAAGGTTTCCACTATGATCTAGGAAGTAATGAAATAGGCAAGATGGCAAACATTACCCCTAGGATATGGGGATAATGACATAAAAACAAGATGGAAAACATTGCCCCTAGTCTATAAGGGACAATGACATAAAAAAAATAGGGGGAATAGAATAAATATGAAGGGGTAGCCAATTTGAATCTAGATTCACTGGGCAAGTGGATGTTACTTACATAATCCCATAGACACGAGGTCCAATGTGAACTTTAGGCCAAATGTAGTTCTCATATGATATTGGAGTGATTAAAATTGATGATTATAGAGGAATATAAGAATGGTCTTGAAAAATGTTGAGTGCATAGGAAAAGAGAGATGATGCTCACAGTCATGAAGACATCAAACACAAAAAAATTGTACAAATACAAGAGCATGATTTAGGCTAAAAACACACTAAAATATAAGAGATAAACATCCACTAATGAATTAAATTAGTAATACGTAATGTTTACTACATATATGGTTTGGAATGAGAATGATATTTGAAATGATGAGATCATTGGCTGAGGTTACTCATCAAATGGTGAAAGTGTGAAAGAACAATAAGGATGGGGAAATTAAAGGACAAGTGATTACTTTTGAAATAATTATAAGACCTAAAATCTTTAGGGAAAAGACAATGAAAGGAATCTCCAAAAGGAAATAAAGTGAATAAAAAATGATGACCAAGATAACTTGAGATACCCCATGTATCCAAGTGTTGCCTGCATCATTTGTACAGACCTTATGCCAATATAGGTTTTCCAAAAATGGGAGGAAAATGGCAAAGTGGTCTAGAAATGAAGCTAGATAGGTAAGAGAGTCCATCCCCCCAAAAATGATAGTTTTATATCTCGCATGGAAATTCTAAATTAATTTTCATGATTTTGTGATTTTTAGGATTTTACTTAGTCTCTTCAAATGTTTAGGGGTTTTGAAATGTTTTGATTTTTTTTGGAATTTTTAAGGAATATCAACTCAATGGATAATTATGAGATACATAATGGTCCAACTCTCAAAATGACAAGATCATGGATTAGGGTGATCACAAAATAAAGAGAGCGTGACTTAAAATTGATCTTAAAATGAGTGTGGATAAAGGGTGATTGAACTAACCTCAATGTAAATTGAGCACTACCTACATAGTCCTGAAGGACCTCAAGTCACCATAGTTTTGCCTATAGGGAGGCATACAAATAAGTAAAAATAAGTTCAAAATTAGGAAAATGTAAAGGTATGGCACAATGATGTCAAGGTGATGCAACAATGCATGGTAAAGGGGTTATTCCTAATTTTCCTAAAGGTAATTACAATTAGGAAATAATGGCAAGGGTCAGTGATACTAATTTACCCAAAGGAAGTTATGATTAGTAGCATGAGTAATGATATATAATATAACAAAAAATGAAGGATGCAATTATCTGGACCACTATCATATTGATTTCATATACTACCATTCAAAAGTTTGAATTTGAATCAACTATTAGAACTACATATAATATCAAACACTGAATGTGACTGAAGTAAATATGTATCAAAACCAAGGTTAAGTGTGATAGGGTTAGATAAAAATAACTAGTTGGAAATAATATAAGGTATGGTGTTAATGGTATAAGGTATGGTACAAAGAACATGTATATTGTGGCATAACTTAAATGATCCTTGTAGATAGTAATTCAACTCCTTCAAGCATAAAAATGTTTGAGGTGCATTATGTTCATCGATTCATCAAGTTCATCTCCTTCTGGTGTGGTGAGTCTATATGCTCTAGAACCATAGTTAGAAATAACCACATAAGGCCCTAACTAGTTAGGTTGAAACTTTCATTTATTATTTGTCTTGGCATTGATATTCTTTTAATATAAGGTCAATAATCTCAAATTATCAATGTTTAATGCATTGATTATATTGGCCACATAATTCATTTTGGTAATCTTAAAGGTTATTCAAGGTGGCCATGTGCTTTCCATCTAGTAAGTATAACTGTTGTAAACAAGCTACTATGTAGTACTCATCATCAATGATGTGTTGTAGTGAAATCCAGAGATAAGGTAACTCAACCTCAATAGAAATAATGGCCTTAGTGCCATAAATAAGGGAATATGAGGTATTTCTTATTAGAGTATGAAAAGTGGTATAGTAGGCCCAGAGGGCATTAAATAGTTACAAGTGTCAATTAAGACTAGCATCTTTGACAATCTTATTTAGAATAGTGATAATGGTCTTGTTATAAGCCTCATCT